>PISX010001401.1:0-199032 GCA_004024625.1 Mellivora capensis | reverse complement strand
ACTCTTTTGGAAGGGAATTTGAAAATATCAACAAAACTACCTATGCATTGACCTTTTGATCCAGTAATCCCATTTTAGGAATTCACCCTGAACAGACACCCCCAACAATATGAAAATACATATGCACATACATAGTAGCATTGTTTACAAATGCAAAATGTTGGAATTAACTTAAATGCCCAAATATAGGAGATATGTTGAATAAACAATGGCATATCCACACAACCCAGCACAATGTAGCAATAAAAAGTATGAGGGGCATTTCTAGGAGCTGACATGGAATGATTTCTGGGATATTTTACTGTTAAGCAAAGAAAGTCAGACACAAAAGAATGCTACCTTTCATGTAAGAAAGCAGGGTAAATAAGAAAACACTCATTCTGCAAAAGTATCAACCAGAAATGAACGAGACGGCTTACCCACAGGAGGTGGGTAAGAACAGAGGAGAAAGGAGAGGGAGACTGGGGGTGGGCTGGGGAGAATGAGAGTTCTCTGATGTATCTTTTTTCAGAGTCTCCTTGTGTTATAATAATTAAGTCAACAAATGTCAGATTCAATTCTTTTAAAATCACAAAATTATTACCTGGCATGATGTCTGCTATTTCTTGATTTCAGATTCTGAATAGTTCATTTTTTAATTCACTAACTTTTCTGCAAATTTACCATGTGTGAAGTGCTAGGCTAAGTACTATGAAAACTGGAAAATAGATAAAGATAACTATAATCACAAAAACCTTGTGTTCCACATAATGTCTTATGTAGAACACAAACCAAAATATTACAGATGTACAGAAAGCTGAAAGAAAGGCAAAAAAAGAAGCAATCTCAAAATCAGAAATCTTATGGTATAGAAACAGTTTGCTCTAAGTATACATCCTAATTCTAATTTCTTCATTATTTTATGCCATAGTTTCTTCTAAAAATTAAAGAGAAAGACATACTAAAATCATTAACACAATGCTAAAGAATATAAGTCCAGTAATGAAGTAGAGAAACAGTTGCATGGGAAAGGAAATTAGATAAATAAAAGCAACAATTTAGGGGGAAAAGTTATTGATGAACTACCAGAAGAGAAGCCAAAAATGGAAAAAGCACTAAGTCACAGAGACCTTATTATCTAATGAAAAAGGCAGATCAGTTCATCAATTGAATGCGTTGCCCAACACTGATGAACCTGATGTCTGCCATGACCTCTTGTAACACAAAATGCAATGAATGTCGGTATAAGTAAGCCTCCGGTAGTAAGGTTCTTGGTTACTGCCAGTGGAAAGCATTTCCAGCTAATCCACAGTCTGTCAACCAGATTGGATGTGACTGTTTCAAACACCTTAATATATAATTTTATTAACCTAAATAGTTCCATCAAGGGTGTCTGGGTGGCTCAGTGGGTTAAGCCTCTGCCTTCAGCTCAGGTCATGATCTCAGGGTCCTGGGATCGAGCCCCACATCAGGCTCTCTGCTCAGCAGGGAGCCTGCTTCCCCCTCTCTCTCTCTGCCTCCCTCTCTGCCTACTGTGATCTCTCTCTCTGTCAAATAAATAAATAAAATCTTTGAATAGTTCCACCAGTCAGAATTAAAAATAAATAAAACAAGGTATACGAACAAACACTGTGTTTATAGAAGCTGGAAACCCTGGGACTGCCCTCATATTCAGGAGGTTTCAGATCTGAAGGAGGAAAGGAAAAATGACTGAAAAGCTGGATCCAACAGATCCAGCAGACCCTAGAGTTCTGGTTGACAATGGACAGATGAGTTTGGAGGTCAAATAGAGTCCAGCCATCTGTTCAAAAATTGGCTGAAACGTAGGTTGCATATCCAGGATCAGAGCAAAAGACAAAAGAAAGCAGATGTTTGATGAACTTATAAGACAAAACATGCGACTCTCTGGATCAGATTTTACATGTAATAAAAGTCCATGAAAACCAAATTATTTTTATTCTCTTTAATAATATCCTGCTTTACTCTCATAATTCTCGGGAGTTTCATTCCGAGAAATGAGACATTTATTTTTTATGTTGTTAGAATCCTGGCTTTTACTCTTATATTTTATTATCATTTAAGTTCTTAATCTAAATATGACATGATAACAAAATACCTGATGATTGTTTTAAACTATGGAAAATGGCCAAAATGAGACAAAGCCGAAGGTTGTTGGGTCTTACTGTTAGTTATATACCCTCTTGGATTTTTCAAAATACTAATACCCACCTAAAACTACTTGTTCCATGTTTAAAAGAAAAAGAAAAAGTCCAAACCTAGTAAAAACCATAAATTCAAAGAGTTATGAATGGTAGTTAGTGGGACCAGAAAAAGTGATATTACTTTTGCTGTGTTAATACAGAGATTTTTATTTTATTTTAAATGAGCAGAAATTAAGGAAAACCTAGACCAAATCTATGGCAACATACCCTTTTTGAATCACCAATTCACATGGCTGATTATTTCTGAGGTGGACACGGATCACAGGTCCATCAGAGGGTCTCACAGTGGCCAGTCGAGGAAGAAGAGCCCACTAAGCTTGCTTATTTATGCAAGTCTCAGAATACACGCACATCATCCACATTTGAAAAAACAAAACGAAGTTTACAGGGTACTCAGGCAACCAGTCTGAAAGCACACCATCACTGCACACGACACTCATTGGCCTTCTAGTCTGGTAGTCTCCTAGGCAAAGCTGCCCCTCACATGGTCTATTCTCTAAAGAACTGGGAAGAATTGAGTTAGTATTGGTCTTTTATCCTAAATTTTCCCACCCTTTTTACCTCATTAGAAAGCAATACTTTCTGTCTCCTTCCCTCTAGATCACATCTTTTCTTCTAACTCTCCCATTCCAGGCAATCATCAACTCTTCTTCTCCTTCTTGGCCTTTACACCGTCTTTGACCTTGCAAATAACATTGCACTGTAAAACAGAGCCTCTACCAATGCAGAAGATAGTCGCCCGGGAAGTTTATGTACATACAACTCATTATAACACAGAAGACTAAGCCAAAATGGCCATCAGATAAATTCCGTGTCTCATAGCACTATCCTACATTTATTTTATAGCCACTTCTGAATTGTCTGATTCTGACGAGTGATTAGAAACAGCAAATTACATAGTCAGATACTTTGAAGAAGCAGAAAGACTAGAGCAGACCAGACAACAAAACAGCTGCCTGATGCTGAAAGGGGCAAAGTTGGGTGCAGGTCTGAGATGAAAGACCTCACGCCGGCCAGTCTTCGGCACAAATGAAATACCAGTTGTTACTGCTGGAGGCAGTAACATCATAAACTCTGAAAATTGGGAAGGACCTGAGAAATCTAGTTACGTCTCTTCCCATTGTAGGAACTTCTCCTACCCTATCCTACAGTGATGATCCAGTCACTGTATGAACGCAAGGACTGCCTCACTGCCGTATAAGGAAGCCTATTCCATTTTGTAAAATGTTTTTTAGGAAGCTCATTCTTTCTTTTTCTTTCTTTCTTTTTCTTTTTTTTTTTTTTTTTTTGACAGGCAGAGATCACAAGTAGGCAGAGAGGCAGACAGAGTGAGAAGGGGAAGCAGACTCCCTGCTGAGCAGAGAGCCCGATGCAGGGCTCGTTCCCAGGACCCTGGGATCATGACCTGAGCTGAAGGCAGAGGCCTAACCCACTGAGCCACCCAGGCGCCCTAGGAAGCTCATTCCTGAAGAGTCAAAAACTGCTTCTCTGTAACTCTCATTTCTTGATGCTGATTCATTTATTCAGCTGGCACTTAGCAGTGTTTCCATAAAGATAAAACTCATCAATAAAACCTTCATCCCTCTATAGAGACAAAGACATGAACAGGAATAAAAACAAAACACCAACTGCCTTTCCTTCCAGTCTCCCATTCTTCATTCCCGAGTCTCAGTGCCGCTTACCTGAATCACACCTCCCAAAAAGGAAACGGCTGCAGCAACACCAATCCTTCGCAGCTCGAAGTCCGATAAACCCAGTGTGCTTGTGTTACTCTGTGTGGTGAAGTTCTGGCTGCTCAGAGGGACAAGCCGTTCCACCGCGTTGGCTGATATTAAGGACGTCAAGGCGAAGGTGCCTAAGAGGGGGTGGGGGGGTCTTCTGTTAGTAATGGACTCAAGAATAATGGTTGGATTCCACCGTTAAAGTTGAGTGCATGGTGTAAAACTACATAGATCTATTGGAAACACTTTTCAGCACCCTGACTCCTCCAGCCTTCACTCCGCTCCACGGAAGAAGCAGAAACTTTCCTACAGACACACACAGTCCTTCAACACACGACCACACCCAGCTCCTTGCTCTTCCCAGATCATATGTCAATTTTCCCACCTCTCTGCAGATCTGCACAGAGAGTATCCTCAGGACAGGGATTAAGATCACAGTTTAGGCTTGCATGCAAATCCTCTATTTATCAATAATGTGACTTAAAGCGCATGAGACCCCGAGTCTCCATTACGTCACCCGTCAACGGCAGATGATAATACCTCCCTTTCAGGGCTGGGGGGAAACATAAATGAGATGATCATTATGAACCCTCACTAGGCTCAGTGGTTAACTGTGGATGCTTCCCCTTCAGTATTAGCTCCATGCAACTCATTTCAGACTTCTGACTTCTAAAACTATAGGATAATAAATTTATCTTGTTTCAAGCCACTAAACTCCTGGTAACTTATTATATTGGAAATAGGAAACCAACGCAGTCAGTGACACAAACTGACCAGTGAAGAAACAGACACATACTTACAGGCTGAGATCTTAAGCACACAAAATAAGTAGAAATGCCTCTATGGATATTTCTAGTTAAAGGTAATTTTTTCATTATTACCTTAATATTTAAGATTAAAGAATCATTTCTGTAATAATAATAACTAACTTACTAAATCTTATGTAGCAAGTACTAAATTAGACACTATACATCAATTATCTCATCTAATTTTCATTACGGTCATATGAATTTTTTTATTTCACTATCCAGAAAGCAGCAAATAGGCCTTTGAAATGTTGTCCAAGGTCATGCAGATAGCAAACAACAAATAAGACATACACCCAGAACCATCTAACTCTACAACCAGATTTTAACAGTTTGTTCTATTATCAGACTATTTATGATAGTTCACATTTTATTTAGTAAGGCAGAGATAGCCAAGGTAAGAGATATACTAATTAAAGGGCAATATGTGTCTGTTAGCCATTTGCATGTCTTCTTTGGAGAAGTGTCTGTTCGTGTCTTCCACCATTTTTTGACACAGTGGCTAACTGAACACAATAAAAAAATTAAAAAATAAAAATGAATAAAGGACATTATGGAATCTAGCTTGGATGAAACCCAAAAGATCATTGAATCTAAGTACCAATTACATAAAAAATGTTTTTTAACATTTGAATAACTAAATTAAATAGTTTTTTTCTTTCCCTTAAAGAGCTTACCTTCTCTCATTTCATTGTAATTTCAGAACGTATGCCCTTCTCTTAGGACCTTTTTACAACTTAAAAATGCAAAGAATTTTTAAAATAATCTTGATTACATAATAATATAGCAATCAGTCACAGTACATATTGAGTGAGGCACAGAGAGTTAAATGTCATGTTCTAATATTTGCTGAGGTTTTCAGAATTAAAGTTAGAATTGCTTTGGAAATGTAATCAGTAACTAACGAGCATTTTTTTTTTGAAAAAAATTATTTACTTGTTTGTTTTAGGAAGCGAGATTGCATGTAGGCACTCGCACAAGCATAGAGGGCAGGGAGTAAGGGTCTTAAGCAGTCTCCGTGCTCAGTGTGGAGCCCCAAGGTGGGGCTTGATCTCATGACCTTGAATCACAGCCTGAGCTGAAACCAAAAGTTGCAAGCTTAACCAGATGTGCCACCCAGGCACCCCTCTAATGAGCACTTCTGAGTCCTTTCCATTAGTAGCATGAGAAGCATAAACAGAGAGAGAAATTATTACCTGTGGCAACATGACGTCCCATTCCAAATATAGCATAAATGATGGCAGGAAACAGAGACCCATATAAACCAAACACAGGATGCACGGATGAAAGAATCGCAAAGGCCAACCCTGTCAAGCAGACCCAGGTAATTAGGACCTTCTTAAAACTCCAAGATATAGTCCACAACAAAGCAGAATGTATATTTATTTTAGTGACTAAAGGAACTACAACTTAATTATTCCACTTGCTCAATGAGATTCTAGAGTTACTATCCTAATTAGAAATTCCCTCATTTAGCTCATATTTAAATTTCAGTTCTAAAAACCATTATTTTGGGAACACTACCTTTCCCCTGGATTATAGAGATGTCTACAAGAAAAGACTGGTCCAGAGAATCTTCCTGGTAAAAGTGATACCAACCTAAGACAAAATATCTCCACACACACTTCGAGAAGCATTTCTACAGTTTTTTGGTATCATTTTATTGGCACAGTAGCATGTGTGGGGTAGGCAGGACTAGCAGCATTATTGATGACAAGGGTCAGGAAAGCTGGGGCAAGAAGGACACACACTCAAGGCTGCCTGGCTGGCTGCTGGCTGGCTGATCTCAGACTGTGTCACAGTAGCAGGGCAACGTGTGAACCAAGGCACTTCCCATTCTGGATCCCAACCTATTTCAGCTCTAGTTTCTTAGAGTGAAAAAAAAATCAACTTTGTTTGTTCAAAGAGTAGGTAAGGAGTAACCCATAACTGTTCATTTTTATTCCTCATTGATACCACTGCCTACATAGTTTGTATGTTATATACAAATAGATAATTTTCTTAGACATGTCTAAATGACCACTAGTGGTTTACATGTGACCAAAATACATGTGCAAATAAGCTCATTAAGGTGTTCTTGCTGGTCCTAGGCATTAAATGCTTAGTTAAGCTAGGTTCTGACATATCCATCCAAGTCTATACAATTTACTGATAAGCACTTGATTGAACATAATGCACTTTAGAAGGTACAAAGGGACTTGAGGAAGGAGGTAGCATTAGAATCTAGATTACCTGCATATGAGGTTAATTCATTATTCACCCTATGGTTCTAGGATAAATACTTTTTTACTGTTTAACTTTTACTGTTTTAAAATTAAGTTTAAAAATTAAGTTTAAAAATTTCTTTTTTAAGAAAAAAGCGGTAGTTATACATCAAATATTTTTTTCAAGCACTACAAGACATTTCAGCTTTAATTAAAATACATAAAATGTTTACCATTGACCATCCCTTCTTTGTTTTTAAAAACCCATCTGGGGGCACCTAGCTCATTCATTAAATGTCTACCTTCAGCTCTGGTCATAATCCCAGGGTCCTGGGATCCAGCCCTATATTGTGTTCCCTGCTTGGCAGGAAGCCTGCTTCTCCCTCTCCCACTCCCCCTGTTTGTGTTCCCTCTCTCTCTGTGTCTCCCTCTGTCAAATGAATAAATAAATAACCTTTAAAAAAATTTTTAGCTTAAAAAATTCTGTATTGCTATTTACTTACAATGTATTATTCCTAAATGTCTGGTAAAAATAAATAAAAAGTGATTCTAGAAGGTTCAGTGGCAAACTCTGCTCTAGAATTTCATACATGCAGGATGAGAGGCAGCATTCTGGATTTAGGAAGGACGATTTTAAGTGTTACCCCACCCTCCCCCCAAAAAGCCCCTCCTGGCATTTATAGCTTATGCAACTTTGCAAAAATTGTACATTATATCAGTCACACAGAAAGCTAGAAAATAACTTTTCCCGTTCATTTCCAGAATGAGTTACCTGAAAAAATTACCTATCAAGAGACAGAATGCTGAGTGTTTCCAAGTAAGAAAAAATGTGGCCCACATTTCGGAAGATTACCCAGATCTACTAAATCAAGGATGGGGGCAAAGGAAAATTGCACGCAGCATCTTTAACAAAAGATGGATGAATTATATGCACATGAAATTTTGATAAATGTCAACAGGCTAAGAGTTGCCCTATTTGGCTACATTTGTATTCTATCTGCAACAGAAAATGTATAGATAGACCTAGAAGCAGTGAGATCCTCACCTCTTGCCTTCATGACATCACACTGCCACCACTTCCACTGCCAGCCCCGTGCTCCCAATAAATCTTGCTTTATTAATTCCTTTCTCTCTCTGCCTCTCTCTCTCTCTCTCTCTTTCCTCTTTCCCTCTCTCCCCCCTTCCAGTTTCCCTCTCCCTCTCTCTCCCTGTCTTTCTTTAATCCCCCACAATATCTATATACAGCAAAATCCATTCAAAGAATTTCTTCAGATCTCATATCTTATCAAATTAAAATCAGGATAATCATGTAAAACATGTTTAATCCAAATCTTTAAGAGCTCTCTTAACCTAAAAAATGTAAAATATTACTTCAGTAGATTCTACAAAAACAACCTCAAAAAACAGAAATACTGTTGTAGCCATTTCCTTCCTCTCATCTGACACCGATACTGAGCTTTCCCTTTGAGCAACAGTGTCCTTCACCCTCAGCCAGAATCTGCTTCTTTGCTAAGATGGCAATGAGGAAGGGTGAACACAGATAAACAGTGCTTTAAAATACTCTTTCCACAAATAAGGACCATAAAACCCAAGCCATCCTCCCACACACACCTCCAAAATGTACAGGGGCTTGGGTAAAGTTTTCTTACTCTGTCTGATCCTTTTATTATTCTGGATCACAAAATAAGCCCCATATACATTTTCATACATGCACATTCACCCAACTAAAATATGGTAAACACTTCAAAAATGATGAAAATATTAACTAGTTCGAGTCACTTACAAATTACCAGAATTATCTATACTCTTCTCCATGTTTATGAAACAGGGTATTTAATAAATTAAGAGCAGGATTACAACTCTCTAATTCTATTATTTGGGGAGGAAATAGTGCAAATGCTCATAAATATTTGTATTACCCAATCTAACTTAGACTAGAAGAGGAGCAAGAGGATAAAAAGAAGGATTAAAAAATAAAAACAAAATAAATATCAGGCCAAAGGGTGCCAAAGGGGGATAGGAAAGAAACAGCAAAGGAAAGGAGATAGGGAAGGAAAGGTAACAGAGATAGGAAAGAAACAGAAGCAAAGGGGAAAGGGAGAGAGAGAGAGAGAGAGAGGAGAGAAAAAGAGAGAGATTGGAGGACAGAGCCCAAACCTTAAGGTCATTAGAGGGGTGATTATTTTTAAAGATCAAAAATCATATATTGGTAAGGCAAGTCTGATGTAACCACAAAAGAATGGTCACTTTCTGAAGGATTGAAAGATGGTTTTTAAGAAAACATGTTTTGTAGGTGTAGTAATGGCTCTTATAGTACAGAAACAGGACGGACTCTTTATTCCCACATCAACACCATCACTAGCTTCAGGGCTTGTGAACACCACCAGACTTTGAGGGGCCCTGAGCACGATGTCACACATTTCCCACCATTCCCCTTGCCCCTAAACTCCAGGCCAGCTGCAAGGCAAATGGTTTCCCTAACACAGTGCTTGACCCATGAGGGAGAGGGAGCACCAAGGCTGGTAGGTCACTCTTGAGTCTCTACCTCTGCTCCTGATCTAATCTCTTGGTTGAAATAGCTAGAAAGTCACACTGTCACTACTGGTGAGAAAGAGAACTATTTATCACAGGGAAGACGATGTTCGATACTTTAAGATACAGATTCTTATTTCCCTGTCAGCCATTTTATCCGGATTTACATGATAGCAATTATTCAGAAAAATCCAAGAAGCCTGGAATTGCAAAAGATCACGTCTAAAAATTAAGTAATGTGTTGGAAGTTGGGGATCAGGCGCTGGGGTTACACATAGAGAGCCATGGGGTTACACATAGAGAGCCATGTGTTGGAGCCTCCATGCTCTGCTGGCTTAGGGACTCACCTGTTTATGCTAAGGTCAGGCAGCTAGGACTCAGAAGCACGGGTTTTACTTCCCCTAGAACCGTGGTCAGTCTTTAAAAACTCTGTGAATTGAGTTTCTATACGAAGTAATAACTGAACTGTCTCATTAATCTCTCCAATTTCTAGTACACAAGAAAGAAGATACTTACAAAAATATCAAGAAGGCTGAACCCAGGCTGACCGGCTCATGGAAAGACCCCAGCCTTGGCACCCAGCCTGCAGCTAACAGAAGCTGGTGCTAGATGGCTCCCCACTCTATGCAAATTAGAAAAAGGTGCCCCCTGTTGGATGATCAACACCCCTTATTTGTGAGCCTTGACTGCCCCTTTAGAAAAGCATAGATAGCTTTCCTTTATCTTCTGCAAAAACAGGAAGCTTTTAGTTTGGTCAATCTCAAAAATACTCATTTCTCAAAATCACGTTAAAGCACTGTATTCAATTTAAGTTGCTTAGCAGAAAACAAATGTTCCTTTTCTGTTCCAGATGCTGGGCCCACAGACGAATTGTTGCCTTTGTATAAAATAGAGGAACTCTAGGATTTGAGATAGAAGCTAATAATCTATTCAACTGGGGGTGTCGGGGGGAGGTGGTGTTTGTCACTCACCCCCCTGCCTCCTGGTTTTATTTTAAAACTAAAGCCGAGATTCTAATCCTAGTTAAGTCATGCCACTTGATAAATTGTAGCATTATCCAAATGACACCCCCACAGTAAAGATACTTCATAGGAGTAAAAGCCAATAACAAAAGCTTAATTATTTCTTATAAATGCCTCGGGGCTGGCAGTGGAAGTGGTGGCAGTGTGATGTCATGAATATTAAGGATCAAAAGTAATTTTGTGTGCATTTCAGAACTTATTCTGAGCCCAGAATTGCTAAAGATAGAAGCACTTAAAAGTTCTCATTCCAAAGAGTGAAGACTAAGCACCAATAATCCCAGAAGGGTAAGAGAAAGTGTTTGGAATTTAGAGAAAGCACCAACAATAAAACTCAAAGAAAGGAAATGAAAGAGCCAATCCTGTGCTGCATTCCTTAATCACTGACTTAAGGCTCTTATGACTAGCCTTTTTCATGAAAATGAAAGGGCTGCTTGTATGGACAAAGGAAATGGAAGGCAAGGTGATCCTGCAGTACTTTTCCAGGTTAACAGTTAAAAAGGAGAAAACTATAGGTAATGAAAAAAGGTTTTGTGCGGTTCTGCTCTCCCCACCTTCTTCCCTCACTGTCTCTCTCTTCCTTTCTCTCCTCCCCACCTTCTCCTTTTCTCTTTCTCTATTTTTATAGCATTTTTAAAATATTATATTTATTTATTTGGGAGAGAAAGGCAGACCATGAGTCAGGTGGACTGGCAGAGAGAGAGGGAGAAGCAGGCTCCCCACTGAGCAGGGAGCCCTAGGCGGGGCTAGGTCATGAACTGAGCTGAAGGCAGATGCTTAACTGACTCAGCCCCCTCTCTTTCTCTGTTTTAAAATAATCTGATATTTTCTGACTCAGACAAGGTGGTAGAAATATCTAGAATGAAGACATTAGGACAGTAGGAAAATAAGAATATTGAATTCCAACAATCAGCCTAGCAGCTACACATCTTAATGGAAATGAACTGAATAGTCATCAATATGGAGACTATTAGATGAATTACGGTATAGCAGAACTATGGAATATAATGTAGCTATTAAAAAGAATGAATTAGACCCATATCCATTAACCTGGAGACATGTCCATTATATATTGTTAGACATGACGAACAGGTTATAGGCATATATTTTTTATGTAATACTTTTAGGTAAAAATCCAAGAAAAAGGATTATACATCTTTTTACACATCTTTAAAACTTTTTTCACATTTTACATTGTTTATAAAACTATACAACTTACACATTTTTGATGGAGACTTTTGAAAGCAACCTTAAAATGTTAGAGAAGTCATTACATTTTTTTCTAATGGAAGCAAGGTGATGAGATTTGTTTTTTAAGCAATCACTCTGGGGGTTATGTAGAAGACACGCAAGACTGGTGGAAGGAAGAACAGTTAGGGAGCTCCTGCCAATATCCAGGTAGTGGCAGTAGAGAAAGGAAGTACAGTTCCAACACATATAAAGGGACATTACACACAGTCAAAAAACAAATCAGTTCCCTGACCTGTGACTTTAGCACAGAGCACTTTCTTCCTAGAACATGTCACAGGGCCAGAGGTGACTGACTGGATGTAAGTGGATGTAACTGGAACCCGCTAACATCCTGGTTTCCGCCCGAAGAGACCTAGCAGGTCAGCATAAGAAGGCTGAAGGCCTGGTCAACACCAAAATGCAAAGAGTGAAGAAACTGCCAGATGCATAGGAAGAGAATTAGGAGAAAAGGCATAAAGAAGCCAAGGCTGAAGTCTGTGGCAATTCCATAGAAACAGTATGCATGACAAAGAACAGAAATGTCCTTTGAAATAAATAAAATCTTAAAAAATAAAATGAAAAGTTGCAGGAACCTTCCTACATTGCTGGTGGGAACGCAAGCTGGTGCAGCCACTCTGGAAAACAGCATGGAGGTTCCTCAAAAAGTTGAAAATAGAGCTACCCTACGACCCAGCAATCGCACTACTGGGTATTTACCCTAAAGAAACAAATGTAGTGATCCGAAGGGGCACGTGCACCCAAATGTTTATAGCAGCAATGTCCACAATAGCCAAACTATGGAAAGAGCCTAGATGTCCATTAACAGATGAATGGATAGAGAAAATGTGAGCTATATATGTATACACACACACACACACACACACACACACACACAAAATGGAATACTATGCAGCCATCAAGAGAAATGAAATCTTGCCATTTGCAACGACGTGGATGGAACTAGAGGTTATTAAGCTGAGTGAAATAAGTCAGTCAGAGAAAGACAATTATCATATGACCTCCCTGATATAAGGAATTTGAGAGGCAGAGTGGGGGATTGGGGGAATTGGGAAGGAAAAAATGAAACAAGATGGATCAGGAGGGAGACAAACCATAAGAGACTCTTAATCTCACAAAACAAACTGAGAGTTGCTGGGGGTAAGGGGGTATGGAGAGGATGGTTGGGTATTGGGGAGGGTATGTGATATGGTGAGTGCTGTGAAATGTGTAAGCCTGACGATTCACAGACCTGTGCCGCTGGGGTAAATAATATATTATATGTTAAAAAATAATTAATAAAAAATAAAACGAAAAAGACAAACACACACACACAAAAATGTCCTTTAAATTGGATAACAGAAGAGCCACTGATGACCTTAGACCCAGCACTGCTGGGGAATAGAGGGCATAGGAACCCGGGGTGGGGGGGTGAAGTTTAAGGAATGGACCTGAGGGAGGAGAGGCAGGAAACATGAACCAACCCTTAAAAAGCCTTATTAGTAAAGAGAAGAGAAAAAGGCTTGGGGCCAAATGCATACAGGGATGAAGGAAAGAAGAGTTTGTTTATTTTCTTATTAGTTTTAAGATAGGATACACACGAGCCCTTGGACAGTCAGGGATTTTTGTTGTTGTTCTTAGAGAGGGAGAAAGAAAGAGAGAGAAGAGGGGCAGAGGGAGGAGAGAGAGAATCCCAAGCAGCCTCCATGACCAGTGCAGAGCCTAGTGCAGGGCTTGATCCCACAACCCTGAGACTTTGACCCAAGCCAGAATCAAGAATTGGATGCCTAACCAACTGAGAGATCCAGGCGCCCCTGGGCAGTCGGTTTTATGAGCCCAAAAAAGATAAATTTACAACATACATTTAGTTACAAAGTTGAGTATTTATTTACACTGAGGAATCACAGTAAATTATAAATTCTAAAAAGCTGACAAACTCCACGACCAAATATCCATAAAAAATAATATACTATTTGTATTAATTAACTGCCTGATACATCTCTATACTTCTTTTTCCCCCTTATAATTTTAGGCTGGATGTTCTTTGAACACTTCTTCATCTGACGACTTTTGTAATATTTGCTATCGAGAGGAGGAAGATAAATTTGGCTTTTCTCTTGCACATCAGACATTCCTAATATATCATTTCAAGTGTTCTTGGACTCGCCCGTCTCTCAGAGCTCTGCGGGGGCTGTCTGACTTCATGTGGTGCAATTTGACAGCTTTTCTTTTTCTCACCCTGGTGTTTCTCTGTTGACACCTGCTCTGCGATTCTGTTAATGCCCAGACTCCCACATGTCAGCTCAGAGGAGAACCTGAAGGGTGTGTCTTTGACCTGTAAGAGAAAAAACTAAAAAAAATACAACTTTCCTCATTTCTCCCAACTGAAAGATGATCTGGAGGTGCAGGCCATACCTTCCTGGGGAGCACGGCCCCCATGCCAGAGCCATGTGACACCCTTGGAGAGAGCCAGCCCCCTTAGAGGCATCTCTGGCCCCCACTGTCTCTCCCTAACGGTCCCTCCCCCTGCCCTCTGGGCTTGCATTCCTTAATTACAAAGTTGCACCGAAGCTCTCTGACTCAGGCTCCAGTTTTGGGGGAATCAGACTAAAGTCACCATTGTGTATTTGTTTGTTTTTTATTACTTGGTAGATTAGAAATTTGTATTTTAGCTGTGTAACTAGTTACTAATATCACATGTAATTCAAACTGTCAAACTGAGAAAGCCTCTTTTGAGATTCTTGATAGCTGTAAGATCTCAGGGCATTTCAAGTTTTCTTGTGCAGAAACTTTAAATATGATTTGAGAACTGCGGACATTAATTACCTAGTTTCTTGATAATACCCTTGTTATATTACTGTCCTATTAGTGTTACTTGATCTCTGCCAGAGTCAGCCGTTTGTGGCAACCTCACCTTAGCCAGATCCCAAAATACCTGCAGTCATGCCAATGCCGCCAGACGGAAGGGCCCGAGGGAAGCTGAATTGGGAAGAGGCAGTGTTCTTGATTAACTTCTGTTAAAATATCTCACCTGGGAAATTCTGCAAAAATACATGACCATGTGAAGACAACTGACCCTGGAAGGAGCACAAGCAAACGGAGATGCAGTATTGAAGAGGATGGATGGTAAGCATGGAAATACAAGTATGGTGGGGTTTGTATGTGAATTACCAAGGGCAATGGGAGGACAATGAGCCTCCACCTGAGAGGCGTGTCCAGGGGGATAATGCCCTTGAATGAGAGAGCAAGCTTTTTTTGTTTTAAGATTTTATTAATTTATTTGACAGACAGAGATCACAAGCAGGCAGAGAGGCAGGCAGAGAGAGAGAGAGGAGGAAGCAGGCTCCCTACCAAGCAGAGAGCCCGACGAGGGGCTCAATCCCAGGATCCTGGGATCATGACCTGAGCTGAAGGCAGAGGCTTTAACCCACTGAGCCACCCAGGTGCCCTGAGAGAGCAAGCTTTTAAGAAAGACGAACAAGTTGCGAGAATATCTTCTGAACATTTTGGAAGTGTGGATTTTTATTCCCTAAGGAAGAGGGGTTCCTAAGGGTGCACTGGTAAAGGCTGGCCATGAAGCTATCACTGGGAATAACAAGCCGGAGAGGACACACACTGTGTACTAGAGGAAGGGAAGGAAAAGGAGAAGTGATAAAGGAAGGGTCTGATTTTGTGTGGCGATGAAGAATCACAGGAACCAGAGGCAAGTGTGCAAGTATAAACTCAAATATATGCAACATGTGCCATTTCTTTGCTTCTTCTTACTGTAATTATGGGGACTCTGAGACCCACTAATTAGGAAGAGAAAGAGACGGCAACAGTGGTCTCTGGTTTCCCTGTCTTGAACTGGGTCAGTATGAAGGACTTTCTCTGGGTCACTTCCACCCTTTAATATTTGTAATACTAGAGTTATTACCTAACTATATCCAAAACTGTAATTTTCAGGGTGGGGGAAGAAAAGAAGTAATCCTTGAACTTTAGTGACATAATTATATAAGTAAACATCAGACCAGACCTGTGAGATTATATCACTTTTCAGGCTGTAATGGTTTTAGTCATTTCAAAAATGGATTATGTACAGCCCCTATGCTCAGAAAGGGTTAATTTACTCCTTAAAGACAGCCCAGCTACTTCTGGGAGGGCTTCATCAGCTCACCAGTTTCAAGTGGCTAAGTGCGTTAAGAACAAACAGTAAGGCCCCCATGAAAATGGGGACCTGTTTGGGCAGAGGAAAGGCACACTTTGCTAATTCCTGGCTCCGGACAAAACCAAGGAGCCCCTGTCTGTGTAGACCAGCGCAGACAGCCACAGTGCGGGGTTGGCACTCCCTCCTCACAAAATGCAGCCTCACAGACGGGAGTGGCTTGGCCACACAAATCGTACCAGAGCAATAATGAGCCTCCTGTCTGCTCAGTGCCATCCTCCAGCAATGCCCCCAGGTTCCACACAACAAGCTACATGAGAATGATCATGTACCCACCGGATACAAACAGTCCTCAGAATGTTCTCTGACCCAGTCACGGATGTAAGTGCTGGCTCACAGCCGTCGAGAGCCAAACAGAACAATACAATGAGCTTAAAATGCTAATTCGCTTATTTGGCACCTCTTCCCATTCCCTTTCGGATTTGTTTTCACTTCTGTTTCTGTTTTTGAACTGGGTAGACAGGGAAGGAAAGAGAAGTGGGAAAGAGACAGAGGACGTGAACATTCATACACTGAGTACCTGCGGATGTTCAAATGATATCTGTCTAGCAACTGGTATCAGTAATAGCTGGAAGGAAGACCTAAAGTACCATCCTGGCGAATTTGGGAGGGCACTCTTATTCTGTAAGATGCCTAGAATTTCTCTAACTTAATTGTTTTGGAAGATTGCAGGCAACACTATTATTTTCCATCTTCTTACCTTTCTTCTACCTCCAAGTAGCAGGACTAAAACCTAGGCATAGGACCTAGGCGTAGGAGGACATCTACCTTGAATGAAACACATACAAGGTGCCATGCACTTGAGGTACAGCAATTAACAGCCCAGATAAAAATCCCTGCTTTTCTGGAGTTTACGTTCTCGTGGGAAATAGAAGACAGCAATCATAGCATCAAAATAACAGCATTTATTAAACACTTCTTTGGTACCAGATACTGTCCTGAGTACTTTATTGTCTCTCATTTAGTCCCCAGAGTAACTCTATGTACTAGGTGTTATTATTCCCATTGTACATACAGAAAGACTTAATCCTAGAGCAGCTAAAGAACTTGACCAAGTGATGTAGAATTCAAAATTGAGGTCTTTCTGAGAGTTATTCTGTAAGTACTTAAACCTTTTACTGTGTACCCAAATTCACCTTCAATTTCACTAGAGATATAAAGGAACATGGGATATGAACTATAAGGTTTTTGCCTGAAACAATCACACGTGCAGTGTATAGAATGATCAGTATGGTCAAAGTTCAGAGATGACAGAGAAATATGGGAGCCATAGTCCCAGAAAGTTTTTTTGAAAGGTAAGAATTGAAGAGGGGGTTGAGGATAGAAAGAATTTTTTTTCACAAGTTGCCCTCATTCCTGAAGAGTTGTGAAGCATTTTGTTTTGGTACATCTGAGTTTATCACTAAAAATATTTTCCAAGAGCACATGGGTGGCTCAGTGGGTTAAGTCTCTGCCTTCAGCTCATGATCCCAGAGTCCTGGGATCAAGCCTACTTCCCTTCCTCTCTCTCTGCCTGCCTCTCTGCCTACTTGTGATCTCTGTCTATCAAATAAATAAATAAAATCTTTTTAAAAATATGTATTTTCCAGGGGTTCCGTCAAATTTCACATGGTTGGTTTATTCTTCATGTCTTGGGAACTCTACGTTTCATAAATACATTTTACCATGTCAACCACACTCTTCCTAGTACCCTAGTACTCCCAGGGCACTGTGATGCTCAGGGACCATGACTACTCATTCCCCTTTGCTAGTTCTCAGCCACTGAAATGTCAGTGTTCCCCAAAGTTGCTTTCTTTCTGGCTTCTCTTTTTGTTCTACGAACTAATCATGAATGATCCCAACCAACCCCATGGATATAATCTTTCCTGAAGGGAATTTCTCCTAACTAGTCATTCCTAACTAGTCTTTTGCTTCTGCCAAGCATGTAATAGAAGCTGCTGCCAGAGTGATTATTCAGTAACACAAACCTTTGTCACACCCTGGCATCCCTCAAGATCCATCAATGTTCTCCATCACCTTGGAAAATAAGCCCAAACACTTTATCCATGTTACTGAAGCCTTCTGTGGTGTGGGCCCTTCTATCCTCGCCAGCTACAACTCCCACTGAATGAGATTACTGATGAGTATTTAAATGAACTGTTCTTTTATTCTTCTTACCTTTTCATATGTTTTTTTTTTCTCCTGTCTGTAGTACCCTTCATCTATGGACTACCTGGGAAACTACTGTTTAGCCTTCAAAACCCAAAGTATAGTTTCCTCTTGAAAATTTCCTTAACTACAAACCTCAACCCCACTCCAGCAAGACTTGATCATACCATACAGTGCAATTGTATATTCTTCATTTATACTACTACCAAAATTATTACAATTATCTAGCTTTTGTGTCTAGGACTCCAATGAGATTGTGAGATCTATTGTTAAGGAAGAGAATAAAAACTATTTCCATTTATAAGTAAACTATTAGGTGTCAAGCAAGGTACTGGGATCTTTTTCATGGGACTCTGATAAAGACAGGAAGGGTCCTAGAAATGAACTGATAGATTTACCCAGATTTACCAGATACCCATTTACCCAGGATATGAGGAGACAAACGAAGGATCAGAGACAAAGAAAGGTACTGGTTACAAGGCAGATGGAGACATAAGCAAGGTCAGGTAGCCAAGAAACTATAGACAGTTCAGGAAATGAGGTTAATAAGTGGTTAACTGTGGAGACCAGTACCAACCCAAAGGTGCCGGAAGGCTAGTTTTCTAGGAGGTGCTAACCACATTGGGCAGAGTATGACTGCAAGCTTTGAGACTTCTCATAGATCCTGACGTTCTTTCCCCTTGAACGTTCTACCTGAGTAAATGTGAACAGGAATTGCCCTATGGCATCTTTCAGTGTTTTTTCTGAGTACCACGTTTCCTTAACATCCATCTAGAAAACACTAGACCACAGAGCAGCAGAGTGCGCAAAATTTCGTCCCACGTTACATTTATTGCTGGCTAATGCTTCTGCCTTCTATTCTCCAGCCAGGTGTATTTTCTCACTGCCTCCACTGGGCTCAAGTCCACCCACCAAAATTTGAAACCTGCTCATATACTGGGTAGAAAATTAGAAAAGACACTGAGATCTGTCCATGCTGCTTAGCTTCCTAGATTGTAACGCAGACCCTTTTTACCCGGAATCTTGGACCAAGATCCTAATCCGGCATTGCTCCTGGGTTTCACCTTAGCTTCTAACACTTTATTCCCCAGTTTTACCTTTTATCCTGCTCTCACTGGTGGACATCCAGGTGCTAAACTTTACACCCACCAGGATGCATTTGCATCTCCCAGCTCACCTTCCTGAACTTGACTTCAGTCCTATCTTCTCAAATGGCTTGATTCTATCCCGCTCCCTCCTGTCACAGCTCCAACCTCAGCTCAAACGATGGAGCAGAAGTTCTCAGACCCCTTCTCCCCACTACTCTCTACCTCCCAAGAGGAGGGCTACTAATTGGAGAGGTGAAAGTTGAACACTCCAATGAGGACACATTTCTCTTCTTTTTAAATTTTAATTCCAGTATATTTAACATACAGTGTTGGTTTCAGTTATACAATATAGTGATTCAACAATTCTATATACTAATCAACATTCATTGTGATGTATACTCTTAATCCGAAAAGACAAATTTCTTGATGGGCAAAGTATATCCACACGTGTATGTTTTTCTCTCTTCTACTATATCCTCTTCTATGCTCCTAATATGATAAAAAAAGACCAGGGCCTGCCTCAAGGTAAGCACTGATACATCTTTCTCTCACTCTCTGGTCACAAGCACATCTAAACCTCAGTTCTAGGTTGTTTTTTGACACAATCCAGCTTAGCTAGAGCTATGCTTTAAGCAGTAATGCAGCAGATAAAGTGGGACACTGGTTGCCTTCCCCTAAATGTTACCTATGTACATAGTTCCCTTGAGATCCTCTCCAGAGAAAGAATGATGAGCAGGACTTGATTTCTTAAAATGCCATTTCATACAATGCCATATGTCTATACAAATCAAGTCTTGCCAGCTGTTTAAGACTGCCAATTGGATCTCTATATTTGCTCAGTTTTTACCACCAATTCATTTTATGTTATGTTATATAGATGGGCTTGTACTACTTTTCATGTTCCTAAATAAAAACACATTCTTTGGCAGCTGCCTAGCTTAAACAACCTACTCACAGCAGAAAGTGGCTGAAACCAATACTCTACAAACTTTCATTAAGAAAATGTTCCCACCCTTATGTACCCACACCAGATTGAGATCTTTAAGGCTGAATAACAAGATCATATTCTCATATACTTTGTACAAATTTCTGAGGAAGGGAAAATAATAAGGTCCTTGTGGGCTGGATTGTTGTCTTATACTTCTCTGTCTCTTTCCAAGAACATAGCAAAATACTGTGTATTCTTTCAAGTATGTTTTTTAATAGAAATGAATAAAGCACCCTAGGAAGACAGATTAGTATTCTTGAAAACAAAATAATTAGGTGGCAGTAGGTACTTCCAAGAACTACACATAAGAAATCAAACCCAAACTGTGTGGGTAATGATTAAAGTTTATTTCCCTCTGGTAACTGGTTTTTGGTGGTCTTAGAATTGTTATTAGCAAACCACAGTATAATCAACTGTCTGATTCACAGCATCAGTGGGCTCAGCGCTAAGCAATATTACAAGTGGGTCTCCCAGAGTAAATTTACATATATTCAAGAATCACAACTACAGGCAAACAAAATTCCTATAGACACACATTCTCTAGGTTCACAGACAAAGACTGTTAATCAAAGATCATTGGTTCTAATCACTAGAAGAGTTAAGGCAAATCATATCATTCTTTCACACCACACACAGCTTGTTATACAGGTAAGAGATCAACAAGAGTGAAAATTTAAAAATTACCATGACCAAAAAAAAAAAAAAATTACCATGAACAAGAAGCTTCAGGATGAACAGACTAAAAGCTGATAAAGCAGAAGGAGTAAGAGACCAAAAGTTTCCATGGGGAGAGTAGCTAACAAAAGCAGAGTGAACATAGGCAAATTTGGTCCTGTCTTCTCAATTATGATTTTTTTAATGTCAACAAACATTTGAGTACCTACTAGGTGCCAAATACTTTGATTGGAGCTGAAAGGGTTTCCCAGGACTCAGGACCTTCATTGCTGAAACCAGGATAGTTGATCACCCTAGACTATAAATAGTCCCTGTCCTCAAGGAACTTGCAACTAAGGGGGGAAATCAATACAAATTGAAAATGAATGCAATAGTTAGTTTAGCGGATAAGTGAGAGTACTATGGGGGAACAAAATCTGTAATTCTCAACCCTAGCAACTCATTTTACTTCACTTTATTATCAGTTGAGGAAGCTAACTAAGGCCCAGGAAATTAAATGATTTTCCCTAAATTCCTCAAAATTCTAATTTAATTGGTCCAGCAGTTGAGAATAGGTTTTAAATTCCAAAGGAGATTCTGTTTTTTTAATTATGTTATGTTAGTCACCATACAGTACATCATTAGTTTCTGGTATAGTGTTCCATGATTCATTGTTTGCGTATAACACCCAGTGCTCCACGCAATACATGCCCTCCTTAATACCCAACACAGGGCTACCCCATATCCCTCATCCCCCTTCCCTCTGAAACCCTCAGTTTGTTTCCTGGAGTCCATAGCTTCTCATGGTTCATCTCCTCCTCTGATCCCCCCCCTTTATTTTTCCCTTGCTTTTCCTCATGTCCACCATGCCATTCCTTATGTTCCACATATAAGTGAAGCCATATGATAACTGTCTTTCTCTGCTTGACTTATTTCACGTAGCATAATCCCCTCCAGAACCATCCATGTCAATGCAAATGGTGGGTATTCAACCTTTCTGGTGGCTGAGTAATATTCCATTGTATATATGAACCACATCTTTATCCATTCATCTGTTGAAGGGCATCTTGTCTCCTTCCACAGTTTGGCTATTGTTGTCTTTGGTCTTGTTGCTATGAACATTGGGGTACATGTGTCCCTTCTTTTCACTACATCTGTATCTTTGGGCGTAAATACCCAGTAGTGCAATTACTGGGTCATAGGATAGCTCTATTTTTAACATTTTGAGGAACCTCCATACTGTTTTCCAAAGTGGCTGCATCAACTTGCATTCCCACTAACAGTGTAGGAGGGTTCGCCTTTCTCCACATCCTCTCCATAATTTGTTGTTTCCTGCCTTGTTAATTTTTGCCATTCTAACTGGTGTAAGGTGGTATCTCAATGTGGTTTTGATTTTAATTTCCCTGATGGCTAATGGTACTGAACATTTTTTCATGTTTTGTTAGCCATTCATATATCTTCTTTGGAGAAGTGTCTATTGATGTCTTCTGCCCATTTTTTGACTTGATTATTTGGTTTTGGGGTGTTGAGTTTGAGAAGTTCTTTATAGATCTTGGATACTGGCCCTTTATCTGTAATGTAATTTGCAAATATCTTCTGCCATTCTGTGGACTGCCTCTTGATTTTGTTGATTGTTTCCTTTGCTGTGAAGAAGCTTTTTACCTTGATGAAGTCCCAAAAGTTCATTTTTGCTTTTGTTTTCCTTACCTATGGAGACGTGTCCTAAAAGAAGTTGCTGTGGCCAATGTCAAAGAGGTTACGGCCTATGTTCTTCTCTAGGATTTTGATGGATTCCTGTCTCACACTGAGGTCTTTCGGCCGTTTCAAGTTTATCTTTGCATATGGTGTAAGATAATGGTCAAATTTCATTCTTCCCTATATAGTTGTCCAATTTTCCCAGAACCACTTATTGAAGAGACTATCTTTTTTCCATTGGTTTTTTTTTTCCTGCTTTGTGGAAGATTAGTTGACCATAGAGTTGAGGGTTCATATCTAGGCTCTCTATTCTGTTCCATTGATCTATATATCTGTTTTTGTGCCAGTATCATGCTGTCTTGGTGATCACAGCTTTGTAATATAGCTTGAAATCAGGCAACATGATGCCCTCAAGCTTTGTTTTTCTTTTTCAACATTTCCTTGGCAATTCAGGGTCTTTTCTGGTTCCATACAAATTTTAAGATTGTTTGTTCCAGCTCTTTGAAAAATGCCATTGGTATTTTGATCAGGATGGCACTGAAAGTATAGATTGCTCTGGACATCATAGACATTTTAACAATGTTTATTCTTCCAATTCATGAGCATGGAATGTTTTTCCATCTTTTTGGTCTTCTTCAAATTCTTTCATAAGTGTTCTGTAGTTTCTAGAGTAGAGATCTGTCTTTTAAAAGATTTTATTTATTTATTTATTTGACAGATCGAGAGAGAGAGAGGCAGCAAGAAAGGACCACAAGCAAGAGGAATGGGAGAAGGAGAAGCAGGCTTCCCACTGAGCAGGGAGCCTGATGTGGGGCTCAATCCCAGGACTCTGGGATCATGACCTGAGCAAAGGCAGACACTTAACTACTGAGCTACCCAGGCACCCCTAGAGTACAGATCCTTTACCTCTTTGGTTAGGTTTATCCCAATGTAGCTTATGGTTTTTTTATGCTATTGTAAAGAGAATTGGTTCCCTAATTTCCCTTATATATAGTATAATTCCCATTATACTATATAATGTATAGTTACATTATAGGAAAGCAACTGATTTCTGTGCATTGGTTCCACATTACTGAATTGCTGTTTGAGTTCTAATATGCATCCAAGAACCACTGAGCTACAGGGTCATGATCTCAGGGTCCTAGGATCGAGTCCCACATTGGGCTCACTGCTCAGTGGAGGGCCTCCTTCTCCCCCTCTCTCTCTGCCTGCCTCTCTGCCTACTTGTGATCTCTGTCAAATAAATAAATAAAATCTTTTAAAAAAAGAACCACTGAGCTAAACCCAGCCCTGATAGATGCTAAGATATAATCAGGTGAAGATATAATCTATATAGAGTGAATCCAGGGGGAAAGGCTATCCATTTAAGAAGAAGCAGTATGTGCAAATGTCCTGAGGCAAAACAAGCATGATCCTTTAGAACACTAAGCAGTTCAGTGTAACCAGAACATAAGGTGAATAAGTAGTGATATGGTTAGAAAAGTGAGACCCAGATATTGAAGGGCTCTCAAAAACATCTTCAGAAGTGCAGTGATATCTAATGAGAGAAAAGTTGGCTATTTATAGCCATAACTACCTTCTAAATAGTGTATGCTTTTATATGAAATATGTTGTTGTTTGAATACTTATGAATTTTAAAATCATGGTGCCGTGAGCTGAGCCTGAGAACATCCTGCCCTAGTTCTGACAAGACTGAATAAGAGGAATGAAGTGGTACTAATGGAAAAGAATAGCAAGTGTTGGGGAATATGATAAATTGGAAAGTCCACACCCATAGGAAGGGTACAAGCACCAATAAACTTCAGCCTACGGTGTTCATTTAGAGATATGAGTCACTTGCTTTTAAATGATTACATTTAAATGAAGGGGGAAACCCTCTTGGTTTTAAAATGAAATCTTCTGATATTTGAATGTCAGCTCCCAACATGATATAAGTCAATAAACACACACCTGAGGTTTCAGTTCCAGGGACACATGAGAGAAGTGATGAGAAGAAAGATAGTTGGGGGAGTGAGAGAGAGACCAATGAAACAAGGGTGTTCTATGGAGTCAAACACCAAAAAAAGTCCAGAAGCCATTGGCAGAGGTGTAGCTGAAGGAATTTAAGACAAACATCTCCATCTAACTCAAAAATTTTTTGTTGTAGTTTGAAATAAAGAATACAGAGACAATACTATAAACAAGAAGACGTTCTAACTGGCATGGAAGGAATGATGGTGGCTTTTAATTAAGATAAAAGCATGGGCTCAGGAGCCAGAAAGACAAACATCAGAACACTCCCTCTATAAAAATGATTAATTAATTAATTAAATTTTAAACTTAAATAGTAAATGCTCCAGATTTGAGCAAATATGCCTTTAAACTCCTTCTGAGAGAAAACTTACATCCTTTCTCTGTCCTTGGAGATGGAAATCTTATTATGTACTTAAAATATAAATATCCAAGAAGACAACTTCCAGCTAAAGCAACCCTGTACAACTGCCTAGGGCTGAAAAATAAAATCAAACAAAAAAGAGGCTTTTTTGAAAAAAAAAAACCAAAAACCCTCTGCTTTATAGAAACTGTACTACTTGGCACTACAAGCAAACTAATCCACTTTCTTTCATTTGTAAAATACAGATAATCATAGTATCAAACTCTTAGATTATTCTGAAGTTTAATCAATATAATATGCAATGCATGTTTAGGACCATTTGTGGCACATTTTAAGCACTCAGCAAATAAAACTATACCTATTAAGTACAATAGTACAATATCTATTAATACCGAGGTCTAATATCTAATTAATATCTATTAATACCATTGATACCAATGATCACAAGGGCAATGGACATCAGGTATATTTAAGAGATGTTAAGAGGAAAGAATTTAGAGAACCTCCTCAGCTGAATACAGTTGTAAAGGGGGAAGGGCAGTAAGGATCATTCCCAGACTTCTGGTATAGACAATTGGGTAGATGGGGGTGACTGTCTGTATCATACAGAATAGAGGGTAAGGACTGATTTTGAGAGAGGAAAGTGATGTGTCCAGCTGTAAATAAGTCCCTGGGAGACATTAAGATGACATTTAATAAGTAGCTAAATATTTACATCTAGGACAAAAAAAAGAGAATATTGAGCGAGAAATATATTTTTACAACTCACCAGCAGAAAAGTGGCAACTGAAGCCATGGAAATGGATTAGCTCATGAGAAACAAAATGTATAGAGAAAAAGATGATCTAGAACAAAGACTAGAGGAACAGGCTATTGTGTTTTTTATTTACAGAAATGGTGTGAAGCTGAGACAGACCTATGCTGCTGAGCTCATGGCTACGGAGGGGCGTAGAGTCATGCCTGGTGGGCAGACATCTCAAGTGGCAGAAAAGTTAGAAGAGCTCCTGGGAGGCCGCCTTCTCTTGGGCTTAGAATGGCAAAGTATAGATATGCACAGTGCTGCCCTGAGCAGGGGTGGTTTTGGTTAGAGATGGCATTTACTGTCATTGAGGACAGCAGAGCTGAGAATGAAGGGGAATAAACAGTGTGAAGCCTGGTTACAGACCAGTAAGCCTGGTTACAGACCTGCGGCACTCCACTTTCCACTTTTATTGCCTCCTAGCCTTTAGTAAAGTCTCATCCAAACATCTGATCCACGTGCTCCCTCTGCCACATGGTACAAGGGGTAAAAGCTATCTTTCATTGATGCTCAGGGCCAGTGTTCAAACACATTTCCTCTCCCTCTTTCCTCTGAAGCAAGTCTAATAGGGGCAGTGAGAAGCTCTAGAGGAAAAGAACAGAAGCCCCACCTCCCAGGGGCAGAGCCCTTTTCTACTGTCAACCGGAATGTCCCGGTTTTTATTTCATCAGCAAGGTGACATGTTATCATGGGAAAGGGCACCTGAGGGGTGGATGGAAAGGGAGGCTAGGGCATTCTGTTACCCAGAGTCACTCCCAGTCCTACTCAGGTTATATCTGTTCTAGTCAAACAAAACTGGGGAACGGAAGGCAGTGAGGGCTGAGGGATGGAGCCTGGCATATGTAGATTTGAACCCCTCTTAAGCTGCCTATTATCTAGTGTTCTGAGCCTCAAACTCCTCTTCTCATAAAAATCAAAAGTATAGTGATATTTATCTTGCTGGTTCTGTAGAATTAGAAAAAAATTGTGTGATACATTTAAATTTAACAACACTCAAATGTGTAGTTAAGGTGATTAGAAGTAACCCAACTTAAACCTAATTAAGCAATTAAAAATATGTGTTTGTACATGCAAGTAAAAAGTTGAAGGTATACTAGCTGTCATCAGGACTGTTTCTCTCTGCTATGCTCTTTGCTGGGCTGGCTTCATTTTCTGGCTGTGGAGGCCCTGGGAAGCTACAGAGGCATATCAGCCTCCCTGCCAGCAGCCCCAGGACAAACAAAGGTGTCTCTTCTTGAAAGGTCCACACATACGCTGGAATCCAGACTGATGGAACTATTCAGGTCATCTGTATTACCATTATCATTTTAAAACAAAAGATGACTGGGACACCTGGGTGGCTCAGTTGGTTAAGCCACTGCCTTCGGCTCAGGTCATGATCCCAGGGTCCTGGGATCGAGTCCCACATTGGGCTCCTTGCTCAGCAGGGGGCCTGCTTCTCTCACTGCCTCTGCCTGTCTCTCTGCCTGCTTGTGTGTACTCTCTCTCTCTCTCTGGCAAATAAATAAAATCTTTTAAAAAAAAGTTAAAAAATAAATAAAACAAAAGATGACTGACATACTGCAGAGTAAATCCACGCCCTTGTGTCTAGGTGGCAGATCTCTTCCCTGAACCAGTCACTGGCCTGATGTATGGGATTGTACCAACTACCAAGGCTTTAGCTGTAAGCCTTCCCCTGGACTAATCACTGTGTCTGCATCCAGTTCTCAACACTGATGCACAATAGAGTCTGGGACAACTTAAAGAAGAAAAAACATAATGCCTCAATGTCTGGGAACCCCTCCCAGGAAGTCTGATAATAGCTTGATAATGGGACCCAGGTATCCACATTCCTTGAAGCTGTAAGGTGGTTCCAGGGGATCTGCAAGGTTGAGAATCTGGTTGAGGGGGACCCAGCCTATAACTGGCCTTGACTCCATCACGAGAGTCAAAATTCCAACCTCATATACACATACACTAAACCACATATACTAAAAATGGATATAGTCACTAACAAAAGTAAGAATGGATCCTAGCTGGTAAAAATAGAAGTCTATTCATATATAGGCCACACAATTTATCCTCACACTCACTGCCCATCTATCTCATTGGAAACCTTGCTAAGGTCTGACGCGCTAAAAAGGAAGGTCATGATTCTCCCATGTGAACAATTCTAAATATTACCAAGAGCATTACTCTAAGTGCAGAAGTACGTAAATGGCCCTTTGCTATACAATCATCGTCTTTTTTACATTTAAGAAAAATAAAAAGAAAACCAGAAGTATCGAATGAAGCCTGGAGTTATAATGTGAAGATGGGTCAAAGGATAAAGAGAAATGGAAGAGAAAAGCCAGCAAAGAGTTACTAGCTTGTGGGCATATTTGAATAAGGATCCGGAGAAGTATACTTTAGACTTACATAGCAATATTTTGCTGCCCTTGTTTCTGGAGAAGAGAAAAGTTACTAGCAGGAAGAAATAGTCTAGGGGGTTAGGCTAGAGAGACGTAGCTAATGCCAGGATTCTGAATCCTCAAGGCTGAGACCATACAGCAAAAAATTCCCAGACAAGCCTTTCATCTTCCCAAGGCAGTATGCTTCAGGAATTTCCACTTATTGTTCCACATGTCCCTAAGCTGCCCTCAGGAGTGCAACGAAGCTCAGCTTCCACACATGTGTTTCGGTGCCAGTAATGCCACACATTCTGCATAATTATAAAGAATATCCATCTTTTGTCTGAGGCCCAAAACACTGTGGTTTGAACATCAGGCAGCCCTATGGCAGCATAAAATTTTCATGGTTTGGGAACACAATTTCTAGGTGATCCCTTGGAATGCAAGGCAAAACATTCTCATATTCCTTCTCAGTGGATTAGCTTCTTACATGGCAAGTCATGCATTTTAGGGCTCCACCCTGTCTCAGTGCTTGAGTTTTCAGGTTGGAAACAAAGTACCTACTTCCCCCCAAGTGCTTGCTTGGGCTAGAATGTGGTCCAAATACCCTAGAGACCACAGCCTTGTAGTGCTTAGCTTGCCCACCATGTCTGGGACATGTTTTAAATCAATGACTTTCTCTACTATGTTTGCTCATCTTCAAAACACATTCTGTAGTGAGGTCCCACAAACGGTCAGTTAAAGGAGATTGTGGTAGATACAAACTCTAATGGCTTGTACCTAATGGTAATGATAAGAGCCTCCAGATTCGTTAAATAGTTTTAAAAGACAAATTGTTTCTAAGAAATACTTGAACATGCTGAAAGAGGGTCTAAGGTTTCTCTTCTTTTGCAACGAGGACACCCATAATTTTATTTATTTACTTTGAGGAGGTGCAATCTCCCCTTTTAGAAGTCTGGCAGAGCCTGTGGACAACATCCCAGAAAACTCTTTTAAAAAATAATTAACAGAGAATACAAAGGATTATAAAGAAATAAAGTCTACTGGAATACATTAATCCAGGTACGTAGACCTAAGGGTTCTGTGGATCTAAGTTAAGAACCTAATCTTATGTAATCTCTCTGTAAAGGTTTTATGTAGGAATGAGTTTGAGGCCTTTTGATAAAATATATTAGAAAGTGCCTTGGCAGGGGAAACAAATTCAGACATTCATGGGCCTGGGCAGGTAACAGGAGCACTAGCAGGAGGGGTGGCTTGGCACAAGTGAGTGATGGAGGGTGTGGCAAAATGCAAAGTGTGTGCCCTGTCTAAAAGGAGTCCCCTCTCTGAAGTCCAAAAGATTTTTGCCAAATGGGAATGTGGGCCCTACATGGCCATGTTTTCCCCCTTTTTAAAAAAAAAAAATTTAAAGATTTTTTTTAATTTATTTATTTGACAAGAAGAGAGATCACAGGCAGAGGCAGGCAGAGAGAAGGGGAAGGAGGCTCCCCGCTGAGCAGAGAGCCTGATACAGGGCTCCATCCCAGGACCCTGAGATCATGACCTGAGCCAAAGGCAGAGGCTTTAATGCACTGAGCTGCCCAGGCACCCCCATGAGTTCCCCCTTTTCAGGAGAAGCCAGACATCCGGATTTATATATGAACTCTTCATATTTGTTAATGTTGGCTGGAAAAAATATTAGCACTTTTGGGGACAAAGGAAATCTATCTTTTACCATATTGTCTGGAGGGCTGCACATCTGTAACCTCAGTAAAGTAAGAAGAATTCGAAGAAAATAATTGCTCATATTTGTAATGTATTTTTTATTAGTAGTATCTCTGTTGCATATATTCTGAAAATCTAAGAACATTAATTTCCTTCCTCAAGTGGTAGCGTGCTACTATGGGACAATCAAAGGCAGCAGGAGCTAAATTGTTTTGTATACTTCCAACAGATATTTATTGAAAACCTACTCTATGTAACAGGAAATATACAAGTTGGTAATAACAGGAAGATTAAAACATTATCTTTGTTCCCAGAGCCTACAAACCAGTGTGGAAAGGGCTGTATTGAAATATTGTAATACAATCTGTTAAGGCCTATCATAGAGATACCTAAAAAGTACAGATGGAGTAGGAGGGAAGAAAACATGCATCTTCCTAGGAGACTGAGAGGGAGTCTCAGAGATCTCTTTGAGTAGACCTTAGTATCAAGGGGCCCAGATTATTAATGATCTAATAAATTATTCTGAAGAACTGGACTTTTATCCTGGAAGAAAGAGAGGATTGAAGATTTTTGAACAGAGAAGTGCTGTGTTCAGATTTTTATGATCATTCTGACTGCAATACAGAATATGGCCTACAGGAGGAGACAAGGGAGAAGGAAGGCCCGCAGAATGATGACTGCAATGGTTCAGACAGTGAACTAGGGCCTCAGCAGGAGGCATGAGGAAGACTACCCAGTTGGAAAGATAATCAGGGACTGGAAATAACAGAATCTAGGGGCCGACTGTGTGCTAGTGGCTAAGTGGCAAAAGATGGGAAAAATTTGGAAATGGCTCTTGGGCCCTGCTGTGAGACGCAGTCTAGTCTAAGATGAGAGCCTAGTCCCTGGAGCCTGACTACTTGAGTGCAAATCCTAACTCTTATGATGTGTGACTTTAAGCAAGTGACTTATTCTCTCTGAACCAGCATTGTATATAATGTCAAATATTCTTACAACAGTGTTTACATTCGTGCCTGAAAATTACTGCTATTATTATTGATTATTATAATTCTAGTTAGGATGGTGGTGTTATTCAGTTTGTTTTCAAAGACTAAATGTTGCATTTGAAGTGCTTTTAGAAGGGCACGTGTTGTGTTATACGCAACCAATGAATCCTTAAACACTACATCAAAAACTAATGATGTACTACTATATGTTGGCTAACTAGAAAAGAAGAAGAAGAAGACTCCAGGTTTGCACAACTGAATATGTGGATCTCGGGTTTATAAGAAAGTTCCATTTGAAGGATGATGGTAGTTAAAACCTCTTACGCTGATTAAATAGCCTCCAGCATTGTTGGAGAACAAGGCCAGAGGTTGAGTCTCCGGGACACAGACGCTTAATAGGTGAATAGGATAGGGTCAAAATCTGCAGAGACTCACAGGAAGAGAGGGACAGAGGGGTAGGAGGAGAAAAATGAAAGAGCAATGTCTCAAAACTAAGACAAGAAGGTTTTAGAAAGAGTATAGTCAATACAGAAAATGCTTTACATGAGTTAAATATGATGATAACTGATAATCATCTATATGTAAGAATTGAGAAATCTTTAATAAAGTGATTTAAAATACATAGTTTAAGATATCTGACCTATAGAATACATTCACAGGCTAGTTTCCATTATTCTTCTCAATTTTAAATGCATTTATAGAGAGGGAAGAATGAAAAACTACTGGATTGAACCATATAACTTTCCATATTTGTAGGTAAAAAGTGTTAAATTCAAAACTTTCATATAATTCAACTATGCTGAGTAACTGAAAAGCTGCTTCAAAGCTCAGTAGAGTGAAAACAGGTATTTGTTTCTATTGTGTTATGACGCAAGAGCAAAAATTACCCCTTTCTTCTGATTTTCCCAAGAAACAGAGCTGATAATGATTGCTTATATTCACATAAATAGAAGCTAATGATATCTAAATGCCATTCTTACTCTATATTCTATGGTAGTTATTTCCCTCATCACTCACCTTCAAGTCTAAAAACTTCAGGGATGAAACTTAAATACAAAAGTAATTTGAAGGGAAGGATATTCATACCTGTCCCAAGAAATAGCTTCTATTACTAATAACATTGGTATAATGAAAAAGTCTAGTTATCTTGGCAGTGTAGTGCATAAAGTATAAGATGTTGAAAGTGTTGGCTTTAGAATCAAGTCCTAACTCTACCACTTCTCAGGTGTGAGGTCCAAAGAAAATTACTTGCTTTTCTAAGCCTCCATTTTCTCATGTGGAAAATAGAGAAGAGACTGCTGTCTCTTGGGATTTTGTTAGGAAAGGGGAAGATAATGAATAGGGGGGTTTAGCACAGGGCCCCTGACAACAATGGTAATTTATTTATATTTCACTTTTTATCTCCCCATAGTGCATAAGCCTGAGAAAGTTTGAATTGTCTTTAAAAGAGTAGGTACTTTTAGGAGGATTAGTCTTTTCATACATCAACAAAAACCCTACAGATCTTTCTAGCAGTGTAGCCTTGACCAGTCACTGGTAGCTTTCCAAGAGAACCAGCAGCCAGATCTGTAACTTCAATGCACAGAGCTGAATAAGGTTTGTGCTTCTCCTCAGTCAGGGGCTGGCCAGTGTGTTTCTTTGTGACCAATGAAATATATGACTCATAAAGCAAAATTCCTCAAAAATCTACATCTAAATGAAAGCCATACAAGTAACTGCCAAGGACTTATACATAAATACTATTGCTAAGGGTGTACCATAGGCATTTATCACATCCTCAAATTTCCCTATTAACTTGATATTTTACAGAGATGAAGCTACAAATTGTTTTAGAGATACATTTCTCTTTCACTCTATATTAAATTAAGCAAAATAAATGTATAAGATATACTGACACTATCTGGTGAAAAAGCCCTTGAAAGTCAATCACCTAAGATTCAAAACACATAGTAGTGTCTCATTTTGAATTTAAAACTGAATAAAAACAAGGCTGAAAATGCCCTAACCTATTATTTACTTTGCATTTTTATTAAAGATTACCATGCTTCACTGTTGGCAAAATGGTCATTAAAAATGTAATATAAGACTATTCAGGGAAATAGAATCCTATAAAGTATGATTGTATTATGGATCTTAAAGTAAAGCCACCAGTGCAGATGTTCCTAATCATACTAAAAATACAAATACACAAACCAGTTTGTTCCAGCTACAGAATAATTCAGTTAAAAGAGTGCTTATAATTTAACAGTATGAATAATAGTTGAAGCCAGGGATACAGTGAAACTACAAGGAAATATAAATCTACAGAGTCTATGCCAAGGAAAGTGTTCCAAATCCTAAAGGTTGAGAAATCCGTTCCTTTCCTTGCTACAGGTAGGAAATTATTACTTGAATTGGGAAAAAAAATCACAATAACACTAATAATAATACAACAAATGTACCTTTAAGGCAAACAACATGTGCACACACACAAGCTCACACACACATATACATACCACTTAACTTGGAGCTTTCACCAAGAGAAACACATATCTAAATCCAGAATATCGCTTAGAATCTGCTTTGGGAAAGTTAAACTCAGACTTCTCACCAGTTTAAATTTCTTATTGAGAAATAAATACAGGACGTAATGTAATACAGAATTAAATCAGCATGCACAGTAAAACATAAGCTCTAAGGACATACAGGATTCTCTTTGCAAATAATGATCTTGGCAAAGAGCCACCTTTATGTACAGAAAGCTCTGTTCCTTGCTTACAGAAACTCGCAAGGCTACAACAGGTCATTGTGTGGTGCTAATTAGGTTTACAAACTTTACGTACAAGCCAGGAGATATTTTATAGCCTGATTCCGTGAAAGTAAGAAACTATTACCAGTAAGGTCAAACTATAAAAACTCACTTTCCTACAATTACTGATCTTTTCCTCTTACATAGTATGAATTTTGACATTGCAAATACATATTAATGCTATTCAAAAACTGGTTGTGCTTAATAGCGTTCAAAAATAGAAGGAAAAAAAAAAAAGACCACTAGAGAAGCCTTCGTGTATAGGTATTCCATGTGCTTATTTCCCCCAGAGTTAATGAACTATCCATTTCACTAGCAAATTATAGCTCTTGGGTCATAATACTCTTCCAAGAAAGCGAAGTGGCATTTATTCTGCATAAAACAGGAAAATCAAATGCAGTACATTACCTTGCGTCACCTGTTGAACTGCCAACATTATCCCAGACATGGTGTCTGGAAGCAAGTTTTCTTTCAGATTGTAGTGTGGTGCCCATTCCAGAATAGGCAGACGCCTTCGACACCACTGTTTAAAGTCTTCGCAATGGGGGGTTTGCATCTTGCTCCACAGCATGCCTTTCTTTTTCCTCTTTGTCCCTGTCATTTTTCAGATTCCCTCTTGTAGAAGTAAACTTCTTTAGACAAGAAAAAAAAATTGTTGCAGAATACCTCCTTTCAATGCCAGGCTCCAATTCGTCTGTGGTTTTCAATGTCAAAGCTATCCAGAAAACAAATCAATAAAAGAGAGAGAGAGAGGGAGAGAGATTAACAGAAACACTTAAATATATGCAGCCAGGCTGTATGCCTTATTGTGGTGAAGCTAATTATTCCAGATAAAAGGTATAGATTTAAAACCTTGAATCGTTATCTGAACAAGATGGGGAAATGGTTCCTGTTAGTGTATGATTTTTCTGAGCTTGGGAAAGTAATGGGTTCAGTGTTAAGCTGGTCTAGAGCTCTTTTGCCAGTAATTCCCCTTATATTCACTGTAGTCTTATGTTTTTGGCTCCAATCCCAATGGCTAATGAGGTAGTTCTGGGCGTGTGTTGGAAGTGGGCTGGGTTATGCTAATGCAACCAGGAAGCTAGTCCAGTCTCTGCCCTACAAGCTGTGCAAAAACATAAAACTGCCAGAAGGGTCTATCGTGCGAAATACATTCAGACACTCTAGGCTTACTTTTTGAGAAAGTATATATTTTCAATATATCAGACGACTGCCAGTTCTACAAAATTCAGAAAAAGAAGAGGGTATTGCTAAATATCCTTATCTTTTTTTATTCCCTGGGAGATGAGCTTTTCATTCATATAGAAACATTCAGACAGCTGCTGCCCAGTCAGAGAACGAAATAGCCAGTTCTCACAAACAAACTGAAATTTCATCTCACGGGCTGAGAAAATAAGCATCGCTATGAACAAATACTTGTGGCAACAGTTCTTCCCTGCCTCTGACATTGTTCATTCAATTTTTCTCTAAATCATTTAATTCTCACTCTCATGCTATTATAACTAGAATTTCTAAAGGAATAATGTATGGTTCAAACTATGATTTAAAGTGTCCCCAAATTTTTTTGTGCTGCTGCCTTCTTTTCATATGACCTATGGGGGGTTTCTCTTTTAGGTAGTGTGTTACATTTTATAATAGGACAGGTTGTCAAAGATTTTTATTTTATGATTATTTCCCCCTCCCCCAGAAGAAAAACACTGCATTTATGAGCTATACCATTGGAATTAAACCAAAAAGACAATATATTAACTAAAATCGTGAAGCCAAGAAAAAGAATATCATGTACGAGTTTGTGCAACCCCTTTAACACCTATTTATTGAGAGAGCAGAAATCTGACTTCTGAAAACCTTCAGAATAACAGAGTACTTGGAGCCCTTGACTACGTCCTAGGTCCTCTACTATACCTTTTTCCATTGTTTTTAAATTAAGGTAGAGAACTATTCTCTCTGCTTTCCAAATATGACATGGCTTTCTATCTGTGCAAAAACAACTTTATAAATACAACAAATCCCAAATATGTAGGGATGCAGGTACACTTCATTCATATGAACAGGATAGAATTTGTTTTGCATTTTTCTAATTGTTTACATCATGTTAAATTTACAAACCCTTCCTTAGTTTAGATATTGAGTCCCATTAGAGACTGAGTCATAGCATTTTAACCCTATCCCTTGATATGAAAGATAAAACCACCAGATAAGTAAATCCAGTCTCTTTTTGTTTTTATTTCTTTATTTCTTTATTTATTTTTAAGATTTTATTTATTTATTTGACAGAGAGAGAGATCACAAGTAGGCAGAGAGTCAGGCAGAGAGATAGAGGACGCTCAGGAGCTGGGGGCGGGGGGGGGGGGCGGTGAGAAGCAGGCTCCCCACTGACCAGGGACCCAGGTGCAGGACTCAATCCCAGGACCCTGACATCATGACCTGAGCCAAAGGCAAACACCCAACCAACTGAGCCACCCAGGTGTACAGTAAATCCACTCTTAATAGAGATGCTCCATTGCTTTTCCTTCATAAACAGTAATCTTTAACTTTGTTTTATATACTACATTCAGTATACAAAGATATATACATGTATGTATGCTTCTATAGTCAAAATTAACACTAAAGATATTTTTTTCAAAACAAATCTAGATCATAAATTCAAATCTATAATGACAAAAGTAAAAAAAAAAAAACAAACGACTGAAATCACCAAGCAACAACTACGATTTGTGTAATTTCAATCATTTTTTTGAAACCCTTATGTTAAATGTTTATCACAAAGAATTCACATGAATGGACTTTTAGAATTGAAGGTGAATCTGTATGGAAGTATCTAAGTATATTAGTACCAGGAAATGTTCTAAAATATCCTAAGACCAGGAAAGAGGAGAAATTAGTTTGATAAAATAGTTCTGTTGTATTTAAATAAAAAAAAACTCTTTTAAAATACAATAAATCTTTCCCCCCAAAATTTTTTTAAGCATAAATCTGGAATTCCAAAATCCAGAATATTTTTCAATTTGATATGCTTGCACATTTTTTAAAACATGCCAAAATCTCACTCCAAAGCATGGTATCACTCCTATTTATAACCAACAATATCAAAAAACCCTATGAAGAAATTTATTCACACCCACAAGATTCTCAGAGTACTTTGATCCAGCCCATAAAATTCAAGAATACTAAACATATTTGTTCAGAAGTTTCAATAACTAAAATTAGCTTCAAGTTCATTACTGTGTATAATCTATATGAAACAGCTCTTCCCAAATGTCCAGGCAACACTTATACAATAAAAAGATGACCATATCTTCCACCTCTACCTCTTTGGCAGAATGACAAAAAAATTCTTCTTCCTAAAATAATATTTTGATCACATTGGTGACATTTTTGAACTTCCAGTGATGTCCAGTATCAAACTTAAACTCATCAGCACAAGCATGTGACCCTATTCCATTCCCCTACCCACCTCTGACTAGCTTCTCATCAAATCCATTTAATTATTTATTGAACACCTACTATTTGCTAGATTCTGTGTGAAGGGCTACAGAAATGGAGTAGAGTGGTGGGGGCGGGCAGATTGTCTCCACTTTCTGAGAGTTAGCATTTAATGAACAAAATAGGAAGTGTATAACTAATGGACTCAAAGCAGAATGGGATAAATTAATAAAAGTTCACACAAGAATGTGATGGTTGCCTAGAGAAGGGAGAGGATTGCATTGCCACTGAGAAAAAAAGGCTTCCCACCTTACTTAGACCCTCTGTTCCAGCAGATAAGTATACTCTTGGTTTACTCTTTAATAGATCTCTATGCTAATTTCCCTTGTTCCATGGTCTTTTTCCTCATCTAAACAGTTTACTCAATGCTGCCTCTTCCATGAGGCCTTCCCTGGCTTCCCCATAGTTCTGTTCATACTATACACTAAACACCCAAGTAGCCCTGAAGCTATTCATGGGTGTATAGCTATAGTCATTTTCACTGTCTATTGGTTTTCTCCTTTGAAATCTATTTCATTTGATTTTATTCAATTTGGCTCATGAGATTGTAAATTCCTTGTGAGTAGGGGTTATTCACATAGCATCTTTTGTCTCTTTTCTTTAGGAAAAGTCTGGGAAGTCTAAGAACAAGGCACCCAAAGAGTAGATGTTTGGTGAGGGCTCTCTTCCTGGTTTGTAGACAGCCACCTTCTCATTGTATCATATGGCCGAGAGAATGAATTCTTGTCTCTTTTCCTCCTTATAAGGACCCTGATCCTATCATGGAGTCTCTACCCTCATGACATCATATAAATCTAATCATTTCCCAGAGTTCTCACCTCCTAGTACTATTCCATTTACTGTTAAGGTTTCAACATGAGAATATTGGAGGACACTCCAGAACTGTGAGAAATAAATACGTGTCATTTAAGCCACACAGTCCATGGTTTTTCTGTTACAGCATTCTGAGCAGAAAAGGAAAGAACTGAAGGATGTGGAAGGAAGGAAAGAAGGGAGGAAGGAAGGAAAAAGGAAAGAAACAGTAAAAATAGTGGTTCATTGAGAATTCATAAAAGCCCTTTCTCCTTTCTGACCAACAACTGATACACAATAAGTGAAATATACTATGGCTGGGGACATATCATGATTTAAGATTTGAAAATGCCAAAAGAGGGAATTACCCAGTACACTGCTAGAAATCCACCCTTCTAAGAGCTCCATGATTGTGAATCTATAAACATTGCTTTAGCTTTCCTACTTCTAAGAGCATTAACATTAACATTACACATGTTAAAGGAAATATGTGTAAATTGGAAGGTTGTGATTATGCTTCTCTTCTGTATTCTCAATTTCCAGCTACATGTCCTAAGTACCTTCAGTTATTGGCATAGATTGTAATTCTTTGAATTATTTAGGACATTTAAATTTATATGATTATCGATATGGTTGGGTTTAAATCTATCATTTTGCTATTATTTTATATTTTATTTTATACTTATTCCATCAGCTCTTTATTTTTCCTCTCCTATTACCATCTCTTGGATTATTTTCTATGATTATATTTTATTTCATTTGTTGTTTTATTTGCTATAACTCTTAATTTGTTGATCACTTTAGGGCCTATATTGCACATCTTTGACTTATCAAAGTCTATCTTCAAGTGATAGTACAGCACTTCACATTTAGTATAAGGACCTTACAACTGTACACTTCCACTTTCCTTCATGTTATTATTGTCATAGATTTATATCTACATAATTACTTTCTGTCTTAAAGTTGCTTACTTTTTAAAGACAGTTAAATAATTTTAAAATTCTATTATATTTACCCATTAAGTTACCATTCCATTGGTCTTCATTTTTCCTTGGATAGTTCCAGATTTTCATCTGGTATTATTCTCCTGTCTGAAGTACTTCATTTAACATATCTTCTTGCAAAGATTTGCTAAATAAATTCTTTCAGGTTGTATATATGTGAAAAAGGTTTTATTTTGACTTTTAAAAAATATTTTGTTTATTTATTTGAGGGAGGGAGAGAGAGAGAGAGAGAGAGCACAAGCACACAAGGGAGCTAGGGCAGAGGGACAAGCGGACACTGAGTAGGAAGTCTGACTTAGGGCTCTATCTCAGGACTCTGAGATCATGACCTGAGCCTAAGTCAGACTCTTAATCAACTGAGCCACTCAGGCACCCCTATTTTGCTTTGTTTTTGAAAGATATTTCCATTTGGGTATAGAATTCTAGGTTAACAGAGATTTTCTTTGTAGTTGTTTGTCCCTGTTGTGTTTGTTTTAGTACTTTAAAGACATTGTTCCACTGTCTAGCTTTTTCCACCAAGAAATTTTTTGTCATCGTCTTTCTTCTTCTGTACATGTTGTGTCTTCTCTAGATCTTTTAAGACTCTGTCTTTATCATTGGTTTTAAGTAATTTCATCGTGCTATATCTTAGTGTTTCTTCCTTCCAGCATATTTTGTTCCTTTTCTGATGTATGTACTTGGTATTTGTCAAGCTTCTTAGATTTGTGGGTTTACAATTTGAACCGTATTTGGAAAATGTCTGACAATTACTTATTCAAATATTTTTTTCTGCCCTACATCCTTTGGAGACTCCAAATAAATATACATTGGGCTACCTGATATTGTCCCACAGTTTGCAGATGCTTTTATGCATATTTATGTTGGCTTTTTTTATGTTTCATTTTAGGTGGTTTCTATTGTTGTCTTCAAGTTCAGTAATCTTTTATTCTGTAATTTCTAATCTATTGTACATTCCATCTGGTGTGGTTTTCATCTTAGAGATTAAAAGCAAGACCTGAGGGGCACCTGGGTGGCTCAGTGGGTTAAAGCCTTTGCCTTCAGTTCAGGTCATGATCCCAGAGTCCTGGATCGAGCCCCGCATTGAGCTCTCTGCTCGGCGGGGAGCCTGCTTCCCCCACTCTCTCTCTGCCTGGTCTCTCTGCCTACTTGTGATCTGTGTCTGTCAAATAAATAAAATCTTAAAAAAAAAAAAAAAGAAAAGAAAAGCAAGACCTGAAAACATTTTACTGATAGGTGGGACCAGAGGAACATTTATTCCCACTCTTAAGATACAACCAAAGTCACTACCTGATGCTCTCTGGATCATGAGATTTTCACTCATCCTGATGGAAACATGAACTATTCCTGACACTGTAGGAATCCCTAGGATTGTTCCTTCTAGCCATTTCCCTAATGTCTGTAGATTCCTCACACTCTTGTGTTTATCTTTATTTAGCTGAACATTTTGCATATGCAGATTTCTGACACTGTCTCTGTATCACTCTTTTCTCTCATACTCTGTGTGAAATCTCTCTGCTTTGGCCTCCCAGACTCCAGGTTAAGGAGACTACCAGTCTTCTGAGTTCTCATCTACCCCTAGGCCCTGCTATACCTTGGCTTGGAAATTTTCCTAGGAGTAAGCTAGGACAATCAGTGCCTCATTTAGTTTGTTTCCAATCTTTCCAAGATTACTGTCCTTTGTTGCCTGATGTCCAAATTCTTGACAGTATTGTTTCACATGCTTGTCAGGTTTCTTTTTGTTTCAGGCAGAAAGATAAGCTTAGTCTCTGTTACTCCATTCTGGATGGAAATTAAAGTTATTCATCATATAATATGGCTTTCAAACAGTCTACCATTGTGATCAGTTCCTTAAAATTTGCTATACCTTGCCAACTTTCTTTTTAGAATGTGGTACCAAAATTTAATAGTGATTAGCTGTGTTCTGACTTGAAAAGTGTAAACATACCATAAAATTAAATTCTAGTTTTTTCCAAACCACTCTGCTAAATGATTTGTTCTCTTTTGTTCTCTATCCTTTTTATGTAGGAGATTTTATTAAAAATCTAAATACTAAATTTTATATTAAACCTTATCTGACATATTGAATCTGGTTAATTAACTCATTGGGCCAAAGTCTTTCTGAATCTGAGATAGTCATTATAATACTGGTAATTATATGCTTCACTTCAATATATTAGTTATTCCTTCAAACACTGTGTTACCTGTATTAGTTAACTTAGGTTGCCATACAAAATACCATAGATTTGGTAGTTTAAACCTCAGGAATTTATTTCTCACAGTTCTGGAGGCTGGGAAGTCCAAGATTAAGGTATGGTGATTAGGTTCTTGGTGAGGACCCTCTTTCTACCTTGCTGACATCCACCTTCTCACTCTGTCCTCACTGTGTCACACAGCACCGTGAGAAAGAAGAAACAAGCTCTGATATCTCTTCTTATAAGGGCACTAATTCCATCAGAAAGGCCCCATCCTCATGACCTAATCTAGCTTAATTATCTCCTGAAGACCCATCTCCAAATATCATCACATTGGAAGTTAAGGTTTTAACATAAATTTAAGGATACAATTCAGTCCATAGAATTGGGAAAAAAATGATGCATGTTTTATGTCCTTATTCAAATCAATAAATAAGTAAAACTAGACACATCTACTAGAATGTCCTTCAGATTAAAATTTATTCCTTAGTAGGAATTATTTGAGAACAGTCAAATATAATTGTTCTCATTTGGTCTAAAAAGGTCTCTTAACAGTTTATATCAAACTTAATTCCTAAAATCAAATATACTATGTCTTCAGCAGTCATGTAACTTTGTAACCTTTCAATCTAGTAGTTCTATTAAAAGACATAATGGAGTTTGTTCTACTAACTTCATTAGACTCTCCCTCTGGGCACAGAGTCCTCATCTAGAAGGGATCATGGTATCAGAGAAAAAATGGACTCTTTGGAACTGTTGTGTTACTCAGAGGAAAAGTAGTTAAAATAATCTATATAGTCTATGTTGCTGCATGAGGATCAACCTAAAAAAAATTTCCCCAACATTATCAATGTTATTCTCCAATATTATCAATGTTTAATTTATTAAATTACTTTTAGTGAAAATTCCATACTAGAATGGATCTTGTACTGTTAGCCTTATTCTTTTTAAGTCTTTTTTTTTTTTTTTTAGATCTTATTTATTTGTCAGAGAGAGAGAAAGAGCCAGTGAGCACAAGCAAGGGGAGCAGCAGAGGGATAAGCAGGCTCCCTGCCGAGCAGGCAGCCCAATGTGGGACTTGATCCCAGGATCCTGGGATCATGACCAGAGCCGAAGGCAGATGCTTAACCAGCTGAGCCACACAGACATCCCTCATTTTTAAGTCTTAAAGTTTAAATAGTACCTAGAGATCATCCCTAATGAAGAAGATCCAAGCAGTGTGGAAATAATTTTTATAGCATTTATGAGATGGTCACTCAGCTTTTAATGCGTGAAACAGGGGGCTATTCTAAGATGCAGGACTGATAATTATTTTAGGTTCTCACTTGCAAGAAGAAGTGTTTTTCTTTTATTTGTTTTATTTTTAGTAATCTCTACATGCAACATGGAGCTTGAACTCATGACCCTGAGAGCAAAAGCCACATGTATCTTCTGACTGGGCCAGCCAGGCACCCCCAAGAAGTATTTTTATCAGAAGACAATTACTGTATACATGGAATATGAGTAAACTTACAAAACTGAAAATTAGCCAAAGTACTCTCATAAACATATATGTATTAAAATGTCAAAAATTAAAACTCAAGTTCCTACTCATTCAATTGTTTTTACTTTCCATGGTTAACCTCATGGCTTTGAGGTTAGAGCTGAAGAGAGCAAAATGCAAAATACTTACACTTCAACAAGAATTCAAAAATCATTTATTTTTCTAAATATTTTTCTTCATTTTTCTGGTTATTAGATAATCAAATTACTATTATAAAATAGAAAATTTTGAAAAGTATAGAAACATGTTAAAAAATAGAAAAAGAAAAATATAATCCAGAATCATACTGATGATTGAAACTTTGGTACATTTGTCCTAGTTTTTTTTTTTTTTTCCCACGAAAAGTTTTCCTCTAAGTAGTTGAGACATTACTGCACATATAATTTTTCATTTCACTGAGTAGTATATCATCAGCCTTTATCATTTCATAGAAAACTCTAAGAGAACACCATTTTTTAAATGACTGCACAATATTCCTTCATAAAGATGGTTTGGTTTACATATCCACTCCCCTAGGAGTAGATACTTTGGTTCTTCTAGTTTGGGGGCTTTTTTTTTTAATTACACATAACACTGGAGTATACATCTTTGGACATAAAACTTAAACCAGATTTTGGACTATTTCCTTAGAAGTAGAATTATTAGGGTCTAACTGGCAAGGAATCATTACATATGATGTCATTTTTTATTGGTGGATATTTTTCTCATGCTCCAAAGCACTTTTTTGGGTTAACATCTTACACTAGCCCTGATTTATAATAAATTCATCTTTTGAGTGGTCTCACTGGGACATTCTTTGACCTGTCACATGTTGATTTCTACAACACTTAATGATGCCCAGTTTTCTGGACCAACTGACCTTCCAACAAAAATTTAAAGCACCATCTTTAGAATTTCTTGGGACCTTGAAGCCACAGAAAATATTTTTCTTTTGAGATAGTTCTTACTTGCTGCTTTACATTCCATATCTGACAACATAATTCTAATGTGGGCTACCACTAATGTCTTGTTACCAGAAAGCACATAATAATATTCAGACAGCAAAAGGAAGATAGTCAATAATATTATAATATACTTATGTGGTGAAATTTTATAATGTATATAATTTTTAAGTTACTATATTGTACACCTGAAACTAATTTAGTATTACATGTCAACTATACTTCAATTAAAAATAAAAAAAATTTTTAAAATAACAGTATTCAGAAATTCTCAGTGCTCAAGTTTATTTGTCCTTAAGAATTCAAATTGAGTGACTACATATAACTCTAGCATTGAAGCCAAACAGAAAAATAGTTAATAATTATAAATTTATCACTTATTGGAAGATGTAAACAAATATCCAAGCCATTTTAGTTTATTGAAAATTCAAAATTTTAAGGATAGAAAGGAATTTTATATCTTCCATAAAGCACTTCTCTTGCTTCAAGAAGAAGCATATAGGGGATAGTACCAGACTTCTAATTCTCTCAATTAATTATTGGCATTACTGAAAATTACACGAGAAGCTGCACAGTTTAAATTGCACATAGATTGCAATGATATTTTGCACCATATCCACTGTAATATTGGCAGTAAAAGCTATATACACTAGAGCAGATAAACCCTAGAGAACATTACTTTTTATTCATGTCAAAAGGAGAACAACAAAAAAGAAATATTTGAAGTGTTATACTGCGGAGCCAGACAACCAGCCAGCACATTGGCAAGCAAAGCTGATATTCTATGCTAACTTTTCAAGGTCGTTGAGGGGAGGACTAAGATAAGTAGAGTACCAAGGACAATGCCTGGCACATGGGAAAGGCACTGATAAATCTTACTTGTTAACTCCTATAAATTTCTTTCATTGGTTGCTAAGATGATTTGAATGATGTGTGTGAGTATTTCAACAGTTTTGAACTGAGCTTTTAGAATGCCTTAATGCATTAAAAGCATAGAAGAAGAACACCATATATGTCTTACTTCCCATCATTATTCAATTAGAATGGAATGTTTTCTTCTTCTGGAATGGATACTCCTATTCAGTTTATAATTTTTTGCATCAGTCTACTTAGCATCCACATTGAGTTACAGCCCAAATCTATTGTCATCGACCTTGCTTGAATCTGAAATTCCGACTTAAGATGACAGCATTATTTATTTATCCTAAAACATGGTCGTCTACTCCTGTCTGTCTAGTCTGGAGATCTGCATGTCAACTTCACTCTCTCTGCTCAGATCCTAAACATCGTCATGTCCTCAAAGTGGTCCCGAAATTCCTAAACTCTTAACTTTATCTTCTGGTATTCATCCTCTCTATTCTATTCTCTATTCTCTATTAACAAAAGGGCCATCCATATCCTCTGTCAACAGAGATGAATTTTTTCTTCAGTTGAATTACTGAAATTTGAAATTGACGAAATTCTAAAGCAGTGCATCATGTTCAGCAAGGAAGTTTGCATAGATATATTGGTGATGTCTTCCACAGGCATTGGCAGGAGTGACCACACATACAGTGTAAACTTACCATTATTGCTCTAAGAATTTTTAATCTAAGGCAATCCTTTAAGAGAGCTATCAGAAACATTTTCTCATATTTTTATCTATAAATTGTTTTTAACAAATTGGCTGTCTCAACCCAATCTATAAAAAAAACAAGGTTTTATTATACTTAGAAATTTAAAATTAGTGCAGAATAAAAAGTGATGAATATGCTTAGTAGCACATAGTACTGGTGCCTATCAATTCTTTTAGAGAAGAAATTCTTTAGAGAAGAAATTATTTTTTGATGGACAGTTGACTAACCTGTACTTAAAAGAAAATCTCCACCTAATTAAATATATATTCCCAAAGTCTCCAATCCAATGAACATTCTTATTATTTGAAACCGCTGTTTTGATGGGTTGCTTAAAAAATTATGCAGGATGATCAGCATGTTTTCTAATGTATCTCCATGGATTGCCCATTCCCCCAGGAAGTCTCAAGATGAGGAAGCATTATAGTTTAAGAGACCTAACATAATTAGGGTTGCAAAATCAAGGGCAAAAGATTTAAGAGTTCAAGGTATAAACTGCCTTTCTGGAATGGTTCTTGAGACTAGAAATAAGGCAATGTGTATATATGATCTTTCCCATATTCTAGACCACATCTTGAGTAGATAATGCTTAAAACAGTGAATGTAAGGAAAGTACCTGTATCATGTTTATCAGTAAAGCAATTTCTGAACCTGTGAACCTGTTGACCCACTTCAGGTACAAGATAAGAAAAGTAGTTCATCCCCCACCTCCATTTTCATGGGTCAGGAGATCACTCCCCAAAAGCAAACAGCTGAAAGCAGAGAGCTCATCAACTTACCCACAAGTCCAGAAAAATAAAGAACCCCTTCACTAGAATATGCTTTTTATTCCTGCTGCCCCAGGATAATCATCAGCTAAGCAGACTAAGGTGGAGAATAACAGAAGAAAATTCCTTTCCTGTTAATCTTAATTTTTTTAAAAAATTCCCTTCCTTTGTTTGATTAATGTGATCAAATTAAAAATCAAAAGGAATAGATGGATGCAAGAATGTAGTAGAGGCAGAAGCTGCATAATAAAGCAAAAAAAAAGGGGGGGGGCAAAGAATGTCAAAAACAAATCTTTCCAGTATCTGGGTCTACGGTGATGCCATTATTACAATAGAGATAAAGATACTGAAAATCTCAGAATACACAAGAAGGTGATGATGCAACCATGGGAAATAGCACTGAGAACTGAAATAAGGGATTAGAGATGAAAGACTACCCAACAGAAGGAAAAAAGAAAGATGAGGGCTTAGAAAAGGATGGAATTTAGCAATTAGAAAGTTGGTAAACGCCTTTCAGGATAGACATTTTATTATAATAATAGGTAAGGTACCAAATTGTAGCTATCTGAAGAATGAATGGGTGATAAGAAAATATGGGCTATGCTTTCAAGAAGTATAAGCAAATAGGATGCAGAGGAAGCCTGAGGTTGAGGTAGAAATCGCTAATCACTTTTATAAATGAAAAGAAAAAAAAAAGACAAAGTAGGGAGGGGAAAATAAAGTGAAAATGAGACATGCATGATGGTACCAGATGGAGCAAGTCTGGGGAAAGGCAGGAAGCAAAAGGATGAGGGACACAGACCACGGGATCATCCTCTAAAAGAACAAGTGTGTATATTCCTCAGACAGGAATGGAAGGAGACATACAGAGAAAAGGGAGAAAGTCCAAGATAGAGGGAAAGGAAATTCAATGAGTTTTTGTTACACTGCCTCAAATTAACTGGAGTAATAGGTAAGGTGATGTTGCCAGATCTAGCAAATTAAAATACAGGACACCTAGTTAAATTTGAATTTCAGATAAACAAAGAATGGTTTTTATTTTTTTAAATATAGATATGCTCCATGCAATACTTGGAACAGACTTACACAAGGAATAAATGTATCTGTTTTAATCAGAAATTGAGATTTGTGATTGGGACATACTATCCAGAAATCCTAAATTCAGGTTATCTGCTGTGAATAAAAATATTAATAGGTATATCAAATAGACACAGGTGTTATTTTCCCCACAAATATGAGTTCCCCAAAGTACGTTTTAAAAGTAATGTAAATGAAATCATATTATGCTTATGTTAAACCTGCTCTACTACTTTTTTCCCTAAACCCTGTTTTTTTTAAAGATTTTATTTATTTATTTGTCAGGGAGAGAGTGTGAGCATGACTGGGGGAAGAGGCAGAGGGAGAAGCAGGCTCTGAGCTGAGCAAAGAGCCCAACATGGGACCCGGTCCCAAGACTCTGGGCTCATGACCTGAGCTGAAGGCAGACGCTTAACCGACTGAGCCACACAGGTACCCCTCAATCCTGTTATTTTGATATAAAGAACTGGGTTGGAAATGCCATGACAGAGCTCAGGTAGTGTCGTGCCCCCAGCCTACCAGGGGACTGGCCACCACATTATCCATGAAGGGGCTGGAGTACCAGTTAGATGGGATCTGAATTCCTGTTCTGCCGCTTCTTAACTATATCATTGTTAGCAAGCTTGACTGACAGAGGGATCCAGTAAAATAATTACCTAAAAGACTAAGCACAAAGGTCATCAGAGACCTAGCAGCTGATAAACACTAGCCATTGGTGTAGCAGCAGAAGTAGTAGTAGTTCGCTTTATTCTCAGCACGTGGACATTGTATATAATAAATAGTATTGTCAAAGCTATTTCTAATAATACTGACAATCAATATTAGGTCAATTTCAGGCCAGTAAATCAAACATGCTTATTTAAACATTAGAAATATGTTTATCACAAATATAAACCATAGCCCTGCTTCTATAACTTACATGGTTAAGGGAATGTCCCGCACTAACTCTGTGAAGCAACAGTGTCACCTAGTGGTTGTCCAGTCAATAATGAACAACTAAGAACGCCTAGAGATAAGACTGTAAGGGCTTGTATCTGCCCAGAGCCCACCAAATTGATCTCAGTGATGACTGATCACTAGGCTGATGCTCGTTAATATTTTCTGTAATATGATACATCAGTTCTTCTCAGTTTGTTTGATTAAAATGATGGGTGCCCTCCCTCAAGAGGGTTTTGGCTATTTGTTGCTTTTACCTGCTTCATCTGTCAGTCTAATATACTTTGCTAAAGAATTTAACTGCCCAGGATGCTTGAATTATGCAATGATTCAAATGGATCTTGGACTTCTCACTGCTTCTTCTGACTCTTACTTCCTGAAACCTTGGCAGAAGAGGAAGGAGAAGTGGGGAGAGCTGGAAATTTGAAGCTTGAGGCTTACTCAATTACCAGCTTCAATTTTGTCCCCTTCTATTTAGGTTAGAGGTTTCTCTTTCCTTTCTCATGCAGTCAAGAGGATCTAGGTTTTTCTTTGGGAAAAGAAATGATATGATTTTCCCAAAAGTCAAACTGAGATATAAATAGACTACTGCAAATCTTGTTTCTGTATTAATTGGGACTAATGTCTACTCCAGATATATTTTGCCACTTCTGTCCTAAGGGCCTCTCAAAGAGATGAGAGATTTATAGCTCACAGGGTTATGCATGTAAGTAAAATGTTCAGGAAGTAATGAATAGTGTGGGGTTTTGTTTTGTTTTTTTCACTTCCAGAAATTTCAAGAGAAATTAAGTTTAAAAATTCTAAGTAGCTTTGCGGGGAGATTTTACTCTGACTGTATTTAACCTATTTCTTCTATGAGAATATTATAGAAGTTCCAAACCAAAATCCTAGTGGTCAAGATATGGTTAATTTAAGTAAACTTGGCATTTAAACTGGTAATATATCAATTCAAATATGACTTGGGAGTTATTAGTCAATGGCTGTTAGAAATTTTTCCTGTGTTCATAAGAAATATATATACTTGAAACATCCAATAGGAACCAGTCCTTTTAAAGAACCAATCTTTTCTTAGCTGTATTTTTTAAATCCCCAGACAATGATTCTCAATCATCAAAATATTTGTGTCTCTCAGACTTTTCAGCCCTTTCCTCCCCCAGACTCTACTTCATCCAGAATCTCTCATAAATATTTCATGGCTGACATTGTTTCACAATGTTACTAGACTGGTAGGAATTTTGATTTTCTCTTTTTCTCCTGATAGGAATGGATAAGAATAGGCACATGGATAATTTATTAGAAAGTACATGCCAGTGTCCCAAAAGTCAGCCCCATACATGAGGAAGAATATATCTCTTGCAGTATTTCCTTCCATCTCCTCTAGTTGCTCTTTCTTTTCTGGAGGCTTGTTTTCAGAATGTAGGGACTAAGCCCTCCATGTGCAGAGGGAGACAACTCAGACACAATTGCATGTTGCAGGAATCCAGGTACAGCAACAGAGCCAGACCATGGAATCCTCCTAGGACCTCCAACTCCTGCACACCTCAGAAACCTGCTCACTAATTCATGGCATGCTTATTTGTAAGGCATTAATGACTGTACTTAGAAGAAAAGGTAAACCTGAAGTAACAGGTAACACTGCACAGTCCCTTTGAACTCATCCATGTGAGTCAGGTGGGGAAAGAAATGACATATTCTCCCTTGAGCATACTGTTTGTCTGAATACGTCTAAGAAAACCAAATAACAATACAATGATAGCTGGGTCATAATATGTTTATTCATTGAATGGGAAGATTGTTTTCAGTCATGATCATTTGCTATCTGAAAAATACAGAGTTCTCATTCAGGTTTGGCTGTCTTATTTAAGAACATCATACACTTCAAATTTGGTTTCTCAATTCCTTCATTAGAATTGAGAATGAGCCAGTATTTTATGCAAGTGAAAAATAGGCAAAGATACATGCCCTTTGCTGCCAAGTCTTTCTGCACCATTTTTATAATTAATAACAGAGGAGCCACCTAAATTTAATCCATGCAATGGCAATTATTTACATATGTATGTATATATATACACACATATGTGTTTGTATATATGTATATTATATGAATATATATATGTTTAGCAGATGTACATATCTGCTTTGCTTTAGTAATAACTTAATGGTAAGCAACTACTCTACTTCCTAATCTACTTCTTAACAAACATAGAAGAATTTCCTAATAAACAAACTAACTATAAAGGCTTTGGGAAGCCACTTTGAAAAATAATGGGTTTAACACGTTAAGCAAGCACTGAAAAGAAAAGTTTGTGCTATAACCAGTAGACTTGATTAAAACCAAGTAAGTTATAAAGCTAGTATCTCCAAAATATATTCCTGACCAACATTCCACCCCTAGAGGTGATCATGCTTTGAAGAGCAAGAAAAAAAACAGAAACTGAGACTTTCAGAGAATTGAGAATTATACTTGTTGAAAAGAAATTGAACTAAGTTAAATATGAAAATTAACTCCATATTCATGGCAACAAATTAAATCCATTCTTCTTACTGCCCTGGTCTTCTACATCTGCCATCTGACCCATCTGGAATAAGAAAATGCTTCTGAGAACTCAAAGTTGGAATAAAATCTTTAAGGGTGTTGGAGAAGAGGAGAGATAAAAGACAGAGAGGGAAGGACAGTGACAGGTGCTGGAAGGCAATAATCACATTTAAGGATCTAAAGAATAGCACAAAGAATAGCCTTATGTAGCAACAAGAAGCTTAAAATGATATGTTATAGGAAGTCTGGCTCTCTGGAAGGCTCTATGGGCAAGGCATAGACATATTAAAGAAAAAATTTGAACTAAGCAGGACGCTAAGAGTTTAGGCTTTTCCACTGACATACTGAATGATTTTGGACAAGTTACTTTACCTTTCTGTATTTCAGGAACATATTTATTTCAAAAGTGAGATGATATCAGGTTATGTGCCCCTCCCCCACATTTTCTGAGGGGAAATTAACCTACTGTTTCTACACTGTCTCTTCAGAGACCAACTTTTTGGTTGCTTTTTCTCTTCACATTTCCTCTTCTCCCCTTTTGGGCTCATCCTGTTTTCTATTTTGCAAGAGTCAGTCTGATGCACCTTAACTAGGCTGAAAGAAATGATCCCTAGGGTTTCAAAAGGACACCAAAAACAACATAATTTAAATATAATCAGGCAAGACCATGGAGGTATCTTGAAAACCCAAGGCATTCTCCACCAAATTAGAAATATTCTCAATATACTTCGGTTCTCCCAATGAACACTGAGCAGCATTCTTGGCTAGAATTATCAAACCTCAATTTTAGTAATCACCAACCTCAGAAATGCATAGCCTTTCTTAGAATCACGGGACTAAAAAGATCAACATTCTGTTTAGATTGAGGCTTCATAGGAATATATCGTAAGCCTGCTAAACATAGGCAGTGACTGATTCCTTTATACAATACTTTGCAACCCATGGATGTTCTGTCAACAAACACAAACTAGGCCCATTTAGCATGCCTGGTGACATCTTCACTCGTTCTGCCCTCTTGTCACCTACACAAGCACTCTGGCACTCTGGTTTCTCCAAGCCACTGTGCTTTGCTTTGATGTTTCTGAAATTCAGCAAGACATATTCAACCAGAAGAACTGATTCTGAGATAGGTGCCCTGGAAAGTCTACGAGTACTAAGCTAATGGGAGTACCATTAGCACTGTAAGGACCATAGTAGAATGGAAAAGTACTTTTCTAACAATAAATAATTCCTTTCATGAAATGAGAAGTTCGAATCAGCAGTAAGATACCTGGTGTCTATGACATGAAAGATTCTCTCAGTTTCTCTTAATAAACATAATGTATCAGAATTCTGGTTCAAAATACAAAGCCTTGCATGAACATAAATACAAATAACGTATGGTGAGTAGATTCACTTGGTTAGATAGATAACCCCTGGAAATGTTTAGATGGAAACAATTTGACTCCAGGACTATTTCTATCATGAAGGCAGCACTTTATTTATGGCTTTTATTTATGTATTTCTAAAATACATCCAGAGAAAAAAATTTGACTCAGATCAGTTTCTTTTTTCTTAATGAGTAATTCTGTCCTAAAAGGACTTTTAAGTTCAGAAATCTTGGGTAATTTTTGGTATAATACACTCTATAAAAATTATATAGAGTAATAGATAAAAATTGCATATACCTAATTCTCTAAAAAGTGACGCAAAGCTCCAGCATTACAACTAGGAAGTTTTTATTAGTTTTTATTTATTAAAGGAAGGCCACAGTAGCAGTGCCAGATGCTGCTCTGATCTCTGGTTCCTGCCTAGCAGTGGAAAAGAATCAAAACAAGGAAGACAGACAACGTGTGCACATGTGCGTGCGCGCGTATGCGCACACACGCTTTCTCCTTTCTCTCTCTCTCTCTCTCTCTCTCTCTCTTCCCTGTGTCATGTATTACTGGCCTCTTGCCTTGAGATCAGGAATCTAAGGGCTACCTACAGACTCCATCTTTTTCTTCTCAGTTTTGGATTTAAAATAATCCGCCCTAAACTGCAAATTGGAACACCATGATTCCAAGTGCCAAAGTCTTAATCCTTGAGAAGAAAGAAAAAAAGAAGAAAGAAGCAAAGAATCACAGCCAGAGGCAGACCTTATTAAGTAGTTCCCTTCAAACACTGCTTCTTCTGACTTTTAAACAGGTTCCTCAGGTGAGCCCTTGGCCCTCTTCTACTAAAAGAGCCTTCTCCTCTACCTATTCCTGTATCTTTGTTACCTGAGACTGAATGTGGAAGGAACAGAGTTGTCCACTTATTAGAATCCTATCCGGGATGAGTCTAAAATGAGATCTATAGAACAGCAATAGAAGCATCACCGTTTTATTTCCTGGAAGACAAAGTCCTCAGATGATACAAGGATATAATTCATTCCTAATCAAAATCCATGCTTTTGATTTTATTTTGTTTTCCAGTGTTGTGGTGGACAGTTCCACCAATGTCCAGTGAGCATCCTTAATTTATCTAAATAATCTAAAATCAAACTTATTTTTCACCAAATCCAGTCCCTCTATCTGAGTCCCTTATCTTATTACTTTGCACCAAACTTGTCACAGATAACCAATACAGAAAGCTCAGAGGTATTTATGTCTCTACCTTGGACTTCACTCTTTGACATTCATTCAGTCAGTTCTGACTCCAAAATAAAGGTCTTCTGAATCTCTCACATTTTCAATTCCTTCTGCCATTACCTCAATTCCCACTGAGTGTACTCACATGGACTATTACTCCCATCTGGTCTTCCCCCTGTGTTGGCCTGCTGCCCCTAATTGCTCTTCCACTCTGCTGCCATCCCCTTCCATCATTCCCCATTCATTCATATGCAGCAGACCTAAAGCATAAGCTTCTAAAAATTCAAGTTCTCCACAACATGGAGTACTAACATTGAACACTTACTGTATTGCCTGGCTAAGTGCTTTCCATATGTTAGCTCAGTTAATCCTCATAACAACCCCTTGAGAAAGGAATGATTATTATTCCAGGACTCTGACAAAGGGTTAGGGATAGAGGCCCACGGAGATGAGGAAACTTGCCTATAGTCACCCTACAGTAAGTGGAGGAGCCTGAACAAAATGTGCCAGGCATCCAGGAGGAGGCAGTAGGATTCCAACGGGAGGGGACTGCATATAAAAGGCCCAATGTGGAAGCAGCATAGAAACTTCTGGGCACTGAAAAGAAGATGACTGGAGAGGAGTGAACTTGAGAAAAGAACAGTGAGAGGTAAGACCAGGGAAGAGGTAAGGAAAGCTAACGTAGAAAGTGTCTGTGAGGCATAATAAGGAGTTTCTACTTCGTCTAGAACTTGGATGGCAGCCACCGGATGTTTCCAAGCATGGTCTGGTTCATAGCAGATTATTCACAATAGACAGAAACTGGAAAGAAGCCCAAGGTGAAGAACAAGTGAACAAAAAGTGTTAAACTTATATTATGGAATACTATTCAGTAATAAAAAGGGACAAATGCATGAAATATATAAACGATATGGGTGGATCTCAAAACCATCACACTGAGTGAAGAAAGTCTTATAGAAAAGAATACATATTGTACACCTCCTTCTGTATACACAAAATCTATAGGGGAAAAATTCAGAATGATGGTTCCTCTGGGGCTGAGGCAAGAATTTACTTAAAGACTAGCATTGCTAGATAAATATAGGATTTCCGGTTAAATTTGAATTTCAAATAAACAACAAAGTCTTTTTTAGTATAAGTATGTTCTGTGCAATATTTGAGACATTATTATACTAAAAATGTTCTCGTTGTAATTAAGAAAACAATAACACTTACAGTTGTAGCAAAAATAATAAAATACCTGGAAATAAACTTAGCCAAGGAAACAAAAGACCTGGACTATGAAAACTATAAAACATTGATGAAATAAACTGAAGCTAATACAAAAAATGGAAATAGAGTCCATGCTCCTGGATTGGGAGAACAAATATTGTTAAAATGGCCATACTACCTAAAGGAACCTACAGATTTAATGCAATCTCTATCAAAATACCAAAAGTGTCTTCCACAGAACTAGAACAAATAATCATAAAATTTGTAAGGAATCACAAAAGACCCCAAGTAGCCAAAGCAATCTTAAAAAAGAACAAAACTGGAGGAATCTCAATCCCAGATCTCAAGATACGCTACAAAGCTGTAGCAATTAAAACAGTATGGTCCCAGCACAAAAACCAGATACATATCAATGGAACATAATAGAGAGCCCATAAATAAACCCACGGTTATATGGTCAATTTAACTATGACAGGAAGCAAGAATGTATAATGGGAGAAAGGTAATCTTTTTAACAAATGGTGTTGGGAAAACTGGACAGTTATTTGCTTACAAAAATGAAACTGAACCACTTTCTTACACGATATACAAAAATAAACTAAAAAATGGATTGAAGACCTAAATGTGAGACCTGAAACTACAAAATTCCTAGAAGAAAACATAGGCAATAATCTTTGACATCAGTTACAGAAACACTTTTCCAGATATGTCTCCTTTGGTAAAGGAAACAAAAACAAAATTGAAATATTGGGATTATACCAAAATCAAAGATTTTGCACAGTAAAGGAAACCATCAACAAAATAAAAAGATAATACAGTGAATGAGAGAAGATATTTTTAAATGATATAGCCAATAAGGGATTAAAATCTAAAATATATGAAGAACTTAAACAACTCAACACCAAAAAAAACCCCACAAATAACCCAATTAAAAATGATCAAAAGACATGAACAGATATTTTTCCAAAAAAGACATAGAGATGGCCCAGAGACACATGAAAAGATGCTCAGCATCATAATCATCAGGAAAATGTAAATCAAAACCATAATGAGATACCACCTCACACCTATCAGAATGCCTAAAATTAAGAACACAACAAACATGTATTGACGAGGATGTGGAAAAAAGGAATCCTCGTGCACTGTTGGTGGGAATACAAACTGGTGCAGCCACTGTGGAAAACAGAATTAAAATTTTAAAAAATTTTTTAATTAAAAATTAAAAATAGAATTACCATATGATCAAAAAATTGAAATTAGAATTTCAATTAAAAAATTAAAAATAGAATTACCATATGATCCAGTAATAACACTACCTGGGTATTTATTCAAAGAAAATAAAAACACTAATTCAAAAAGGTATATGTACGCCTATGTTCATGGCGGCATTATTTACAATAGCCAAAATACAGGAGCAACCCGAGTGTCCATCAATAGGTGAATGGATAAAGAAGATGTAGCACACACACACACACACACACACACACACCCCTGGAATATTACTCAGCCATAAAAAAGAATGAAATCTTGCCATTTGCAACAACGTGGATGGAGCTAGAGTGTATAATGATAAGTGAAATAAGTGAGTCAGAGAAAGAAAAGTACCTTATGATTTCAGTCACAGGTGAAATTTAAGAAACAAAACAAACAAAGAAAAAAGGAAACCAAAAAAAAAAAAAAAAGACTCTTAAATATAGAGAACAAACTACTGGCTTCCCAAGGAGAGGTGGATGGAGGCATGGGTGAAATAGGTGATGGGGATTAAGAGTACAGTTACCGTGATAAGCACTGCATAATATATAATTGCTGAGTCACTTTATTGTACACCTGAAACTAACATAACACTGCATGTTAATTATACTGGAATTAAAGAGATAAATAAAAATTTATAATAAATCAGAATGTATTTATTGTTCTGCTGAAATTCAAATTTAACTGGTTGTCCTGTATTTTTATTTGTGAAATCTGGCAACCCTATGGGAAAGGCACACGAGAAAATTTTCTGGGATGATGGCAATACTGTGTATCTCAATAAAAGGTATATAAATGCACTTGTCAAAGTCACGTAACTTTGCGCATATAAGCAGATGCATGGAAATTTTACCTCAGGGGGGAAAAAAAGAAGCAAGTATCGAACTCTAATTAGTTACATGCATCCTGAAATATTAGAAGAAAAATACTCTCGTCTCCAACTTCAAATTATACCAAAAATGAAATGGTAACATGGATTCATGCCTGAATAGAGGGATGAATAGATATGTAATAAAAGAAAATATGGTAAAATGTGAATTGTAGAATCTAGGTGATGGGCATACGAATGGTCACCACAAAATTCTCCCAACTTTTCTGGGTGTTTGAGAATTTTTATAATAAAAGTTAAGGGGAAAAACTCTGCCCTGCTCTCATGGAGTTTACATTAGAGTGGAATGAGACAGACAATAAATAAAATTGGTAAGTCAATTATGAGTGAAAGAGAAAGTGACAGACACATAGGAGAAGCAAAAGATAAGGGGTTTGGTTATGCTGGATGGAACTCCCAATCAAATATGTGGCCAGGAAGTACTTTTCTTTTAAGCCAATCTTACTTACTTGAGGAGACATTTAAAGTGGTAAGCTTTAAAACCTTTTAAACGCCCTTTTTTCTTCTATTTGAAAAGATGACATAAAATTACATGCCACCCCTGATTTACATGAGAAAGAAATCAAAGTTTGTGGTTATAATTTGAGTCATTGGAAGCGGTTTCTAATGTTACCAGGAGAGAGGTGGCTATTTATGATCTATTTCCCCTGCATCCAGCTACCGCATCCTCCAAAACACTCTTTTTCCTCTCTCCAAACTGTTATCAACTCTTTAAGGGAATAAAAGGCAGATTTCCCATACAATGGCCTTGTGAACGTGCTGTGCCACACGGCCCCAGCCCCACACTGTCTGCCTGCTAGGGGCAGTCCAAGCTTGTCCTCACCTTGAGTCTGCAGCGATGCTTATGAGCCCCACCTCTCCTTGCAAGGCCCAGACACCAGCCCTCAGTTGTGTCTGATCTTTCAGCTGCCCTTGGATGGCCTGACTCGACAACATCACAGATCCTTTATTTTCTCCACCCACATTCTAAAGCAGCCTCCCTCTTTCAGCTCTCCTAGCTCACTCACCCACCCCCAGCCCAGGTGTTTACTGATGTGTTGCCCTAGTAGCCCTCCTCGCTCACACCAAACCTACACATAGAGACAGGGTATGCATGCTCCACTCCTTTCCACCTCAGGTGACTGCTCTGGCCCCTCAGGGTACCCACTCTAGCAGGATGAGGGTTATTTAAAAGTCCCCTCATCAATCTTGCTATGCCATGGCTGGTCTAGGCATCGCAAAGTACCTTCTGAACTGCAGGTCAGGAAACTCCACGTGATTTGGAGTCCTGGGGCCCGCAGAAAGCTCCCCAAGTTCCAGCACTGAGTTTGCAGATTAAACTGCCCTGCCTGGGAACTTTCTCTGCACCAAGAAGCAAAACCATTCTTTTTAGCAAGTGCAACTGACTTCCAGCTATTTGTTTTCTCACAGCTGCAGTCTGGGTAATAACCGAGACAATAAGGAACATGCAAAGAGGTATTTCATGGAGAAATACCAATCAGAGTTCCAACGGTTATTTTTGAGTTTTTAGAAACTTTATCAGCCAAAAAAAATTAAATCCTCCTTCATCTAAAAGGGGTGCCTCAGTGAGGTGCCTGGGTGGCTCAACTGGTTAAGCATCTGCCTTCTGTTCATGTCATGATCCCAGGGTCCTGGGATCAAGTACCACATCAGGCTCTCTGCTCACTGGGTAATCTGCCTATCCCTCTCCCTTACAGCTCACCCCTGTTCAAGCAGGCACACTCTCCCTCTCTCTCTCTCTCTCTGCTCTCTCGAATAAATAAAATCTTTTTAAAAAAAGAATATCCATCTTGAAAAAAATTAAAAAATAAAAAATAAAACTTTCTCACTAATGGCCACTAATAAACATTAACATAAAGAAAACAATGTTTTTTTAACCAAGAAAGTGAAAAAAAAGGCAGATATCACAAATATCATTAATGGCTTATTGCTTTGATTATACAAAAATAGTACCTGTACTTAGCTAGATTTATTGATTCTTTGCTCACAGAATTCAACAAGCACCATTCTGAACAGTTGTTGGAAATATTGGGTAATTAATACTGGGAGAGGGATGCTTGGGTAGCTCATTGGTTAAGCAGCTGCCTTTGGCTCAGGTCATGATCCCAGCATCCTGGGATCGAGTCCCACATCGGGCTCCTTGCTAGGCAGGGAGCCTGCTTCTCCCTCTGCCTCTGCCTGCCACTCTGTCTGCCTGTGCTTGCTCTCTCTCTCTCTGACAAATAAATAAATAAAATCTTTTTTAAAAAGTTATTTCCTCCATATCTTAAAAGGATCTTTAAAAAAAATTAATACTGGAAGAAAAATCGACATTGGATTGTGTACACAAAGCATATTCGCAAATATATTTGTGAGATTATGCTTGGATTATTCATAGTAACTATAGACATATAGAAATTCATAATAGGAATAGGAATAGAATAATAGGAATAGAATAGAACAGAATAGGAATAGAGTGGGAAGAAACTAATAACTAGGGACAAATAGAATTCATTAGTGACCCTAAAATAATAAATATATTCTTCTGTTTGAAACTACCTCCCAATAGCTGATGATGATATGAGTTTATGAAAAACAGTAGAAAAGACTTAATTTCTCTTCCTTAGTCTCCTGTATCTTTCTGAGGCAAATATGAGTAAACCAAAAAAATTCCAGAGAGCACTCACAACAGAGATGAAAAAAGAGAAAAAACTGAATCCAAATAATGCATGAAAAGTCAATGTTTCAGCTATTTCAACTTCCCCTGAATAAATAAAGGTCAGTTGTAACTGCTAGGAGTTAAATTATTTTGCAGCATTTCAGATTCTCATAGTGTCTCAGATGGATATAGATTAGCAAGGAGAGACCACAAACTCACATGCACATACACACACACATATATACGGAATAACATTAACTCAATTTCTGATTTAATTAACCAATGATTCAGAACATGGGGTGGCCCAGAGGGTAGAAGCAGGTGCACCCTTCCCCGGTCTGGTTGCCATGGTGACAACTGATACATGACCATGCATCCAGCAACACTAAATTTTCTGACATCAGAGTCACGATTTTTCTTCAGCACACCACTGGTTACCTGGCACTTTTAGCATCATCCTGAGCTTTCTGCCTTTCAAACACTCAAATGATTCCAATTCATTGTATTCTATCTGTAGAGCGCATGCCCTCACTTGCTTCAGATCTCTGATCAAATATTACCTTATCAGGCCCAGACCACCCTCAATAAAAAGTATTTCCATCATTCTCTCTCTCCCAAATCTTATTTTACTTCTCTTCAAAGTATGTGTGTGTGTGTGTGTGTGTGTGTGTGTGTGTATCACCATATTATTTGTCTTTTTTTCCTCGTTTGCCTCCCCTGCCTCATTAGAATATAAGCTTCCTGAGAGCAGGCCCTGCCAGTTTGTTCTGCTATATTCCTAGAACAAAAACACAATGCCCAGCAAAGAGTAGTGCCTCAATAAGTATGTGTTTACTACAGCAGAAGACAAAAAATTGTGAAAAAGAGAATCGGTCTTGGGGTGCTTGGGTGGCTCAGTCAGTTAAGCATCTGCCTTCAGCTCAGGTCATGAACCTGGGGTCCTGGGATCGAGCTCTGCCTTGGGCTCCCTGCTCAGTGTAGTCTGCTTCTCCCTCTACCCCTGCTTGTGTGCTCTCTCTCATGTTCTCTCTCAAATAAATAATCTTTAAAAAAAATCTTAAAAAGAAGAAAAGAATCAGTCCTATTTTAGAAATGTTGAAGTGGAGAAGCTTGGAAACATGTGCTAAAACTAAAAAGACTAGGGAGCTACCTGCCCCCCCAACCAGGTGTGATAAATAAAGCTAATGAAACTGTTGTGAGTAGATGAGTTCCTTCAGGTAAAGAAAACATGCTAAGAGAAGAAAATGGCGCTGAGGAGAGAGTCTCATAGAACTCTTGTTTTTGAAAGAAGGTATGGAAGAGGATTCAGTTAAGGGTATGAGGAAGAGGCCACCAGAGAAATAAAGAATGAACTTAAGGCATTTGGTTCCAAGAGGCAAAAGATGGTCAACTGAGCTCAAACTTGAAAGGAAGACCAGCCAGATGACGAGCAGGTAGACTGGTGGGGAGTCACAGATGACCTCCAAAATAGCAGTTTTGGAAAAGGGGGAGAAACTGGGTCTCAGGACCCAGAGACAGAAGAGAATGGGGTGAAAAGGTAAAGAGTTAACATTCTCTTTTCATGTCACCTGAGGTTCAAGGGTACTTGAAATATTTTGTTAAACAAATGAGTGCATAGATGAATGAATAGATACAATGTTCTCCCCAGAACCAGGATGGCACAGAAACTGTGGCTGAGGTCAAGAGATTAAAATGGTAAACAAAACACTCTTGAACAGCACATGTTGCATAAAAATATTTCCCTAATCAAAGTCAATTTTCCAAGTGGTTTTCCTTCAATAAACATGCACGGTTTATTCCTGTAACTCATTTTTAATGAGGTCCTATGACTTTCATTTGTACTTTGTTTTTTATTTTTGTTTAAAATCCATTCTTGATTAATGGAGCCTTCAGAAATTTACCTTGAGGCCCCATCTCTGTCTCAGTGGGGCCCGACTCTTGTATTCTTTGGGACTGAAGGCCTTTCAGCTGAGCTCCATTGATTTACCTTCCCAGGCATGCTAGAGGCAACTCTGGTACATAGAGGAGTATATCCTAAAGTGGACTAAAAAAGGCCTTGTTGGGAAGGTAACATTAATAATAAAATAAATGGAAAATGAGAATCCACTCAGCTTTCCACCAGAAGGACCACCAAATAGTTACGTGAAGAAACATAGTTCTAGTGGGATTTAAACATAAAATGATTAAATTTCTTGCTTTTCTGAACCGATAGCAAATTTCTCTTCGTCAGTCCAATGGCTCTCACATGAGAGCGTGGCTCAAAATCACCTGGATGACAGACTGCTGTCTTACTCCCCCAGTTTCTGATTTAGTAGGTCGGGGGTAGGGCCAGATAATTTGTACTTCCAAGTTTGCAAGTGATGTGGCTGCTGCCGGACTGAACCACACATACAAAGACCACTCAGTCTATGGGACCTATGTCATGTATTTTCATAACTTCTTCCTCTATTTTTCTGTTGTCCTTCGGAGAAAATGAGTCAAATTCTCTTTTCAGCGTTACTGCCCTGGCTTCTCTAACTTTCTCTTGTGAAAAACAAAAACAAAAAATTACAAAACTTTAAAAGTACAAACAAAGTGATATTAGGAGTAACCAAGCCTCAGTTTCCAGGTTTCTACTCAGTTTTAAATGGAATAAAGGTTTTATCTTAGTCAATAAGACGTTAGTGCCTCTTAAAAATAAGAGCTCAGCTGAAATCATACAAATGTGATACAACTCGCACTAAAAAGTAATTTTCTTTCAATTGCAAAACATGCACAAAATAATGCACAAAATAAATACTTGTCCCCATCGAAGTCTCTTAACACTTATCTAGAAAAGGAGGGTGGTGGCCATCAAATGACAGGAAAAAATAACACTCACTTGCCACACAGATCTTTATTTTTCCATTCTTTATTTTGTTTTTAAATCGAAGAAGAAACAGCACACCTAGAGTCTAAGCAAGCTAAAGGTAGATTATAGCGGTTAAATTGGGATCTTTACAAGTAAATTATTTTTCTTCCTTTGTTTAATGTGCTGGCAAAAAGAAGAGACACAGTATGGTGTCATAAGTAGGGCATAATCTGACTCCGTGTGCAGAGCCAATGCGGCAAGTCATGTGAGGCTCTAAATGAGCTGCTCACCAGCTCTACACTTGAGCAATTCCAAAGAGGTTAGGGCCACGTTGATTAAAACATTTGTAAGAACAAATTAATATTCGAAGAGGTACCAGCTGTAGATTTCTGCTTATCTTCCAGTTCTAAAAGGTAAAGATTAAAAATAAAATTAAAGCAGTACTCAATAAATATTTTTGAATAAAATAAACATTAACTTTCTCTGAGATTTCATAACATTAACTTCTAAAGGGCACACTATTCTATTTATGCTTGATTTGCTCTTTTCCCACACACGAATAAATTGACTAGCTAAGAAAGGCATCTTCAAAACTAAACAAAGGGGTGCCTGGGTGGTTCAGTCAGTGGAGTGTCCAACTCTTGGTTTCAGTTCAGGTCATGATCTCAGGGTCCTGATGTCCAGCTTCTTGCTGGGCTCAGTGAAGAGTCTGCTTGAGATTCCCTCTCTTCCTTTCCCTCTGTCCCTCCTTCCATTTTCTCCCTCTCCAAAATAATTTTAAAAAATTAACAAAATTCAAATGATAAAGGATTATCTATGCTTTTACCCAAATATATTATTACTCAGTCTAACCATAATGAGTTTCAGATGAAAGTAAAAAATGATACAGAATCCACACAAACCTGACTTCTGCCCTATAGGGATGTTAAATTGATCAATCAGCAGACATTTATTGAACTCCCCAACAGATATCTTGGTTTGGCTTGTCCACCATCCATTTGCCCATGGAAATTAATCTTAATATTCTTTGCTCACTATGCATAAAATGTTCATTAAGTTTGGCTAGATTTCAGACAATTTGCCCAATGTGTGACTTAAATTTCTGTACTTCAAATCTGTTTTTCATTCTCAATGCACAAAATAGGCAGTCAAAAACCTTGTTAGCCAACTTAGCATACATGTCTTCACCACTAATGCTGGAAATAATGGCAACTTCAAAAGCTTACCATCTGTATGCTTTATAAACAACTTCTGAAGTCAACATAGCTCTCAGCCAAAGAATCCAAAACAGTCACACAACTAATAGTGTAACTCGTTGACAGTGACACTTGCTTTTATCATGAACCCATTGGGCCGTCATCATCACAATCCACAGTGAGAGATTTCATTACTGTTTTGTTCACTCTTCCACAAAAGAACAGTGAGGGCCCATTTAAAGGCTCAAATACCTAAGCACAGTTATTAATCCATCCTTGAGAGAGTAATGGCCTTCCAACCTTGGTGGTAAATCAGTGGGGAAGTCAAAGTCGTATGTGATACCACCTTTTCATCCCTCCAACCACGACTATGAGGTGCTCAGAGGATACATGGCACTTAATGATAAAATATCTGGGATTAAGGTGGAAAATGGTACAGACTCAACAAATCTGACTTTATTCCTAAAAGGAAGTTTAGCTGATCAATCAGCAAATATTTACTGAAATCTTGATTCAGTATCTTATTTTTGTCTATCCAGCATCTATTCCCCATTCTGCTGGCACAAAAGCCTGTCTTTTCCTTTTGGGAAACACCCCTTCACTGATTTCAGTGTTTATTTTATGGAAGAGAGAGGATAACTGATCCCACCCCCTGGCGCAAGACTTAGCCATATAACTCAAGCCTGGCACATAATCCAAGAGAGTCCAATAAAGTCAAAGAACATCAGCCCTAGGGCTTTCCCTGGATCTACTAAGAGAAGGAAGCTCTCCCTCTATTGCCAGAGGGCACAGTGTAAGGTACAATGAGTGCAAAACCAGGGCAAAGGAAAGCAGAGACAATACACATAGAAGGACAGATTCCTGATGATAAATTTGGGTTACCTGACCCAGCATGACTAAATATTCAGACAGACCCATTCCTAGGCTTTGTTTATTACTCATTATTAGTTAGTTAGTTAACTAGTGCATAAGATGGGTTTAACTTGCAACCAAAAATTCTGACAAATTATAAGCAACCTAAAATCTGAACCACATTAAGCAAAGTTCCAAGAATACAAAGATATAAATAACAAATAATCTCTGCCTCAAAGAATCTTTTCAGTATCTAGTTGGAAAGCTAATGTGTAAACACAAAAAATAACTAGAAACATACGGTTCAACACCATGATAGGTTCTATATTAATCAGAGAAGGGAGACACCACCATAGGCTGCACATTAAGCAAAATTTTGCAGTATAAGAAAATGGTGAGCTGGGTTTTGAAGGATGACCAGGTTGTGACTGCCTGGAAAGGACATGAAAAGACATTGAAAAAGAGTGAGAAGTGAGAGCTTAAGTTCAAGAATGTGCATATTGTATTGGGGAAACAATACAGTATAAACAATAAATAGACCATAAAATATTGAAGCATGGACTATCAACAGTAAATGAATACATTAGTCTAGAGGTAAGAAGAATTCGTAAAGTTTTCCAATGATACACACATTATATACAGTATTTTAAATCGATATGAGATCATAGTGATCAACTGGATTGTAATGGCTAAGTGTTGAAATTGTGCTCAAAAGCTAGATTTGTTTTTTCTGCTTTGCATATGGGTCCAACCAGCTACCCCTGCTTACTACTGTAGCACATTTCATCTAGAACTAAGGGCTGTCAAAATAATCACACTAAAACACTTCACTTAGCAGCTATTTAAGAAACTAGAACAAAAAGAGTACAACCATGAACCAAGAGGAGTTTACAGAAAGAAAGACAAACATAAACCAAGGAAACAAGTGGAGCCATACAGTTAATCTGGTTTGCTATGTCCAGTTTCCCCATGTAGTAAGAAGTTTACAACAGAAACTGTTAAAGACATTTTCCATTTCCATGTGGTTTTAGCCATTTCTCCTTGTGTCATTAAGAAACTGTATGGGCAGGGCTGGCTCTTGTTGCAAGCAGGAATGCAAAGGTTCTGTATACCTCTTCCCCTTCTTGGGGTATCAAAGTTTAGTTAATTAGAATAAAATGTTTTGTTTCATTTTTTAGAAGTTTATTTTATCAAGGACCATTATCAGTTTTGTACTGAATATGAAACTTTGCTTGTAATTATTCCATAACTTAATAATTACTATTTCTGATATCTCTCAGTACTGTGAACTGTTTGAAATTTTACCAAGAAAAATGAACTCAACATAATTCTTGGGAACATACTTTTCCATCTAGAATCACTGGACACAGTAATGTTTTCATAAAAAAAAAAAAAAGAAAGTCTCAAATACCTGACGGGCTGATATCCATTTAAATTTCTATGCCCATTTGTGGCTTCATCACAATGGTTTCTACCAGTATGACACTTGGCCCATTTGACATGAGCATGTTACAAAAGAATAATGACACAACCTCTAATAGAGGACCTCTCTTCACAAGCCCCAATTAACATAACTTCAAGATTCTGTGGAAGATAATTACTGCTTTGGTTGTTGTTTACGGAGAGAAATTGAAATATCTGAAAGCTCCTTTCTGTCAAGCTGAAGTTAGAAAAGAAAAAGGAATTGTCTATGATTAGACATGCTTTTATTCTGAAGTATCTTTGTAGCAAAAAGCTTTAAAGTGTGAAAATATACTATAGTCTAATTTTTCACCCTTTATTATGTATAGTGAAATGCATTATTTCCTAAAGCAAATGAATATATGATTACATCCTCTCCCTATTTTAGGAAAAAGCAGTTTTATATTTTAAGTTTAAAAACATACATTTACTAAGTTTTGTCTTTTTTGAACAGCAGAATTGAGTTTTAAAAAAAATTCAACACATGCTTTATCAGTGACAATTACTGTCATATTTTAAACTGAGAAATAAAAAATTGTCAAAATATATATTAATATCACAGTATAAAGCAAAGCTTTGAATAAGGTTTCAGTATTACATGAAACAGAAAGCATAAGAAAAAAGAGTAAGATGGTTTCCTGTTTTCTTCAGAAAAGTATCATAGTAGGCAGAGTAATATCTGAACCCCCCCTTGCAAAGAGGTTCATGTCCTAATGCCTGGAATCTGTGAATATATATGTTAATCTTACATCACAGAAGGGACTTGACAGGTATGATTAATACAAGGACCTCGAGAGGTACATATTTATTCTGTATTATCTAGGTGGGCCCAATTTCATGACATGGATTGTTAAAAGTGGAAGAGGGAGACAGAAGAGAAGATCCAAGTGATGTGATGTGAGAAGGACAGTCCTGCCAATGTTGGCTTTGAGCCAAGGAATGTCAGTGGCCTCTAAAAGCTGGAAAGAACAAGAAAATGGATCCTCCCCTAGAGTCTCCAGAAAGCAATGCAGCCCTGCTGACACCTTGTTTTTAGCTCAGTGAGACTCGTGTTGGACTTTGGACCTTCTACTGAACTGTGACATAGTAAATTTTTGTTAGGAAACCAAGTTTACGGCAATTTGTTACAGCAGCAATGGGAAACTAATACTGGTCTCATGTTCCAAATTAGCAGGACCATGAAAAGCATGACTATGACAGCCCCTCAGACACTCTGAAGCTAGGAGAGGCTTTGATCTAATCCCTTCATTGCCTGAGTAAATTAGTCCAGATATAATGAGAAGAAAGGTGGTTTAGCTTAAGCCTCAGAGTTCAAGCTAGAGAGAGAACTAGACATTAAGTTCACTAAACTCTTAGTGTTAGTCAGAGTATTCCTCCTAGCTTCTTTCACCAGGGTAGGATTTTGGTTATGGTTTAATAACAATATGCAGAATTCTCTGAAAGAATAAACAGTTGTTGGAAATTGCACACATTTTCGGATAATGCACAGAAGTACACTGCTTTGCTGTTCCGATCTATCTGTAACTGGCTAAATATATTCACGTGAATTACCCGCACAACACTTGAAACTCAGTATGTCTGTGATAAAACTTGGGGTCTTGCCTCCCAGATCAGCTCCCTCAGGAGTTTCCTGATTTTGCTCCTTCACACCCTTCTGCAGTTTCCCTTACCCAATCAATCAAGTTCCATCACCCATCCTCCTCCCATGGAGGCTCTTTCCTTGCATTTTCTAATGATACAACTTATACCCACACTAGGCAACCACTAATTGGTCTCTTTTCTTCATCTTCCCTTCTCTTCAACCTCCAATTAATCCTGAACAGTACTGCCAAATGATTCCTTCTAGAATACATCTTTCTTTGTATCACTGGCTTGTCCACATTTAGTAGGACTCCATTTTCAAATGGGATCAAGTTCAAACTCCTTATTCTATCCTTTGACAGGTTTATAGAATTTTACCTCATTTTTTTAATAATGTCTCCTCCCATTCCATGAACCAACTTAACTGATTCATTGCCCTATGAAGAAGATCCATTCTCCTCCATATCATTCTCTTCTAAAATATCCCCTCTGCCTCCTTCTCCATGTATCTGAATTTTACCTATGTCAAGGCCTTGTAAAGTTGCAGCATCTTTCTGGGTACCTTCCAGGCCAGACAACTTAAAATGATCTCGTCTTCCACTTTGAAGCACTAAAGCTCTTACCACTCATTTAACATTTAGTTTGTATTGCTAGTGTCTTTTTCATCTTTAGAGTTTAAGCTCTTAGATTTTAAACTATTTGGGACCAACTAGTTCCCCTACTTATCTGCCCTGTACTTAGAACTGGAGTTTCCTATTTAAAGCAGGACCTCAAATATTTATAGAGTGACTGAAAATAATTTTTAAAAATCTAAGAATGACAACTCTCCACACCAACAGTGAGAAAAGCCAGCAATGAGCACTACTCTAAAGATATCTGCTCCATTTAAGAAGGGGAGCCACACATTCAGATTTGCCCAGGACAGTCCTGATTTCTTGCTGGTTTTCCAGCTTATTAATAATGTTCACTTCCACTCGCAAAAGCATCTTGGCTGAAGTAATACATGACATGGTCATTCTGCCTGTAGGGCACTTTGGCCTGTGGTAAGAGCAGAAACCAGAAAGAAATCCCTGCTTATGTTCCAGCCACCCACCCAGCTAAGCAGCATTCTCTCCTCTACAGAGTGATCCTGCTTTTTAACACCATGTCTAAATAATCAGTGTCTTTTGAATTTCATGTGAGAGGTTCAAACATTTTGGGGACACACAGGTCCAGATAAAGGTGCTGAAGTTGAATGCAATTTGAGATTCTTTAGAAGAAAAAATAATCATAGATATTGACTACAACTGTGACTCTACCCAGTAGTTTAAGAACAAAAGGGAGAGTTTTCTAAAGAGAAAAGAAAATTCAATGAGTTCCCATAGGAGTAGAAGTAATCAAGATACAGTGTGTGAGTTCATTTATACTATAACTGTTTTGCTATTTTCTGAATAAAATAATAAAGAACATTCACACCATTTCAATCTTTCTGAACAATAAATACATATTACTTTCATGACTGTTTAGAATTAGAAATGTGATGCCTTCTGATCCTCTTAGTGCCTAATGTACATTAAATTGACTAACCACTGCATAAATGTTTTAAAACCTACATTCATTTTCACAGTTGGCTGGCTGAAATGATCAGTTTCACAAATGAATGTCAGTGGTATCTAAACAGTAATAACTTTTTACTGCAAAGTAAGATTTTGCTCTATAAGTAATGAGTAAAATTATTAAATGTAATCTTATGTTTCATTACTGGCAGCTTGTCATAAAAAAGGAATTAAGGTCACAAATTTTCATTTATTTTCATAGAGTAGATCAGCATTTTCACTCATTTGTAGTGAAACCTACTCAATCTAATCTCTTTTGAGGGTAGTTTTAATTACATTACATCATTCAACACAGGGTTGAGAGTTCATGTTCCAAACGGTTCCCTCCCTAAACTCTTCAACTTTAAAGGTATCTGGGGAAATGTTAAGTTCAACCAATGTAACTATACAAAATGAAAACTATCAAATGCATATCTTGGGCCCAGGATCATTCTTAAGTATTTGGAAAGGATTTTATGAGACTATTTAGGTTACCTCTAAGTTACTAGTTCAAATATGGTCCAAGTTGATAGTAACTAAAAGGGATTAGCTTCTGTTGCTATTTTAAAGATGTATATCATTAGCAGTCAATACTTAAATATCAATTGCACTGAAATTATTGATAATTCTATCATTACTAAGGACTTGTTTAACTCAGATGGCAAGAGCTGAAACACTTGGAAAAACACAATAGCATCTGGATGAATTATGGTAAAGGTTAATGTTTGATATTGAGCAAAACTTTTCATCAGCTACTTTTCAGTCCTCATCTCACTACTTCATAAGTACCACATAATTTCACATTCACCTGAATACAAGCAATTACAATTCAATATTTGGTTGTTTCTAGTTGTTTTGTGTCAAGATTAAAGACGCATTTGTCATTAAGTGTCTCCCCCCTTCAACTGTGCCTTCAGATGGCAAACTCCGGCAGAGACAGAACATTCTGTAAAGCACAACAAAGCAACCAGACGTTGGCATTATCAAATGGGCTCTCCCTTCATGATAAAGTATTTACTCTAAAGGTCAGTGTTCTCTAAATTTCATTCCTGAAAAGATAATTAAGATATCAAATTTTTTTGGGACGCCTAGGTGGCTCAGTTGGTTGGACGATTGCCTTTCGGATCAGGTCATGATCCCGGAGTCCCAGGATCGAGTCCCGCATCGGGCTCCCAGCTCCACGGGGAGTCTGCTTCTCCCTCTGACCTTCTCCTCACTCATGCTCTCTCTCACTGCCTCTCTCTCAAATAAATAAATAAAATCTTTAAAAAAAAAGATATCAAATTTTTTTAATAGAAAGGAAGGCTTCTAGGCAAACTAGTTTTTGTATAATCTCTTCCTACTTAAGTGGAAAAGCAACACAAAATCCTAAAGACATATAAAAGCAACTGTTTACCAACATGGTTAATCTGATTATCGTCCTATGTATTTTGTGCATATTTTCCTTCTAGAAACAGGGAACTAAACAACTCCATTAAAATAAGATGTTTTAACTGTCAAGTACCAGGTAATGTATACCTCAATCTAAATTTTCTTTATCCAATTTTTAAATATCCTTAAATTTATTTGGCATAATTTATAAATTCATAGTATACACTTATTCTAATTCCATTGTTACATGCTTTTCTCACTGTCACAAACTTACTAAATGTTACTTAATTTTTTCAATTATTTTAATAAAGTTAAGATCAGTGGTTATTTCAAAGCAAAACAATTTTTCTTTTCGAATTTTTTCTTCTCACAATTTCTTGACATTCTAATGTCTTTTGCCTATCAACTTATCTAGGTATACAATTCTAGATTTTGAGTTATTTTCTCTTAGTGCTTGAGGATATTATACCATTTTTTCCTGGCATCTGCTTTCAGTCCATTGTCATTTCTTTGTAGGTGATGTATTTTATTAAAAATTTATCTTTAGCTCTTAATAGCTCCTCTTTGGAATAATGCAGTTTTACCAAAAATGGGTCCAGAGATGGGTTTGTTCTTTTTCATTCTCCTTAGCACCCAATGCGCTATTTCCATGTGAGGAATCATGTCTTCCTTCAATAACTGAATATTTTCTGCCATTTGAAAGTATTCACACCTAGGTCTCTGACTTATTTTTTTAACCATTATGTTTTCAACCCATGCTATATTTTTATGCCATTCTGTTATGTTTATAATGCACTCAGACATACTTAATTGATAAAAAGGTATTCTTATCCCCCTTTTAATTTTTTTAAAGATTTTATTTACTTATTTGTGAGAGAGAATATGACTTGGAGGGAGCAGCAGAGAGAGAAGCAGGCTCCCCACTGAGCAAGGAGGCTGATGTGGGGCTTGATTCCAGGACCCTGAGATCGTGACCTTGAGCCAAAAGCAGAGGCAGACGCTTAACAAACTGAGCCACCCAGGTGCCCTTTGCTTTTAATTTTTAAAATGAAATTATGTAGATACCAAATCTTTTTATTCTCCTATGCTTTCTTCCATCCTTATTGTCTCTTCAGTAATGACCAGTGTTAACACGCATGAGTGCATGCGTGTGTGCATCTGTATAAAATCCCGTAGGAAAAGTCTTCCCTTCATCTGGCCTGAATACCAGTCATGCTAGGTTCCACTCCATAAGTCAACAGAGGAAAAGCCTCATCTCTCTTCCACCTGACAGTCTTTCAAATATAGGAAGGCAGCTGTTGTGGATAATTATATAAACATCAATCAATGAATTTATTTGCACTTTCTTTAATGGTTCAAAGTAAAAGTGTATATGCTATAAAAGTACAACAAAGAGAGACCTGAGGGGGGTATCAGGAGGCATTAACTCAAGTCCTAACCTCAAAGATTTGAAACTTATGATGAACAAGCTTCTTATCTTATTTAGTTGCTTCACCTCTGAACAGAGGCAATGAAAACCAAATCATCGAGTTAATACGAACACTGTGACCTCATGTTACTCAAATATCACCTCCTCAGGAAAGTTTCCCTTAAGTCTCCTGCTATAAGATGAATGTTGGTGTCCTTCCAAAATTCATGTGTTAGTCCTCATGACTAACGTCATGATTTTAGAAGAGGAGGCCTTTGGGGGGGGGTGATTAAATCAGGGGGACAGAGTCATCATGATTGGGTCTTAGAAGAGACCTCCTAGCATCTTCCACCATGTGAGAATACAACAAGAAATGTGTGACCCAAAAGAGGGCCCTCAACAACCATGCTGGCACCTTGATCTCTTCTAGCCTCCAGAACTGGAAGATATAAATTTCTGTCATTTATACTCAGTCTGTAGTATTTCATTATAGCGGCCTGAACAGACAGGGACACCTCCTAAGTAGCTGTGATGCCGCAGTGGGAGTATATAACACCTCATTATAATGCTTATCACATTGTTTTTAATAAATAGTCTGTGATTTCCTCAATGGCATGGACTGTCTTATTCATCTTTGGATGCTTAGAGGCTAGCACAGTACCTTGCACAGAGTAGCACCCATTAAAGGTAACTGAAGGAAAAAAATACATACAAATCATACTCTAAGTGGGAAAGTACCGCCACTATCCATTTTCTAGTTATTTAAGAACTTTCAAATCTGCTCTTTTTAGCTTACTCAATCCCTTAAGGTGATGGAAAAGATGAGGCTTATCATCTGGTAACCAATTCTAGCCCTATTAATTCCTTAAAGTAGGCAGCACATAATCAAAACACTAAACCTTCCTGAATTAGCACAAAACACAGACTAATTTTAAGTTTCATCTTCTATTAGCTCTGTCCACAGCCTACAAATCATGTATTTCCTCATCCTCAAAGTCTTTCCTCAAGCATTCCTTACCCTCAAGGAAACATCCTATTACTCTCCTACCTTTATCCTATACATTTCATGGAGATTAGTCAAGACTTGTAGACTTTATTTCTGTGTTCTCATTTGGTTTCTGACCAATGGAACCTGCTTCCCATTTAATGACACAAAGGATACCATCTTCCTCTCCCAATTTTCTAGCCCAGTTTTTTCTCCTCAGCTCTGAATCTCTCAACTTGGCACCTTTATAGGCTTGAGCCTATAGCAGAATAAGGGAACAGCCAAATTATCTCACCCAGAGAATACTGTGGTAGGAAAGCACAAGCAGGACAAATGTATTCTAAGATCAGAACAAAAAAGGACAGGACACAGAGAGATAAGCAAAGGCCAATGGGAAGTGGGTCACTGAGCAGACACCATCAGGAAGATAGGACCACATGTGAGGTCTTGACAGGATGACCATAAACTTCAGAGGATGCTCACCTGGGACACTACTCAAGAGCCCCAAAAATTGGATAATACAGGAAGAAAACGAGGAGAAGAGAATCCTGAATGATCAAGATTATATCTTAAATGACCAAAAACATCATAAAATTACCACATAAACTTGGAATTAACTAAAATAACTTTTCCAGTAGAATGAAGGCTCAAATAGAAGATAAGTTCCACAGAAGAAAAAGTGAGAAAATCCTTTTTCTCACATATCTGTGTTTTATAGCTGGAAAATCTGTGCTTGCACTACCTGATTTTGGCCCTCACTGATTCCCTGGCTAATTTTCTCATTCTCCTTTGCTGACTTCTCCTTTTGTTCATCCCTCTGATATAATCATCCTCAAGGGTTCTGTCCTTCTGACCTTCTCACCTCAACAGATAAGTCTCCTTGAGCAATCTTCATTCTCCTGGTTTTGGGTATCTCATATAAACAATTCTTAAATTCCCATCACTAGCTCCAACCTCTCTTTGTCAAAAAAATTTAAGAATCTCATCTTGCTACTTCGTTGTTTCAACAACTGTAAGTAGATCGGATGGGCTGAAACATGCCCTCCGCAAATTCAAATGTTGAAATCGTAACCCTTGTACCTCCAAATGTGACTATATTAGGAAGTGGGGTCCTTAAAATGGTAATTATGTTAAAATGAGGTCATTATGGTGGGCCCTAATTCAATGTGACCATGTGCTTATAAGAAGAGGAAATTTGGACATGGATGTGTACAAAGGGAAGATTATGTGAACACACAGAAATCATGGCCATCTATGAGCCAAGGAGAGAAGTTACAAAAGAAACCAAGCCTTCTGAAACCTTGGTCTCATATTTCTAGCCTCCAGAAATGTGAGAAAATAAATTTCTGTTGTTTAAGCCACTCAGTCTGTGGCACTTTATGACAGCAGCGGTAACAAACTGTAACAAACCAATATAGGACCTTTCAAAATTAAGTTCAAACACAAGCGCCATCCTGATCTCACACCTGCTTCTCTCTCTAACCTCATCTCCCATCTCTGTGAGTTTCCTGCACTCACTGTGTAAATTTACTTGCACAATGTTACTTTTGCCCAGGCAGTTCCCTTACCAAAAAATGCCTATCTACTGGTTCTTTATTCTAATACTTCCCTATCACTCAAAGCACATTTACAAGCAATGCTTATTAAAATAATGTTAACATGTATTATACATTCAAGTACCAAGAACAATCACTGTGCTATGCCCCAGGGATAGACAGAGAATGTTCCCAGTTAAATAAGATGACTTCTTCTCAGAGCACCCCTTGCATTCCTTCATCACTGTACTTACTCAAGAATGTACTAATTCTTTCTTGTCTGAAGACCTTAATTTTTTATATCTATCCTGCTGGTATCTAATATGCACTAGTGTGCATGTACTGTGCTAAGCACCATTTATACAGAACCTCATGTATCATTCATCTCAGCCTTGTGAGATATGTACTATTCCTATTATTGCAATTTTACAATGGAAGTTTAGCCTCAAAGAGGAATTTAAGATGACCCAGGTGGTTAAGTGGCAGGGCTGATCATCAAGCCTAATTTGTCAGATTCCAATCACCTCCTTATACCACTTTCCTTAGAACGTGTAAGTTCCTGAGAGGCTGGAGCTCTATATTCCTAGCCCTTGGTAAAGTACCTGACACATAGTGGTAAAAAAAATTCATGAGTTTGAGTAGATAAATAAATGATGATAGAATAAGGCTCTTTAACATGAATGCCTTAAATTCATTTGAAGCAAATGAGAAATAACTGGGTTGAAAAGCATAGGAAAAATGGTCTACCACGTCTGGTTAAGAGAAAGGAATAACGTACATGGGTTCCTTCCACAGAAACCCTATTCAGCAGCTTTGTGAACTGAGCCAAAGTACTTTGCTCCTCTGCATCTTGGATTTAACATTGGTGTCATGAGGTTATTTTGTATATTAATTGAGGTATAACATGCGTAGTATGATATGAGGCACAGTGCCAAAGAAATGTTGGAGGCAGTTACTATCATTAGGTGTGGCTTCTCTACTTGAAATGAGACTAGCAGCTCATCAGATGATTTTAAGAAAAAAAATCTATTACAGAAAGAACATTTTCCCCAAAAAAGACTGAAAGATGTTCATTGGGGAAAAAAAAGAAAAATAGCAACTTCTCCAAGGTGTTCGTGTCATGACCAGTGAAAAGCAGGTTTTTTGACAACTTTTACCAAGTAATATAGCATGCATTATACTCATTAAATGTCTCTTGAATGTAACTATCAATTCCAGATAGTAATGTGAACAATGCACAGATACGTTACATAAGCAATAAGGACTATAGATTTACTCCCATCTTGAGAACCAACTTACATTTTTATTTTCAATTTTCCACTGATGAGCTCTCTTTTCTCTTCATATTTCATGTCCAACTGGTTTTCACTTTTAAATTTCTCTTCAGCCACGATTTTACCTTGACATTAGCCCTCACTGGCAGCAGTTCTGCCAGGTTTTTCTCTAAGATACATTTGATACATTAATACCCTAACAGAATGGAGGAACTGGATTTTCAAATCCAGATCTTGTGATTCATCAGCCTGTCTCAGAAATAAAATATGTACCAAGCACTGTGCTCAGCTCTCTATAGTCTCACTCCTGTTCAACAGAGTACTGAAAATCCTGGCCAGCACAGTCAGGCTAGAAAATGAAATAAAAGGTGCCCTAATAGAAAAGAAAGCAGGAAAACTATCCTTGTTTGCAGATGCTGTGATATTATGTAGAGGAAATCCTAAAGACTCCTCCAAAAACCTGCTAACACTAATCAATAAATTCAGTAAGTCAACATACAAAAAAAAAAAGTCGTGTTTCTGTACACCAACAATAAAACATCCAAAAAAGAAATAAAGAAAGCAATTTCATTCACCAGCACATCAAAAACAATAAAGTTCCTGGGACTACATGTAGCCAATGAGGTGAAAGTACTCTACACTGAAAACTACAAGACTTTGATGAAAGAAACTGAAGGCACAAACAAATGGGAAGATATCCTATGTTCATTGATCAGAAGAATTAATGTTGTCAAAATATCCATATTACCCAAAACCATCTATAAATTTAATGCAATCCCTATCAAGAGTCCAATGACATTTTTCACAGAAATAGAAAAATAACAATCCTAAAATTTGGATGAAGCCACAAAAGATCCATATGGCCAAAGGAATACCCCTGCCCAAAAATAGAACAAAGCTGGATACATCACACTTTCTGATTTCAAACTGTATTATAAAGCCTATAGTAATCAAAACAGTACCTTACCAGCATAAAAACAGACACTTAGGACAATGGAACAAAATCTAGACCCTAGAAATAAACCCTCACATATATGGTCAACTAATGTTTGACAAGAAAGCAAGAATACTCAAAGGAGAAGAGAGAGTTCTACAATGCTATTGGAAAAACTGGATAATTACATGTAGAAGAATGAAATTGGACCCCTATCTTACACTAATCATAAAAATAAACTCAAAATGGACAAAGATTTAAATTTTAAGAATTGAAACTGTAAAACTCCAAGAAAAAAAACATAAGGGAAAAATCTCCTTTTTACCTTGGTCTTGGAAGTGATTTCCTGGATTTGACACCAAAAACACAATAAAAGGAAAAATAAATAAGTGGGTCTACACCAAACTAAAAGGACTCTGCACAGCAAAAGAAACTCAGTGAAATGAAAAGGCAACCTACAAATGGGAGGAAATATTTATAGGATATATGTGAAAAAGGGTTAGTGTTCAAAATATATAAAGAACTCATATAACCCAACAGCAAAAAAAAAATCAATTACCTAATTACAAAATGGGCAGAGAAACTGAATAGACATTTTTTCAAAGAAGACATACAAATGGACAACAGGTACATGAAAAGGTGCTCAACATCACTATTCATTCAGGGAAATACAAATCGAAACCATAATGAGATACTGCTTCACCAGCTACAATAGCTATCATTAAAATGGCAAGAGATAAGTGTTGGCAAGAATATGGGGGAAAAAAGAACTCTAGTACACTGTTGTTGGGAGTGCAAATTAGTACAGCCACTATGAAAAACAGTATGCATGTTCTTCAAAAAATTAAAAATAAAACTACCATATGATCCAGCAATGCCACTTCTGAGTATATAACTAAAGAAACTGAAATCACTTATCTCATAAAGGTATTTGTACTCTCATATTCATTGCAGCACTACTCATGACAGTGAGTAGTCAATACATGGAAACAGTCTAAATGTCTGTCAGTGGATGAATGGATAAAAAAAGATGTGAGATACACACACACACACACAGAGGAATATTATTCAGCCACGAGAAAGGAAATCCTTCTATTTGCTACAAATTGGATGGATCTTGAGGGCATTATGCTAAATGAAGTAAGTCAGAGAGAAAAATACTTTATAATAACACTTAAAATATAACATAACTTATAATATCTAAAAAAGACAAACTCAGAGATACAGTAAAGTAGTAAAGTGGTGGTTGGTTGGAGTGGGAGAAATGGGGAGATATTGCTCAAAGGGTACAAACTTCAAGTTACAAGACTAACAAGTCTAGGGATCTAGTGTACAGTCTGGTAAGTACAGTTAATAATACTGTTTCATATACTTGAATGTTGCTAGTTTAGTAGATTAGAGGTGTTCTCATCACAAAAAAGAAATAACTATGGTGGTAATCATTTTGCAAATTTATGAATGTACCAAAGCAACATGCCTTACATAAACCTTAAACTTACACAATGTTATGTGTCAATATATCTCAATAAAGCTCAATAAAAAACATTATACTATCACAGAAGTAAATTCTTAGATAAAAATCTAGTTAGTATTGGTTGACTTGGGTAAGGACAAAGAATAAGAGAAGGTCTTAGGCTCTATTCACACAAAAAGCACCATTTACCTTTGGTGGAGGAACAAATTCAACACATTCCAGCCATACTGTTAAAAAGTAATTTCCACATATTGCACATTTTCTTCTCTGAGAGATTATGTTCCTGACCTGTGGGTGCTGTTCTATGACGTGCATTAAGAAAGGATTCTTTCCTGCTAGCTCATTCATTATAAATCTTGATGTTATTTCCTAGATTAAAAAAATACAGTTCCTCAGATTATTTTTAAGATAACTTTTATATTACAACTATTCTCATTTCACTAATTTACTTTTTTTGGGCCTATTTCTCACAGTTTCTGTTAATTTTCCATAATACATACATAATAAATTATATTGCTAGTGATTGATCTTATAAACTCATTTTCAATAATATAAGAAAAGCAAGCTGGGTGCCTGGGTGGATCAGTGGGTTAAAGCCTCTGCCTTCGGCTCAGGTCATGATCCCAGGGTCCTGGGATCGAGCCCCGCATCGGGCTCTCTGCTCCGCAGGGATCCTGCTTCCTCCTCTCTCTCTGCCTGCCTCTCTGCCTACTTGTGATCTCTGTCTGTCAAATAAATAAATAAAATCTTTTAAAAAAAAAAAAAGAAAAGAAAAGAAAGTTACTTCCATTTCAATATTTCTACATCTCTTACATTCAGGAATCCAAATTATTAAAAATTTACATCATCAAAGTTTAGGTTCAAATGTTATACCTCTCATTATAATAAGCAAAAAAAAGAAACAAAAAATAATAAAAATAATAAAATAAACACGGACTGTACAAATACTCAGACTGGACTAAAAAATTGAGTCTGTCATATTAACTAATGTCTAAATCCTTATTACTTAAACTATGACTCATGGACCAATAGAATCTGTATCACCTCAAAACCGATTAGAAATGCAGACTTCCTGGGGCACCTGGGTGGCTCGGTTGGTTAAGCTTCCAGTGCCTGATTTTGGCTTAGCTCAGGATCTCAGGGTCCTGAGATTGAGCTCTGCACCTGGTTCCGCGCTCAGTGGGGAGTCTGCTTTTCTCCTCTTTCTCCCTCCGCTCCTCCCCCTGCTGTCTCTCTCCCCCCAATCCCATAAATCAAACAATCAACCAATCAATCAATCAATCTTAAAAGAAGAAGTAGAAGGAAGAGGAGGAAGACAAAAAAGAAATGCAGACTTTCAGCTGCACTTCAGACCTACTGAACCAGAATCTGCAATTTAAAAAGGTTCTCTGGGTAATCAGTGTGCCTGTTGAACTTTGAGATGCGCTGGTCTAAGTTACCTACTGCAGTACCTGAATAGAGTCATATTGGTAAAGAGCACTGATTCCTATTACCCAAATCTCTGAATTCAATCTGTATTAAATCTATCCACCCAGCCATATCCAGAAACTTCAATTCAGGTAATAATTTAAAATATTAAATAACAAAAAGAGTGGTGAGAATATATAAGCTGGCTTTTGCCATGACCACCAACAATATCATGACCCTAAAGTAAAATACTATATAATACATAAAATTAAATCTTCACTGATGAAGCAAACAAAATAAACATTTAATTTACTCCACTAAAGGAACCTCATTGTTTGTGCCGGTAGCATCAAGTCCTGTATGAATGTTACACAAACATTGCATGAATTGTAACAGTTTTATGGGACTGGGTGTTTTTTGTTGTTGTTTTTGTTTGTTTTTTGTTTTTGCAGGGGTTTTTGGCCAAAGTGAAAGATTTACCTCTGGTATTAAGATAGCCCACTTCAGGCTCTTTCGGAATAGGGTCCTAAGAGGAATCTTTGGGAATACATACATACATACATACATACATATGTACATACATAATCTTCACTCATTTGCCCCAATTAAAATCTGAAAAAAATAAGAACAAAATTCTATAGATTGTTGTCTTCTTGTTCCTTATTATTCTAACCCTTCCATTTACCAACTTCTGAGGAAGCAGCCTTTCTACAGCAAACAGCCTTAAGCTTGGGCTCCTTAAATGTCTGATCCTCAACAGCACAACCTCCTCCCTACTTCAGCTCTTTTTCCTGGATTGTTACATGATAAGGTCATCCTTTCTGAAATAATTATTCTTTCATACGAATATTACTAAGACTCCTAAATTTAGATGTCCATTATCAAATCCTCTTCTTTAACTACTTACACAGAGAAGAGTTTGTGATTCGGAATGATATACTGATTTTAGAGGTCAAAGCTTAGCTATCAAATCTCAATGGCTAGGTCTCACAATAAAGCAGAAAACGAATAAACAAGGATTCACTTCCCAAGCAGCAGATGGTAGGAAAATTTGCTGAAATACATGGGACCTATAAATAGGTCACAATTCATGCAGTTCACTTTTTCAGTTTATGGTTTCTGGAACCAAACATGTTTGTTGCACTTGATATGTCTCTTGACAACTCTTATATTACCCATTAATTATGTTCTTCTTCTACTTGCTGCCAATATGTTACTTTGGAAGAATAACACATACCGCTGAAACATAAGGTTATGACTTGGAATTGCTAGCATTTATAAAGTAAGATATTATTGGCATGACCAACAGTATCTTTTAGGACACCTCTTAAAGATACAGGCAATGCAATTTTTGAGAACATACAACTTAATGATGGCCTAATTCTACTGTTATTAAAAGTCAAGAAATCTTTTATGAACAAATAAATTGTTCTTTTTGAATAGCTTATGTGCTATTGTGTTAGAATATTTTTTATCTAACTACATGTACATCAGAGATGATTCCTATGCTTAAACCATCATATATTAAAATCAGTTTCAGCTAGATGTTTTTATTTTTCCTTAAATGATTATTTAATTTGAATTTTAAAATTATCCATACACAAAATATATTTCTATAAATATTAAAAATTATAAAATATAACAACAGATATAAAGTCTTAGAAGGAATGATGAACTCTGAAACTGTTGCATGACCAAATATTAATTCATTAAAACATTATCAAGAGGAAAGATTCTGGGATGCGGGTGGCTCAGTTGGTTAAGCCACTGCCTTCGGCTCAGGTCGTGATCCTGGGGTCCTGGGATCGAGTCCCGCATCGGGCTCCTTGCTCGTCAGGGAGCCTGCTTCCTCCTTTCTCTCTGCCTGCCTCTCTGCCTGCTTGTGTGTACTCTCTCTCTCTCTGACAAATAAATTTTTTAAAAAAATCTTTAAGAGGAGGAAAGATTCTTAGATATAGACAGATAAATAGGTAGAAATCCTGGCTCTACAACTTATCAGCAGTGTGATACTATCTGGCAAAGTCCTTATTAAGTCTCTAATCTTGGATACCACACCTGTAAAATAGGGATTTTTTTTCTAATACTATCACACAGAATTCAGAGAATTAAATTAGATAACAACGGTAAAACTTTTAGACCAACATTTACTGGTACAGTATGCTTTGGTTAATATTTTGTTATAATCTGGTCATAAATATTAAATTTTAGCTCATAAATCTTTGAGGTGAAAAGAAGTTTTTAAATATCTTAACCAAGGCATAGTCTAAATCGAAGCTCTACATTTCTTTGACAGATCAAGTAGTTTAAATCAGAGGTGCCTGGCTGGCTTAGTTGGTGGAACATGTGACTCCTGATCTCAAAGTTCTGAGTTTGAGCCCCACAATGGGTGTAGAGATTACTTAAAAAAAAAGTCATAAAACATTTTTTGTTAATAGTTTTTATCAGTAATGTTACTTTTTCTCCACATCCTCGCCAGCACTTGTTGCTTCTTGCATTTCTTATTTTAGACATTCTGACAGAGTGAGGGAATATCTCATTGTGGTTTTGGTTTACAATTCCCTGATGATGAGTGATGTTGAGCAACTTTGTCTCTTGGCCATCTGTATGTCTTCTTCAGAAAAATGTCTGTTCATATCTTCTGCCCATTTTTAATTGGAGTATTTGTTCTTTTGGTGTCGAGTTGTATAAGTTCTTTATATTTTTTGGATATTAAACCTTTATCAGATATATTGTTGGCAAGTATCTTCTCTCATTCAGTAGGTTGTTTTTTTGTTTCGTTGGTTGTTTCTTTTGCTATACAGAAGCTTTTTATTTTGGTGTAGTCCCAATAGTTTACTTTTGCTTTTGTTTCCTTTGCCTTAGAGACATATCTAGAAAAAATGTGAAAGAAATTACTGCCTGTGCTCTCCTCTAGGATTTTTATGACTCCTGTCTCCTATTTAGGTCTTTCATCTATTTTCAGTTTATTTTTATGTATGGTGTAAGAAAGTGGTCCAGTTTCAATCTTGTGCATGTGGCTATCCAGTTTTCCCAACACCATTTTTTAAGGAGACGGTCTTTTTCCATTATATTCTTGCCTCTTTTGTTGCAGATTGACCATATACACATGGGTTTATATTTATATCTGGGCTCTCTATTCTGTTCCATTGATCTATGTGTCTATTTTTGTGCCAGTACCATACTGTTTTGATTACTACTGCTTTGTAGTATACCTTGAGATCTGGAATTGCGATTCCTCCAGTTTTGTTCTTTTTTAAAATTGCTTTGGCAATTTGGGTGGCTCAGTTGGTTAAGCATCTGCCTTCAGCTCAGGTCATGATGCCAGGGTCCTGGGTTTGAGTCCCATATCAGGCTTCTTGCCCAGAGGGGAGACTTCTTCCCTCTCTGCCTGCCACTCCCCCTGCTTGTGCTCTCTCTCACTCTGTAAAATTTTAAAAAATCCTTTAAAAAATTGCTTTGGTTGTTTGGGGCCTTTTGTGGTTTCATACAAATTTTAGGATCATTTGTTCTAGTTCTATGAAAGACACTATTGATATTTTGATAGGGATTGCTTTAAATCTGTAGAATGTTTTTGGTGGTAAGGCCATTTTAACAATATTCATTCTCCCAATCCATGAGTATGGATTCTCTTTCCATTGGTTTGTGTCATCTTCAATTTATTTCATTGATATTCTATAGTTTTCAGAGTTCAGAGATTATAGTTTTCCGAGTCAACCTTTTTGGTTAAGTTCAATCCTAGGTATTTTATTTTTTTGGTGCAATTAAAATAAATCTGATTACTTAATTTCCCTTCCTGTTCTTTTGTTATTAGTGTATAGAAATGCAACAGATTTCTATATATTGATTTTGTATCCTATGAGTTTATTAAATTCATTTATCAATTATAGTAGTTTTTTATGGTCTCCTGCTCTTGCAGGTAGTAGCCTTATGAAGGAGAGGTCCTGTGGTGTCCTGTAGTATAATGTCCCCTGGTCATCAGAATCTAGAGTTTCAGGAGTGTCTCCTATGTGAGTTGTGTGTGCCCTACTGCTGTGGCTGAGCTGTATTTGTTTCAGGCCAGTTGTCAACAATGGCTCACTTTCCCTGTTGTTGGCAAGTTTGGTCCCTCTGTTGTTAATGGGCCGATGTGGGGCTGCCCTGAGCTTGAGTGCGGTCAGACCAGGCATTTGTCAGAGCTGCAGTAGCACCAAACCGCAAGGCACTCTCCCGGTGTTATACCGAGATGTTGCCGGGGGGCGGCTTTCACCGATGGGTAAAGTGTGTAGTTAGACCAGATGTTTGCCCTCAGCCTACTGCTGGGGCTGCAGTTTAACTGGTATGTGTGGTTATCTTCAACTCTTGTCAAGACAGGAGTCACGTTGGAATGGTGCTGGCCCCTACTGGGACTGCTTACACAATGCCATGCTTGTGGCATAGATTTGGACTCTTGTGGGGGGCAGGTTGGAGGGTTCTGCTCAACAGGAGAATTCAAGGGCAGGGCACATAATGTCAGCAAGCTTTGTACAGGTCTGTTGTGGCAGGAGACCTGTGCCGATCTGGAAAACTCCGGGGGAAGCCAGGGTTGGAGGGAATGAGTCTGCAGAAGAGTGTGGGTATGGGGTACACTGTTAGCAAGCTATGTGGAGTATTCATACTCTGCTGGTTCCTGCATGTGTTTGTATATCTAGGCTGGGAGTGTGGGCCTTCCAGCTCTTTTGTTTTCAGAGAAGTCTCCCAAAGATCCCTGCCCCTCCTGCACAAGCTCTGAGATAATAAACAAATATATCTCCCATTCCCCAAGTGTTGTTCAAACCGCTGCTTATATGCTCTATTACTGGAGCTGTTTGCTAGGCTGTCTCTCTCTCTCTCTCTCTTTTTTTTTAAATTTCTTTTCAGTGTACCAGAATTCATTGTTTATGCACCACACCCAGTGCTCCATGCAATGCGTGCCCTCCATAATACCCACCACCAGGCTCCCCCAACCTCCCCCCCCAGCCCCTTCAAAACCCTCAGATTGTTTTTCAGAGTCCATAGTCTCTCATGGTTCGTCTCCCCCTCCAATTTCTCCCAACTCCCTTCTTCTCTGTCTTCTTAAGGGGGGGGACTCAGTTTTTTATCGCTCTTTGGCTCTCCCAGAGCTAAGCTGCTGATTTTTAAAGTTCCAGGTGTTAAGCCCCACTGATTATAAAAACTCACAATGTGCCAAAACAAAACAAAACAAAAATTGCAAAAACTCACAATGTTAAGCCCCTCTGGTTTTCAAAGACAATGAATTTTTCAATACAGTATAGTACAATATTTTCTCTTCTTTATGATTTCAACATTTTTTTCTCTATCTTACTTTATTGTAGGAGTACAGTATATAATACATATATGCATTAACTCCTATTTCTTATATGTTAACATGTTCATCAACTATTTATGCTACTGGCAAGGCTTCCAGCAACAGTAGGCTATTAGTAGTTCAGTTTTGGTGGAATCAAAAGTTACACATGGATTTTCAACTGCATGGGGCTGGTATCCTAGTCCCTGTGTTTTTTTTTTTTTTAAAGATTTTATTTATTTATTTCAGAGAGAGGCAGTGAGAGAGCATGAGCGAGGAGAAGGTCAGAGGGAGAAGCAGACTCCCCGTGGAGCTGGGAGCCCGATGCGGGACTCGATCCCGGGTCTCCGGGATCATGACCTGAGCCGAAGGCAGTCGTCCAACCAACTGAGCCACCCAGGCGTCCCGTGTGTTGTTTAAGGGTCAACTGTGTGTGTATAAATGCTTGTGCTCCTGACATAAAAAAAAGAGAAAAGAAATACTGCTCTCCCACTCTGCATCTTCATCCCAGCCACAGGGCAACATTCTTAACTACAAGGGCTCCCGATGAACCACTGCCACATTGGGTCAACTGGTCATTCAGTCCCCTCTACAAATCAGAACCTCTTCCAGGAAGGGACTACCTCTGTCCCCTTTTCCCTTACCTTCCATCAGCATCTTTCTGAGACAATGGACCTTTCTGAGAATGGAATCTGAAGCCATCATCATCCCAACACCTGCTAGCTCCGTGAACTTGGACAAGTTATTAAACCTATCTGGGTCACATTTTATATAGAAGGGGAATTATAATGGTGCTACTTTTTAAAGATTATTACAGAACTAAATAAGTTCATTCCTGTTAAGCACTTAGAACCTGAGAAGTCCAAAGTCATGATAGAGACACATACTCAAATGTGGGAAGATCTACAATCTTTAATTCATCTATCACCAAAAAAACACATAAAGAGAGTCCTCTAATATGCTTTTCTATTCCATCTTTTAATATCATCAATTTGTCTGATTAAAGTTAACATGATTTCTGGATCAGATTCATTCATCCACTAGAAATAGGGACAAGTGAAAATAGGATGGAAGAGGCAAAGATCCTGGTAAGAACAAATTAAATATATCCTTAGATAATACTGAAAAAATACTTGGAAGGTTAAAGTGAAAACAAATTCCTCTCTTTCTTTTCATCCAACAAAATGTTTCCATTTCTCCAAATCTGGTCATTCTGGAAATTAGGATTACATTGGATTCTGTAAGCAAGTCAAAGAGGTTATGTCTGGGATCCACACTGTCAATGGACTAAGGTTGCAACAATCATTTGCTGGCTTGCAAAACTGCTTTAAAGAAAACTATTTAAAACTTAAATCAGGGGGGCGCCTGGGTGGCTCAGTGGGTTAAAGCCTCTGCCTTCGGCTCAGGTCATGATCCCGGGGTCCTGGGATCGAGCCCCGCTTCGGGCTCTCTGCTCAGCAAGGAGCCTGCTTCCTCCTCCCTCCCTGCCTGCCTCTCTGCCTACTTGTGATTTCTGTCTGTCAAATAAATAAAATCTTTAAAAAAAAAACTTAAATCAGGGCTTTCGCTTGAAGACCTGTGTAAATGATAGAAGGCTACACCTGTAGACTCCAGGCATCTTCCTGTTGTACAGCATTAACTGGCTGCCTCAGGAACAGTGGATTTCCTTCACAGTAGAATTCCTTCAGCTTCAGGTTCTGAAACTTTCGAAACAAAATAAAAACTTCATTGTGTGATAAAATAACAAACTTTACTTTTCAGGCTACATCTTACTTTATTTAGAACTTCTATTCCATGTTAGTATTTTAAGAGCAGGACATACTTTGGTTTTTAGAAGCATAAGTGCCTTCATGCTGGCATAAGTGGCAATGCAATGACCTTACAGGTCCCTGGTGGCATCCTCTATACTAGACAATTGTGAAAACTTGTTCAGGATAATAGGATTGATTAGTAATAGAAGAGAGATCAGTTAATTAATCAATTAAACAATTATTTGATTATTCCAAATCAAAATGCTGGGAATATACTGCAAATAATGTTTTTGTTAGAAAACCAAGTATAATGAAAAATAACATTCTAATATACAACAATATTCAGGTCTCAAAGACTGTGAACCAAGGTCCATTTATGTTCAGTGAGAAAGGTAAGAGAAACAGAGGAAAATCAAAATGTTCTTATTATAACCTATTGTGCACAATGAAAATAAAAAAGGGGAACAGATTTCACAAGGATATTTATGAAGAAATACTATGAAGAAAACAAATTCAATTGTCTGCCATTTAAGTCTACCATTATTAGGAGAAAAATTAGGGATTCTCTCATATTAATAGTGTGCCTCGCCTCCCAGGAAATCATGTGTTTTCAAAGTTAAATTCATTTAGAGAATTACTTTTCCGAGCCTCAGTTTCAACTGTGGAATGGAAAAAAGAAGACCTATCTTCAGTGGTGTGCTGGTAAAACAGTTCTCTGGAGATAAAAAATTTTAAAAAGCCCTGAATTGTGGCATGTTTTGATTCATTGGTGTAAATATTGCTACCATGGCTGATTCCATTCGCCAAACACAGAGCTGGGAAGAGACGTGGAAAACTGGTTTCTATGAGCAACAATGAGCTGGCATCCTCACACTTACGGGAGAATTAAAGGTATTTCCCTGATTTCAGCTTAGGGTTTGAAATTCAACAAATTAAAATAATTTATTTAAAACATCTGTCGAGGGCACCATGTCACTAGGTCTCAAAAGTCTCAGGAAATTTCTACAACGTAGACAACATTTTGAAATAAAATACAGAACTCAAGGCCACATTGGAACCACCTTGTCTCCAGTCCCAAAGCAGACATTCTGACTTTCCTAAGGCAGTTTCCTATGTTGTCTACCATCAGGAAGCAACCTAGAGAGTTGAATCCAATGGTAGCCCCAAGTCAGCGCTGGTTGTGCTGAAATGAAGAAAGCACTCCCCATGCTTAATAGAACCATCATTTTTTCCTTTCTGTCCTAAAGAAGACTCCATAATTTATATCAAAACTCATAGCCCTTTTCCAAAACAGATACAGACGTGAATACCTTGCTATATGTAAATATCATTAACATATGAACCTCATATGTTCAAAGGGCATACATTTCTCTTTAGGGGTCATGCTTCTCTTCCTTCAATTTCTGTCACTACACTTCCACCATACATGGCAATGAATCACTCAGTTTGCTACCTTCTTACACAAAATATTTCAGAAAGAAGTTATCCTCCTGAAGGGACATTAATTAATGAAATTCATTAGCATGTGTTTTGCTGGAGGCATTTCAGTAACCTGAAGTCACACCAATCTCTCAACGTCCATTCTGAATATTCCCCAGAATAACATTTTTTCATACCCTCTCTCTATGGGCACTACTGGGTTTCTGGTCAGCCTTCCTTCTTAATAGGACAATATTTTTGGCCATTGTTGTCACTCCAGTAGCATAATAAGCTACATTGTCTTCTATTTAATAAAACTTTTCAGAGTCTCTGCACCTGCCTACTCAACAACAAGAGTTATGAGTTTTATCTCAACTGGAACAATTTTGCCCCTCCCCCATAATAGAAATTTATAGACATCTTTGGTTGTCATAACTGGGCATGGGGGCGTATTACTGGCCTCTAAGTAGTAAAGAGCAGCAATGCCGCTAAACATCCTACCATGCACAGGAGAGCCCCCACAGAGAATTATGAGGCCCAAAACTATGTTGAAGTTAGAAAACTCTTGATATAGAGGCAAAAAAATTATAAACACTCATTGATCTGTTCCATCTGGAAAGGAGATTCTCAGCTGTAGGGAAATGAAGGTTCAAATGAGGGTTGTTTTTTTTTTTAAGATGAAGATCACTTGAGCACATAGAAGGCAAGTGCCAACACAGAGATTAATGTGAAGGAGATACAAGAATAATTGAAATAGTAATGATCAGGTGAACACAGAATGACCTTTGATTTCTAATATCTTTGAATTATTCTCTCTTCTGTGACCAGAAGAAAGGAAGTGTAAATGCAGGCAGGGATACGTTTGAAGGTGTGGGCTTGGATCATTGAGGGAGTCAGACATGATCCCTTCAATTTTGCCTCTAAAATAGAGAGTAAGACCATCTGTCAACTGAGTTGTGAAGCAAGGTGTCACTGTGGAAGGAGGCAGGAAGAAGGTGGTGAAAGTCTGGAATGCACTACAGATTTCTGAAGAGGAACCTGGCCAGGGACAAGCAAAAATATTACAGAAGTGCTGAGGGACCTACTGGAATCCGCACATTTGGTGATTCCTGTCTGCACATTGTGTGCTTTCATTTAGCACCCAGCAGCCCAGATCCAGCCTTGAGAGTCTGCAGAATGGATATGTCAGAAAGCAAAGGAATAGGTGCACTGTATGTACTAAAAAGTAAATGCTTTGGACTTCATGGTCTAGGCCAGATAGAAAAAGAAATGATAGTACAAAATTTCAATAGACCAGGACTAAAAGGAGAAATAAAGGGATATGAAGGTGTCAGTGACCCAAAAGAAAAGATACAGCTGTAAACCAAAAGGGAACTGGAGGAACCAGTGCTCAAACTGCCATACTAGACTTTCATTCTTCCAATTTAGAGCAGGTGAAAATGATGGAAAGATCCAGACATGAATGTGGAGGTGGTTTGCTGAAGTGAAAACTTGGAAAGCTCATTAAAATCAAGGATTAGGGACACCTGGGTGGCTCAGTGGGTTAAGCCTCTGCCTTTGGCTCGGGTCATGATCTCAGAGTCCTAGGATCGAGCCCCACATTGGGCTCTCTGCCCAGCAGGGAGCCTGCTTCCCCCTCTCTACCTGCCTCTCTGCCTACTTGTGATCTCTCTCTGTCTGTCAAATAAATAAATAAAATATTAAAAAAATAAAATAAAATAAAATCAAGAATTAGAAGAACTTTGTGTGGAAGTCCAACCACCTTTACAAACGGACTTCCTGGGTAATGCTCTCAAATATCTGGCTATCTATGGAACATCTCCAGGCAGATGTCACACAATCAATAAACTGCAACATTTGAAACTAAACTCATGTTTCTTCCACATTTTCCTCCTTCCTTTTCCTCATCACCTACATCAAATCTTCCTCCATGTTCTGTCAATTCTACCTTCTTAAAATTCCTGGAATCTATCCTTTTTTTTTTTTTTAAGATTTACTTATTTATTTAAGAGAGAGAAAGAGCATGAGTTGGGGCAGAGAGGGAGGGAGAGAGAAACTTAAGTGGGCTCCATGTTCAGTGCAGAGCCCAACATGGGACTAAATCTCACCACCCTGAGATCATGACCTGAGCCGAAACCCAGAATTGGACACTCAACTGACTGTGCCACCCAGACACCCCGGAATCTATCCTTTATTTCCACCCTGCTCTGCCACTCACCTCCTCACTACCATTGCAGAATCTCCTCCTCCTTCCAATCCTAGCCACTAACCCTCTGCCTTGATAAAGGCCCTCACCTTATATGAATTACTACAACAGTACTCGAATTAGTGTCCATGCAAACTTCTGCTGCCAAAGTAGTCTCTTAAAATGAGATTCTGATCATAATACAATCCTGCTTAATACTTTTGAATGTTCCCTTTTGCCCACAGAATAAATTCAAAAGCCCTAGTATGTCATAATTGGCCTTTCTTGGCCAGTTTCTCCAATCCTATATCCTGGTCCTTCACCCTTATATGCCAGTCATCCTAAGGTACTCAGGGGTCTCACAAGAGGCCCGTGTCTTATCTTTCAGTTATTACTCATGCTGTGCCTTCTACTCATCCCACTCCTGGATCACCTCTTCTTCAAGATGAAAATATTACCCACAGAAGCTTCTTTGGCTTCTGCCAAATGTTCCCATGTCTACCCCTTGGGCCTTAAATATAAATTATACCACCTTTAATACTATGAAATAATCATTTTCCAAAAGCCTATCTTCATCTATCAGGCTTTAGTCTCTCTAAGAACCACATCTTAAGTGCCTATGTAATGCAACCTCTAAATTCGGCACTTAGAACACAGTTGATGCCCAGTAAATAACTGGTAAGTTAACAAATGTCTTCTCAGAAACCCAGACACACACGACTCTCCCTAAGAACTCAAAGTTTTCAAAGGCCTTCTTCTCCAGAGGTGGTCAATTGTTAATGGTTTCTCCAAAGCCCCAGGCCTCGGGAACAATGTATAAATTCAACAAGTCCTTCTGTTGCTTTAGACTAAAATCATAAGGGAGACCAGCAGGGTCTGGTTCAGCAAGAAGGAAAAAGGAGGCTGAGATTTCATATTGACTAAAACAGAACTGATAAGTAAGCTAACAGCAAATTACCATGGGGGTCTTTGGACCATCCCAAATCTCATGGGTTAGCAAGAATTAGAATTCCTAAATAAGCTAAAGAGGATAAAATTTTAAGTGTGGAGCTATGGCATTCAAAAAATATATGAACAATTCTAAAACGACAAAAATAAGATTTGTGACCAATGAGAAATTTACAAAAATACATGATAAACTTCCTATCTAATCAGAATTGTATAATGAGTAGGCTGATGATATCGTCTGAACATGACAAAGCCAAAAACTCAATTCTGGGAACCCTTCTCTTACACACCCTGTATGAGTGGGAGTGAAAATAGGCATAAAGTAACCTAAAGTAAGGATCCTTCAGTATCTGCTGGATACTTGTCTCTTGAGAAGACCCTTAGAAGGAGTTGAAGAAGGGAGGGCAAGAGAAAACTAGAAGGAAGGAGATTACTAAACTCCTCAGCTCTAAATATGTACACACCTCTTCCTCAAATCTGGCCAGGAAGAAGTGACCAAAGCCCCAAGCCCAGGCCCCTTCCTGCCTTCAATTCACTGGGCCTTAACCTGACAGTGGCTCCAGCATCCTCTTCAGGACTCTTGATTTAAATATTACTGTAAAAAGAACAGCTGGTCTACAAAGGCTTGTTTCCATCTTCTCACAATCCCCATCCCACCCCTGCTTTAAAGCCCACTTCTGTCCTTGAACCACCAAGAACCAGCAGGGAAAGAGGCCTTTGTTTCCACAGGCCCTGAGTACTCCATCCTCAATGGTGTGATCTCCTCACAGCATAAATTAGATCATATTACTCTCAATCAAAACCATCCAGTGGTTCTCATCTCACTCCAGATGAAATGTAAAATCCTCACACTGGCCTATAGGACTCTTATGATTGGATCCTGCATTATTTTCGACCCCATCTTTGACCCCTAGAACTCACTTTCTCACTTTCTCTATTCCTCTCTCCAGTCTGGAAATACTGACTTTCTTTCTTCACATTCTTCACCTCAGAAGTGCACTTCCCGCTTCTTAGCACTCTGCTCTCAGATTTGTCCATACCATTAAAATTCAGAATAAAATGGAATCTTACATTTAACCATTTGAGAAGGGAAATGCTGATGACCCTTAGATTCGAAATCCAGACAAGTTTTCATTAATGTGCAAAAACAATGGAAAGGCCTTCTCACATGTATGGGCTAATTACCTTAACCAAAGAAAATTTCTCAAGATACAAAGCCGTGAAAGAGAGTAACAAAAACAAGAATTTGGGGAATACATTTATTTTGCCTGTCAAAATGCAAAAAAATAAAAATAAAAATAAGGAGATGGGTGAGGACTTGGGTGAAACAGATCAAGGGGATTAAGAGTACACTTACGATGATGAGCACTGAATCGTGTTAGAAATGCTGAATCATTACATTGTACACCGGGAACTAAGATAACATTGTATGTTAATCATACTTCAGTAAAAATAAATAAATAAATAAATAGCTTCTTAGAAACATCTAAAGAAAAAAATTTTTAAGTAAAAATAAACATTAGAACACCCCCTGCCCAATGTAAACAAGATTAGGGCAATCTGCTTATAAACAAATTTGCAATGTCATCAAAACGCCTGAAAGTTATTCTTTCTTTTTGTAATTCTACTTGAAGGAATTCACCCAAAATAAATATTTGAAATAGAAACAAATATGTGTGCACAAAATATGTTTCTCAGAATTACTTAGAATTTTAAAAGCTTCTCCTATATTAAAAAAAAATGGTAAATTATAGACATACCTGAATCCTCTAGCCTTCTGTCTCTTCACTCCCTGTGTTTAAGAAAACCTAACCCTGGGTCATCCCTGCCATCAGTTTTCCCTGTTTCTGCACTCAAGCAAATAAGTCCCAATTGCAGAGTCACACTGCAGAATAGACAGGAATCAAGTCACCAGCTTCCAAAATGCCCTCAGTGGTTGTCAGAAATTCTTCTCTACTCAGCATGCTAGCCAACATTAATTCTGCTTTTTCTTTGCTGGCCTATCATTCTTTGCCCAACCATGAAATAGTTCTCCACAGAGCCTACCACATTCTCTTTTCACTTTTTCTTTTCACTAGGCAATTTACCCACATACACAATTTCAATGAAGTCTCTATGCCAATGACTCTGATCCACACCCAATAGCCAACTGCTTACTCAAAATCTTCACTTTTGTGTCTTAAATACAAGTCAAACTCACCATGTCCAAGATTGAATTCATGATCTGTTCTCCTAAGGTTGGTCTTTTTCCAGCATTTTCTATGCTAGACCATAGGAAGCTTACTAGCCCATCACCATTTCCAAATTTATCTTTTAAATGCCTCTTGAATCTGTTCAAGTCTTTCCACTCCTACTGCTATCACCGTAGACCAAGTTACCAAAATTTTTTACTTGGCTTCAGCAAGAGTCTACTTTAAGTGCACCCAACATTCCCTCTCGTCTCCTCCTCTAACACGTCCTCTACCCTTCAGACAAAATGATCTTTTCAAAATGCAAATCTGATTATGTCACCTGATTATGTTTCCTGCCTAAAATCCTTTGAAATTAATGTTGCCTTTCAAATAAAGATCAAAATCCTTACCACATACCCTATGTTCTCCATCCATGGCCTCCTCTCATCCAGTCTCTGAGCTCCAGCCACACTAAATTATTTCTAGTTCCCTAAACATCCATGTTCTTTCCCAAGCCCTTTCCACATGCTTTTCACTCTGTCTGAAATGTGTCTTTTCCTTTCACCTAATTGGTTCCTACTTATTCTTCAGCTCTCAGCTCATGTCACTTCTTCCTAGAAACCTTCCCTAACCTACCTGTTGACTACTGGTCTCTCTCATTGACCAGTGGTTCTTTCTTTTAGTGTACTGATTTCAGTTTTTAATTACATATTCATAATGTTAATCACTTGATTAATACATTTTTCCCACTATACCACAGCTCTGAGAGAGCAGAGACCCCTGGTTCCTCCCCATTCTATCCCCAGTTCCTAGTGCAAGACTTAGTATATAACATGTATGGGTTTAGGAAGACAGACTTGGTAATCAAAATGCCTTGTTTAAATTTCAGCTCCATTAAACATATACCAGGACCACCAAACTTTTCCTACTCTGCTGATGCTGCTCCAACCCTCACCTTCCACCACTACCCAGGGACCCTGCCTCCTACAGATTTTACATGGCATGATTCTAGTACTTGGACACTTAAACAGGGGCCTGACTCCTGAGCCAAAGAAAGCTAATCATGGGCCTGATCAAATCATATGCACTCCACAGCCTTGCCTAATCATATACTCTTTTGGGAATTTAAACCAAGAAACATGGAAATAATTTGCAACTGAGTTCTGGAAGCTGGAATAGAACAGCTATTATATCAAGTTGCTGGAAACTCCGCAGTGTATTATATGTATGCTGATCTTATAGGAGAACAGAAACAAGGTATAACCAGAGCAACATTCAGAATGTGGCTACGTTATAACAACCTATCAACATTACACCAACAAGTGTGATGGCCTGACAGTTCATGTTCCTGCTGCAGAAGATGCCAGCAGCAACCTGAGCTGAGAACACACTCCAATACCTATGAGCTCTGCCTAACTTTACAGTAGATCCTGCTCAAATCCCTATGAGACTCTCCTTACTTCTCCCTATGTAACTTTAGTTAAATTTTATTTACATTGCAACAAAGGGCCAAAAGAAAACACACTCGCCAATTTCAATATGAAATAGAATTTTCTTGTCCCACCTTCAGCAGATAAACAATTCTCTCCACTGCCTCTGAATTACTCCAACTCACCTTCTTTGGGGCTTTTCTGCAAATCCTTTGCAAAACATAAAAACCTACTTCTCCCTTTTCTCAATCTAGCTAAGATTTTCAAACACTCTTTAAAAATAGTTTCAGGCTTCTGAAAACAAATTATGTAATTAATACCTCTCCACTGGATAGGGAAGCCAGATACCCAATAATATTCTTTCATCCATATCTCTAAACCTCACAGACCTGGTTACAATAAAAAGTAGTCATCAGCAGTAAACCAACTATAAAAGGCACTTTCCTTGGGGAATAACAAAGAAATCAAAGTTCCCAACCTCTGCCCTGAGATAGTCTACAATTTAAACTGAAAAATTCCATCTTAAAATTTATTCAGACCAGGCAACAATTCAGAGTAGTGAACCAGAAGAAAAATATTCAAAGATTTTTTGAAAGCTGTTTATGGTTTGAAAACCAATGGTGAGATCTTTGGTCTTCCATTTTTTATTCTGACAGGAAATTAAAATTTTGGTGGCCAGATTCATGATGAGAACTGAAGAAAGAATGCCAGTTTGTAGCTTCTGCCTTGGTTTCCAAGCAAACCCCAAAGTGATTTTTAACAAACCTTTAATTCCACTCTACATATCTTTGTTCTTCTTTATTCAAATTAGGTATCAATGTTTCAAGAATTCTTGAATGCTTTTCTTTACCTTCCCTTAAGTCATTGTTATTTTAACTAAAACACCTTTTCTTTTAAGCTTTTCATATAACTAAATCTATACTTAGTTACAGAACAGAGAAAGCATTGGTCTTAAAGGCTGGGGACTGGGACCAAATCCACTTCTTCCACACAACCTCTTTGTACAAGTCATTTAGAGTACCTGAGCTTGTTCTTCATGAAAAAAATATACCAATACCTATCTCACTGATTGTAAAAGTCAAATGAGGAAGTATAAAGTACGTGGTAAACTTAAACACATTCTAGAAAAATTAGGTACTATACCAAAATGCAGTCCATTGTCTAAAATAGGCAAGTCACATTTACTGTTTTTCTGGCTTGTTAAGATCAGCCATTATGTTGTCTACCTTTATCCCTCCCAATACTTTGCTTCATTTAAGTGCTACCAGACAAGGGTAAAGGCATTTTTGCATGCTGCAAATGTATTAGCAAATTGATAGAAGTACTTCCAGTTGTAAGATGGTAAAACTGAGCACAATCAGCAATATCCCTCTCATATGACAAATCCTAAAAATGATACAAAGATATCTTTTAAAATAAAAAATAAATAGCTATTTAAAAACAGGAAGAGAAATTCTCACTGGAGAAGAAACTATCTATAAAAGGTTATCATTTGAAGAAGGAAGTATCAACACAGGATGCAATGGAAGCCCAGGGGGAAATTTCCACATACAAAAAAAATGGAACTGAAGGAACTCAGTACACAGAGGTAGGAAAGGTCTTCAGAAAAGAACAGGTAGTAAAACAACACACAGAAGGATTACCCTACTAAGAAGCTGGCAGAGCCTATGGATTCAACCATCCATTCTCATCTCACAGCTACACTCCACCTTTCACCTTCGTACCTCCTTTCCCTGACTTCCACACACCTATAGCCCAAAGGGAGCAGTGCTTTGAATAGAGAGATGTGAGAGGGACCCTGAGTGGCTAGCAACAGGGAAGAATGAGCAGCTATCAGAATGCATTATACCTGCAAGAATATCTTCTCAACCATTTCTCTACTGTCACTGACCAATACAACCTCCTGTAAGAGCTTTATCTTCTCCCATAAAGTAAACTGCAAAGATAGCTGCCAACTTTCAGGAAGTCTCAAGTGTGCCAAATTCAAAAATAAGATGAAAGTTTAAAAAAATAAAATTACCTGAAAATCACTGAGTGTCAATATCGTTAGAAATAATAGAGGCAAGAACTTACATCAGAAATAGAGCTGATAGAACAGGACTCTAAAGTAATTGGTATAATTAATATTTTTAAAGAGGTATGTGAAATATTACCTAGGTAAAGCAAGAATAAAAACCAATTTTAAAACTTGGAAATGTCGGGTGCCTGGGTGGCTCAGTGGGTTAAGCCGCTGCCTTCGGCTCAGGTCATGATCTCAGGGTCCTGGGATCAAGTCCCACATAGGGCTCTCTGCTTGGCAGGGAGCCTGCTTCCCTCTCTCTCTCTTTCTCTACCTGCCTCTCTGCCTCCTTGTGATCTCTCTCTCTGTCAAATTAATAAATAAATAAAATCTTTTTTAAAAAAAACTTGGAAATGTCGAATTTTCTGAAGCAAAACTTACTTTTCTGAAGTAAAACCTTGCATAATTTGGATCTAGCAATTACATTTCAATGAATCTTTCCTAAGGGACTCACGAATGGTATGTACAAAGATTAGTTACAATGACATTCACTGAAGCACATTAGTTGTGGCAAGAAGTTTGAAATCTCCTACCTGTCAAAACATAGGAGGCTGCTTAAATACAAACAATACCAATGTGATGCACCTAGCCATTAGAAATAGAGAGGCAGAGTCAAATCACTATGTCATACACGTGGATTAGTGTAACATTGTACACCTGAAAATAATGTCTACTATAACTTTTTAAAGGTTAGTACAAAGTAGGCCAAGATAAAAAATATTAAATAATTAAGTCAAAGTTCCACAATAAATCTAGACACCCAATGTGAAAAAAAAAAAAAGAAAAAGAAAGAAAGAAAGAAGTAGAAAGGGAGAAAAATACTTCAAGGAATGGGGAAATGTTTACAATAGAAGTTGAAAAGGTATATTATAAAATAATTATAAAACAGGTATGTATGAATAATACACTAATATGTATGACAATACTAATATTAACACATTAGCATGTCTGACCAATTTTTTATAAAAACCTCTATGTGCACATACACACATGCATTCACAGACCTTAAAATAAAAAACCTGGAAGAACAGGAAAAAAATAAACTAACATGTTAAGGTATGAGCATTCCTCCCTCCCCCAGCCCCATCATGCTTAGATTGTGGGTAATTTTGTTTATCTTCTTTTTGTTTATTTCTATTTTCCAAATAATTCAGAGTGAAAAGAAATTCCCAATTTTTTTTCCCAAACGATCAAACTTACATCACCCCAATTCTGATTTCTGATCTGCAAATTTTCAGAAGACATGTTTGGGAATGGCAGCAACAGAATACAGATTTTCTGTACTGGGTTGAAAGACCAAAAACACAGCTTCCCAAAGTAGATAAAATTTTCCCAGGACTAAAAGTATTTCAAGGATTTCAAGAAAGCTATCTCAACATCTGAGCTGATTCTAAGATTCTCTCAGAAGTTTGAAAACTCTCCCACATATCTGGCCCATGAGGTATAAAAGTAAGAATGTAAGAAATATTTTTTTCAAGTTCTGTGCTGGTTCGGCTCATGAATTTCAATAGTGAGGGCTGATATGGTCCCTAAGGAGGTGAAATGGGTTATGGGGGAGGCAAAACAATCTTAGATATTATTAAAATGGCTCGTGGCCCTCTAAAACTCAATCTTACCCGACAATATAAACATATATACAGTTTCTCTCCAGTACTAAAATGAAATGGGGTGGGGGACAAGTTATTAGGGAAAAAAATGTCTAAAAAACTTTTGGAAGAAGGGGGAAAATAATGAAAAAGGGTTTAGAAACACTGGGTCAGCTATAGGAACATAAAACCCAAATTCTTTTTTTCAAATATCCTCTCTTGGTTAGGTTGCTTAGAGCATTCACTACTTTTTTTTTTAATTACACATGTTCACACATACATGTTCACATGTTCCTTTGTTTTAGAAAACTCAATCGACTCTTCAACAATTTGCTTGTATACTGAAGTTTGTAGACAAAAAGAATAATACTTGATAAAATGCCAGATTTTTTTCCCAAGCATTGTGTTGCTTTCTGTTTTCAAATATAAGTGAAGCTTTGAAGAAGTGTCTACTGAAACTATTAACATTAGTTAGTAATAAAATAATAAAAGTTTTTCCAGAAACTCCACCTAAAAGATTTCAATTTATTTTTCTCTGGCCAGAACTGTGACACATGGCCACTCCCCGTAAAAGTAGTTCAAGAGAAGGGGGTTTGAGATGGAGCCTTCAACCAGCTTCCCAACAGCACCTGCCACATGGGTTCTTCTGTATCATTCTAGTCTCTCTGACTGCATGTCAGCCACACTTAGAGTAGCAGACCCTCCTTTATGCTGATTTGATCTTGCAATGGTGTAAGCACTGAGAATAGAGCAGTGCGCGTGCGTGCGCGCGCGCGCGCGCGCACACACACACACACACACACACAAATCCACAAAATCTCCCCTTCTGGGCTTACAATGCCCTGTGTGCTTTCTTCACGAACTACCTAAAATTTTATTTTTTTATATTGGTTTATTATGTCTTCCCCTCTAGAATATAAGATTCAAGAGGCTACAGAGTTTTTTTACTAACCTCTGTATCCAGAATGCCTAGAACAATAGTTCCTGGCAAACAAAAGATATGTAAATATATATTTAACAAATGAATTAATAGTAAGGATATAAGACTAAAGGAATTGAAGGATCTCTACCCAAGAATAGACAGCTTGTAAACAGCAAAGCTAATATATTAGGATTCTCTGACACAAAAGAAAGACATATAATCTCTTTAAATTCCTTACCAGTATGCTAAGGTTACTGCCACTGATTTGCTGACTGGTACCAGATCAGGAAAGCCAATTATAAGCACCAATGTTCAATTTGGCTTCCAGTGATATCATATTGGTAACCTGATACAGGCTATGGTGGGAGTATTTACCCCGCAGAACTTGGTGGATGCCATAAAGAGAGCTAGCTGTCAACATTTAACATCACTGGATATCTCCTTCCCATCCCACTTCCTAGTCTATTCATGCTGAAAGCACTTACATGAGTGACCCAGACTTCTATCCCTAGAAGTGGTCCTTATTTTGCTGCTTCTGTGGGACTCTGAGTTTTCAGCATGGTGCCCTCCTCTTGCATTCTCCACTTTGCAAATCTCTAAATCTTTGAACAAGGATCACACAACAAGGGTGGGGCAAACCAGTAACTAAAAACTGCGGCTATTCAGCAAGCAAATCAGGCAAGATCACCAGGGTGTAGGTGGAGAAAGAGAACAGAATTTACAACCAGCTCTGTGTCTATGAAAATGGGCAGGGGCAGAGCTTTTATTGAAAGACAGCACTTGGTTGGCAATCCTGGTTTTACTCCAAAGACGCATAAATCCTCTTGTTCTTTTTATATGAGGACAGTTAGTGCTGGACTAACTCTACTTATTATTCCCCAGGGGACATTCAGTGGAACTTGTACTCCAAAACACTGAATACCTGAATAAAAATTACACGGGAGTATTATAAAATAATGTCATAAAATGGCCACTTCCACAGCAATATTAAACACAAGCTACATGTTTGTTTCGCTTTATTTTGTTCTTACTTTACAGAGAGTATATTTGATCCATGAGCATAAATTATAACTGTTATTCCTGCAATAAAGTTGAAAATAATGCTAGCATTAATTAGATTTCCAACAATACCTCCTCAGGTATGCAAAGGTATTTATTTTTTCCATTTATTATCCCCCCATCCTCCCCCCATTCATTCTCTCATTGTCTGGGTCAGATCACCCAAGGGGCACCTAGAAATGTAAGGGATAACCTAGGACAAAAGCGGAGGAGGAAGCAGTAATGACATCTAGCATCACATCTCTAAGGCCTTCACATCATGGTGGTAACCCTACACCACTGTCATAGTGGGGGTGTACGTGCTTGTGCTCTGCTGGTCATAAGCAAAGACAGGAGTCAGGACTAATGTAATAAAGCACTAATTAGGTTTCTCATGTCTTACACTTGCCAGCTCAGTCAATTATCACAGCAGCCAGCATTATTTGTATTATTAAAAGCAAAATGTTTATACTCTGAAACAAAGAACTATAGGGGCACCTGGGTGGCTCAGTGGGTTAAGCCTCTGCCTTCAGCTCAGGTCATGATCCCAGGGGTCCTGGGATCGAGTCCCGCATCGGGCTGTCTGCTCAGCAGGGATCCTGCTTCCCCCTTTCTCTCTGCCTGCCTCTCCCCTACTTGTGATCTCTCTCTCTGTCAAATAAATAAATAAAATCTTTAAAAAACAAACAAACAAAGAACTGTAACACCAAAAGTCTTCCCACAGTGACACACTCAGCTTTCCTCAACATCACCTACTTCTCCCCACCTGTGAGTGGGTTTCCTGATAACCACTGCACCACTTAGCTGTCTTAAGCCTTCTACAAATCCAGTGTCTTCAGTTTGGAATAGCTCCTTGACTTATAGTTCTGTTTTCTCTTTAGTCTACCCTCCTAGAAAGTCACACCTGCAGTTTCTTTGAAGTCCCCCCTTTAACCAAGGAATGCCAGCTTCAGACTCTCCCACACGTTATCTAAAAATATACTCCAACCCCAGTATGTTTTCTTTCCTCAATAGTAAGGTTAGCAGTCCCTTTCATAGAGGGGCTAAGATGTTACCAATTTTTCCTCCTAATTACTAGGCACAAAAAGCCCATTTCAGCAAGAGCTTGCAGAATCAACTGCTAATTTCCACTCCTCATCTCAAGTGAAATTATGCTTTTAGTTCTCCTGAAGAATACATTTCCAAGGGTCTTGACTTCAATTTCCTAAAGTTAGCCAGAGCCTACAGGCGCATAGGGGGCTACGCAGCAGGGGTAGAAGGTTCAGAGATCAGTCCTTTCTCTGGCGAGTTCAACTCAGCCACGTCTTCCACAAAAATTAAAAGAAATATACGATCTTGACAAACATGAACAATCTATGATAATCAAGCATGGTATATTCATATAAATTACTACCAGTGATTAAGAATATTTGGACTTTGAAGTGGCCTAGGTTTGAATTTCAGCTCTGCTACAGATACATTAATCACTTTACAAAGCCCCAGTTTTCTCATCTATAAAATGGGAATGGCATTAGAACCCAGCTCACAGAGCTATAATGAGGATTAAATAAGATGATGCTTCTAAAGTGCTTAACATAAAACCAAATACATAGTTTTCAAAGAATATTAGTTATCACTGTTTGGTTTTACATAGTAACTTTTATATATCTTCCTTAGCATAATACTATTACCAGCAAGCAACTGTGACCCAGATAGATGAAATTCATACTAACAATATAACAATACATCACAAACGGAGGAGCATCCCTCCCATGACGGCCTTTGTCCAACCCTGACAGTTCTTCCCCCAATCTTCACACTCTATCTAGTCCAGGGAAGTTTCTTGCCAGGACTTCCCAAAGGGAAGCTGCCCTGGCACTAACAAAAGAACCACTTTCTGGGCCAAGTTCCCTGACACCTCTGGGTAGCTGTCATCTTGATACACAGGTGATTTTTTTCCCTTCATTATGTCCTAGAACCTTGAGTCTTTACTGTCACTAATCATTATATCTACCTCCCCATTATATCTTCTCTGCACACTAGTGTGATTTTTTGCATATGGGCACTTAGAGGGGAAAAAAGAGAGAGAAAGCTAACATTTATATAGTAAACAGTTTTCTATAAATTTATTTGGTCCTTGCCTCATAAAAGTCATACAAATAATAAGAAAAGTGACCCCCTTGCCTCCTACCCTCACTGCTGATTATAAATAAAATGTTAAATGCCCTGTAAACTTAATATAGGGAGCTTTGGAAGTCTCTTGGGATACCTATTCAGCCAGGGCTTAGGTTTTTATTTTTGTTCGGGTTTGTATTTTAATATATTCTCAATTATCTTCCAAGAACTTCAGGTGGCTTATGATAGAAGACTTATAAATTGTGGCAAATAAAATTAGAGTTCAAAAATATGAAAATGATGAGGATTCTCAAACTGTAATATTTCAGGAGTGCCTGGCTGGCTGAGTCAGTAGAACATCCAACTCCTGATCTCGGGATCATGAGATGAAAGCTTACATTGAATGGTTACCATCTGCCAAGCACTCCTCTGGGCAGTAAGAACATAGTAATGGAGTTATCCGCTGGCTCACCTTCCAGGTGTGTGGCAATGGCCAGGCCTGCTACACCTCCACCTTCCCAGGATCCTTCAGCTTCTCAGACTCCTGGGCCAGGGGTATGTGTTTGCTCCATGATGAGGAGCCCTTGGTTTTGCAGGACACCCACATCAACAAGAATTACAAGATGGAAAAACTCACCTCAAAAAAGAGAACAAGAGACAGCACTGACTGCCAGGGACCTAATCAGTATGGGTATGAGTAAAATGTCAGAACTGGAGTTCAGGATAACAATTATAAAGACACTAGCTCGGCTTGATAAAAGCATAGAAGACTCTAGAGAATCCCTTTCTGGAGAAATAAAAGAATTAAAATCTAATCAAGTTGAAATTAAAAAGGCTATTAATGAGGTGCAATAAAAAATGGAGGCTCTAACTGCTAGGATAAATGAGACAGAAGAGAGAATTAGTCATATAGACGACCAAATGATGGAGAATAAAAAAGCTGAGAAAAAGATAAACAACTATGGGATCATGAGGGGAGAATTCAAGAGATAAGTGATATCATAAACTCAAACAATATTAGAATAACTGGGATCCCAGAAGAGGAAAGAGAGAGGGGGACAGAAGGTGTACTGGAACAAATTATAGCAGAGAACATCACTATTCTGGGGAAGGAAAGGAAACAGGCATTCAAGTGAAGCTTACAAATCTCAGTGACAAAGAGAAAATCCTGAAAGCAGATCAGGGCAATAAATTCATGACCTAAAAGTCTAGAAGCATTAGATTGGCAACAGACCTATCCACAGAGATCTGGCATACCACAAAGGACTGGCATGATATATTCAGGGTGCTAAATGAGAACATAGTGATGAATAAACAGACAAGCATCCTGATTTCATGGGAATTTATATTCCCTTGGACATAAAAGAATGGATTGTGGATATAAAGACAGATAATAAGCAGGTGAACAAATAAATAAACATACATTTATACTAGTGGTAAGTGACAAAGAAATTTTTAAGAATTGAGGTAACAGAGTAATGAGATGGCTACTCTGATTAGATTTCCAGGGAAAGTTTTCCTGGGAAGCTGATACCTGATCTGAGACCTGAGACTTATAACAGTATAGAAGAACCAGGCATGCAGAGATGAGGTCAGACTATTTCCTCAGGAAGGTAGGAGACCATACATTCAACTTAACCAGAGAACCAGATCTAGTATCTATTTACCAGCAAGAGAATGGTTTGATTGAGTCAAAGTTAGAGTACTTTGCTACTTCATATCCTGATACCTGCAGAAGAGTCCTAGAAAAAAGCAGAAGTGATCATTAAAGATGGCTGTTGAAGGGGCACCTGGGTGGCTCAGTGGTTAAAGCCTCTGCCTTCAGCTCAGGTCATGATATCAGGGTCCTGGGATCGAGCCCCGCATCGGGCTCTCTGCTCAGCAGGGAGCCTGCTTCCCCTCCCTCTCTCTGCCTGCCTCTCTGGCTACTTGTGATCTCTGTCAAATAAATAAATAAAATCTTTAAAAAAAATAAAAATAAAATAAAAATAAAAATAAATTTTTCTAAAAAGTAACATGGTAGATTTGAAAAAGAACCACCAAAAATTGTACCACTAAATAAAACTGAAAGAAATAACCTAATGGATGGGTTAAAAAATACATTAGACACGGTAAATTATTCCATTGTAAAATATCAGGAGGAATATCTAGAATGAAGCACAGAGAGACAAAATGAGAGAAAACAGTTTGGGAAAAAGGGTAAGATAAAAAAGAGATACAGTGAGAAGCTGTAACATACAGGAAACTAGAGTTGCAAAAGAAGGGGGAGGCAGAAGCAATACTGAAAAAGACAATGATGAAGAATTTTTCAAAAAAACAATGAAAACATTAATTGATATATCTATTAAGTCCAATAAATTCCAGGTGGGATAAATAAAATGAAGTTTATATCTAGACACATCATATTTGAAATGCAGAATATGAAAGACAACGAAACAATGTTTAAAGCTACCAGGAAAAGGAAAACAAGTTATCTAATGAGAAGCAATAGCTACACTTCTCCCAGACCTCTCAACAGCAAAAATGGAAGCTAGAAGAAAATGGAACAGTATTGAAAGTACTGAAATATAGTACTGTCACTTTAAAATTTTATACTCAGTAAAATTTATTCTTCAAGAATAAAGTTAAAAGAAAGATAGTTTAACTCAAACAAAAACTGTGAAACTGAATCACAGGTAGACTCATTTTTAAAGAGAACTAAAAAATGTGATTCGAGCTAGAAACAAATATAGAACCCCAAAAGGAAGAATGGAGAGATGGGAAGAAATGATTAACAACAAGAATATGAACCCAAGAATATGAATACTATCTGTATAAAATAATAGTAAAACCTTCTAAAATAGAAAATTATATTTAAAATATAATTGTATTTAAATACAAAATTTTAATACAAATAAAATATCAGAATAGAGGTTGATAAATAAAGTGTTGTAAAGTTTTTACATTGTCTAAGAGGAAGATATAAGTATTAATTAATAATATATTTTCATAAAGCAAGTAGGATTTTTTTTTAATTTTAAAGTAGTAAATTAAAAGAATAAAAAAACTGTATAAAAATGCCTTACAGGGGCACCTGGGTGGCTCAGTGGGTTAAAGCCTCTGCCTTCGGCTCAGGTCATGATCCCAGGGCCCTGGGATGGAGCCCCGTATCAGGGTCTCTGCTCAGCAGGGAGCCTGCTTCCCTTCCTCTCTCTCTGCCTGCTTGTGACCTCTGTCAAATAAATAAATAAAATATTTTTTTAAAATGCCTTACAAAGATTTTTTAAAATGGAATCACAAAAATCTCCAATCATATCAAAGAAGAGAAAAGAGAAAAGGGAACACAGAGTTAGCAGAACAAATTAACAAATATACAGGAAGATACTGAGCTAGTCTGAAATAAATCAGTAACTACATTAAATTTAGATGAACTACCCTGGGGATAAAAATACTTTATATGTTTATAAAAAGTAAAAAAAAAATATTAAAAAAATTTAGATGAACTAAAAGCTTCAATTTAAAGACAAAGGTTATCACGCTGGACTTCTTAAAATGAAGAGTCATGTGCTATTTATAAGAAATATATACCCAAAACCTAAGGATATAGAAAGGCTGAAAGCAAGGAATTAAAATAGATGTATCCTGCAAACATGAATCCAAATATATGTAGCTGATAAAGCCACATTAATATAAAACAATTCAACTTTAAAGCAAAAAGCATTATTTGCCATAATTCAGAATACATAAGCATGGAGCCAAGACAGAATTTTAACAAGCACCACTGCCGATTCTTAGGTACTCTCAAATCTATTTGATAAGGATATATTTCATAGGGATTACAACCTGAAAAACATAGAGGAATAAATAGGAAATCTTTAAAACCAGGATTTCCAAACCAAAACATTGACATTTTGGACCAGATAATACTTTGTTACAGGGGACTGTCCCTCATAGGATAGAACATTTAACAGGATCTCTAGCCTCTACCCACTAGATGCTGACAGTACCACCACATCTCCTCAGTTGTGACAACCAAAAATGTCTCCAGATACTCCCAAATGTCACTGAAGGGCAAAATCTTCTCTGGTTGAAATTTACTGCCTTAGACCAACTTTTTTTCTTACTCATTCTCACCAATCAGTTCTGATTTTTCCAGCAAGACAAAGCCATTATGTTTGGCTGTTTGGTCAACTCCATACCCAGCCAATGCATCCATCCACCCACTGGTCCACCTATCAAGTATTTATTGGGTGCCTAGCTTGCAGGATGCACCATTCTAGGAGTTGGGAATACATCAGTGAAAAAAAGACAGAAATCCCTGCTTTCACAGAGTTTACATTTCAGGGTGGCTGTGTGGGGCAGAAAAAACTCACCATCTAAATCAAAATCAATGCATAAAGAGGCTGCCTAAGACCTGCATTACTGAATTTCAGTCCAAGTCCCTTTTAAAAATTTTCTCATTTTTTATTAGGTTTACCCCTTGAAAAACACTGGCCCTCATTCTGAAATCATTTAAACTCAGCTTCTATCACACAGCAGAAAAAAAGCCAGTAGCCCTGACTCTGACTCCAAGAGCAAATAACCCTACGCTTCCTTTCTCTCAACAAGTGAGGTGAGTGTTACTTAAATTTTGGGATCTACATTTTGGAGATAAAAAGCATTCCCTTTGTCACCTCAATCACTCTTAGCTACTTGTCTCAAACAAGAAACTTCCAAGAGTAATGAGTAAGGGTTAAACACTGTTCACCACCCACCATACCATGTAGAATGGGGTACTCCGGAGCACTTACAGTCGGTCATCCAGGACCAGCCCATCTCTAATGCTGATAAGAGCACACAGAGAAGTAAAAAGGCAGAACTCTGAGTATTTACTTTAGCTAAGCAGGGAATATCAGTTTTACCTGCAACTTAATGGAGCCCTCAGTCTTTGAGCCAGAGTTAAAAAAAAAAACAAAACCCTCACTGCATCCAGGGTAATATTTTATGAATTTTCTCTATGCGTTTCATTTCAAAAAAGTCTTTCTCATGAAATTTTAGAATTTGAAGGGTGAAAGATGTGATCACATATAATTCGACAAGTCTCCTCCCTGCTTCCCCCCACCATATAAGAAACAGCAGAAAACATGATCTCATTCTCGTAAAACTAGTGACAGGCAAGGCATTTAGTCAAGTTTTGGAACTCACTAATTCTCTATTAGCTAAGCTTACATCACTTACATAAAACCCCAGAGGCCACAAGGGGTTTTCATTAGGCAAGCATTGGCTTGTATCCCATTTTTTTAAAGGTCACTGAATGTTGTTTTAAATGTATATCTCTCAATAAACTCAGCCACTGAAGGCAGCACCGACAACCAAAGAAAATATACTATTTTCAAATTAAGGTCAGATTTTAGAGAGGATTTAATGAGCTTCAGGGATAGGGTACGGTTTTCCTTAATATTCAACAGAGACAGAAAATAAACTATAGGTAGGAGAACAAGAACAAAGTCCATCTCTAATGTTGCTGTTCACGAGGCAGAAAAGCAAAGGGAATGAGGCAGATGAATGGACTTTCTCATGGGCTACTGAGCAAAGTGGATACCTCAAACCAAATCACTAGATGGTGGAGACTTTTGCAAATGTCCTTGAACACAGCTTCGTGGACACTTCCCTGCACATCAGTTTTAAACTTTTAGGCTGCTTTCTAAACATCTTGCAACAGAGTTTCAAAAGTTTGGACAGAAATTTTGATACAAGACAAATATCACAATTTCATTTTCTCAGGCAGTTCCTTTCCCACGATTGCACTGAGCTTTTGACCACTCAAGCACATTTTTGATTGCGGACATTTTGAAATTTTATATAACCATTCTCCATGTGTTTGGTCAGTTTCACAGAACTATTTCTCTCCACCCAAAGCTAACTGCCCTCCCTATATGTAGTGCACATATTTGTATGTCTGCTCATACATAGAAATCATTCTATTGAAAGCAGGTGACCTCATCTGTAAATAATAAGAGTCATCCAAAAATATAATGCCTTTCTTTACTTGACTTTGAATTAAGCACAGAAAAGTAAAACAGAAGACACTGGCATCATTTGTGAAATATTTAGGTTTTATGGATTAGACAAATATGAGGCTGAAGTGACACTAAGCCAGGGTCTGTGCCATGCTAGATGAAGGCAAGTGTCTGGAATCAAGGACACATAACAAGATGAGCTTAGACTGGCATGGATCAAAATCAATCAGCATCAGCTACAAATAGAGAAACTATTTTAAACTCTTAGTATTTGAGAGAAGAAAGGACATTAGGACAAGTAGCTGGCAACAATTTGCGTCAAGGGTCTAAGAAAAAGGGAGTTCAGTAATGAGGAGTCTTATTTGCAGAGGAATCTGGTGTGACAATCAGAAAGCAAGTGAGAAAAGAGACAGGGTGAAAGGATGAGACAGAAATAAACAGAATCACTGGTGACAATCCAAGGAAAGAAGGATCCCCCTTCAGGGAAATTGGGTTCTGTCTTATTGTTCAACCAAGGTAGGCCAGGAGACTGTAAATGGGTCTGCAGAGGAAAATAACTTGGAACAGCTATTGAAGCAAAAAACACATGGAGAACAGAAAGCAGAGTAAAGTGCTAATAAGACTGTACCCATCTGGTATACCCCTGCACATACAAATTGGTGGTTGTTCTGCTATTAGCAAGTTAAAATCATTCAGGTGCTCTCTTGGCTTTAAAAGCATGTGGAAGTGTCCCTGTATTTGGGATGGATTCAGTGGCAGGTAGCTCAGACCAAGCTTTAAAATAAAAAGAAAATAATACTTACCAACCACCATGGGCCAACCACAAGTAAAAGCTTTATACATATTATCTCATTTAATCATCTATTTATTCTATATTTGCTGAACACAAACTGTTGTGACTGACCCTTTCCCAACAATGTTATGATAGAAGTGTTATTAATATCCCCAATTTCCATAGGGGAAAAAAAGAAAACACAAAGTGCTTGAGTTATGTGCTCAAGGTCACACAACTGGTAAATTGCTAACTTAGGCATATTTAATTCTTGTTTGGGAACAGTGGATTCAAATAGTCTCTTTGCCACTCAAATGATTTGTGTTTCTGGGAAAGTTACTTACATTTTTTTTTCTCCTATGTTTCTCATACTGTGAAAGAGAAAAGTGTTTGCCCTGTTCTCAAATCTGATTTATGATTACTCTGAAGAATTCTTGAAGGAAAAAAGGGGGGCACTGATAAAATGGAATAGGTGCTATAACTATTATCCCTCCCATAAATAGTCCAAGCATATTTTTCTCATGACAGCACCACTGCATGAGGCTTTTTCTCCTTGTATGTTTTCTTCTTATAAAAACACTATATGCCTACAGACCTTAGGGATACACAAATACTCAAGATTCTTAACTCCAACACAGAACCTGTTTATGGAGGCCACGGCTTCACATGAATGTTAATACCATGAATTTGAAACTGAAAGCAAACAGCAACTTTGGAAAACCATAGCATTGGCTATGGTTTACATCTTTTAAAGCCTATTTCCTCAATGCCTAGAAAAGCAAAGCACTTTCCCATGAGTTATCATATTGTAAGTTATCACATTACGTGTCCTCGTAACTATTTTACCTAGACCTGAGCCTCACTTCCAAATACAACCACCTGATGTAAATGGAAAACTTTATAAAGACAAAAGTTAGAGACTACTACACATTATATGATGATGGATTTGACCAAACTTTCTCCAAAATAAAACTTAGTGTTTAAAGTTACATGCCAAAAATCTCTTCAATGTTTAGATTGGTTGATAGATCAATGTTTAGGAAGATGTGTCAATGGTATACATGTACCAAGTGCATCCACAGAGTGGCTGAAAAAGAGTAACATATAAAACTCAGCTTCCAACTTAATAGGCACTTCTTGTGTTCACATACCAAAATCCTAGTCTCTGTGTAAAGTATCTTCCGGAGTATGTAAGCACTGTATTGTTCAACGAATGCCCCTTGAGTATCATTTTAGTTGAGGATACAGGGAAACTCTCAGAACCCAAACTCCCTGTGAGATGAAAGAATGGTCTCATTTATTTGTGTAGCACAACAGAGACTGCCCCGACTGTCATTCGTGACAAAAAGAATCTGTTCCTCAGTATTTCTTTTTTTCTCAGAGGCAAGTTCTAATATGTGAAAAGCCCTGGGCTTGCAGCCAAAAATCTTGAGCACAAGTCCAAACGCTATCACTGCTCTGTACTTCCGGACGGGGGTGCTCCGGGTACGGTCCCCAGACTTGCAGCATCAGTATCACCTGAGAACTTAACAGGAACGCAAATTCTCAGGCAACCCAACCTACTGAATCAGAAACTGTACAGATTTGGGCCAGCCTTCAGCCTTTTCACAAGTCATCCAGGGACTCTGATGCCCTCTCAAGTCCAAGGGCCACTGCCATAGGTAAATTACTTCTCTGGAGCCCCAGTACTAAACAGGAATAATAATACCAGATTGGTCTTTTCCAGTAGGCTATTCAAAATCTAATTGTTATGAATATTTAATAACATGCAAAATTGCTTTGCAATTTAATTACTAAATAATTGCAAAATAATGCTTTAGAAATATAACTTTTAGTGCCATTTCTCAATCTGAAAAGTACAGTCATGACCGTTCAGGCAGTTAGACTACTGGAGGATTCTGATCACAAGTGTTACAGAAATATGAAGTTTTCTGTTAGGTCTGCAAATGTTTTGTAGATATTTTGTTATACACTTCACATCAAAGACAAATGTCATGATGCCCCTGGTAATCATCACTAAAACTTTTTCTCATTTAAGTCAGGTCAACTTTTTCTTCCAATGACTGCAATTTGAAAAATATTATTTGAAAAATAACTGGGCTCTTGAGGGAAAGAGGAGCTGGAGAAAGATCTCTGCTTAAAAGATTTTTTAAAGATTTAAAAGTGATTGTTTCAAGGGAACTAAAAAACTCAGTAGTACTTAGCTTAAAGTCTATCTGTAAGACAGACTTGAAAAGAATTATTCTACTACGTGGAATAAATCTAACAATACCACAGAAATGGTAGCACCAAAAGACTGGGAAAACCTGGAAGGAATCACAGGACAGGGAGAGGTGAACTAAGACTTGCAGGATGGTAAGACTTGATAGCCTTCACAAGTTCAATATTAACAACATGCAATCATTAAATATTCAAAACTATGTGTTTTTAGAAGGTAGTTTGGAGATTTCTAAGGAGTGCATTTGTTGTGAGGAACACTGGGTGTTGAACGGAGATGCTGAATCACTATATTGCACACCTGCGATTAATGTTATCCTATATGGTAATTAACTGGAATTTAAATAAAAATTTTTCAGAAGAAGTAAACATGCAATTACCATATGACTCAGCAATTCCACTTCTAGGTATATACCCCAAAGAAATGAAAACAGAAACTTAAACAGATACTTGTACAACTCATGTTCACAGCAGCATTATTCTATATAGCCAAAAGGTGGAAGGAGTCCAAGTATCCACTGACAGAGGAGTGGATAAACAGAGTGTGACAGATATGCACAATGGAATATGATTCAGACTTTAGGAAGGAAGGAAATTCTAACCCAGCCTATAACACAGATGAACTGTGAAGACATTATGTTAAGTGAAATACAGTCATAAATGGACAAAGAAGATGTGAAACACATACACACACACACACACACACACACACACACTCACACACACAGAGGAATATTATGCCGCCATCAAAAATGAAATCTTGCCATTGCAATGATGTGGATAGAACTAGAGAGTATTATGCTAAGCAAAATAAGTCAATCAGAAAAAGACAATTGTCATATGATCTCACTGATATGAGGAATTTGAGAAACAAGAGAGAGGATCACAGGAAAAGGGAGGGAAAAATGAAATAAGAAGAAACCAGAGAGGGAGACAAACCATAAGAGACTCTTAATCTCAGGAAACAAACTGAGGGTTGCTGGAGGAAAGGGGAGTGGGAGGGTTGGGGTGGCTGGGTGGTGATGGATATTGGGGAGGGTATGTGCTATGATGAGTGCTGTGAATTGCATAAGACTGATGAATCACAGACCTGTATGTTAATAAAATAAATAAATAAAATAAAATAAAATGTGTGGGGAAAAACAAACAAACAAGAAATACAGTCACAAAAGGACAAGTTATTGCGTGTTTCTATGAGGTATATTGAACTTAAATGAGGTTCCCAAATCTCAAATTTGTAGAGACAGAAAGAACAGTGGCTGTGAGAGGCTAGGTGGGGGGAGGGGAATGGGGAGAGAGTGTTTAAGGGGAACAAAGTTTTAGTTGGAGAAGATGAAACACTTCTGGAAACAGCTGATGATGGCTGTGCAACATTGTGAATATATACCTAGTGCCATAGAACTGCCCAGGAAAGTGGTTCAAATGGTAAATTTTATGTTATACATATTTTAACAATTAAAACCACATTTTTTTTTCTAAAACAGACTTTACACTCATTTTTCATATTTGAGTTGCTTTCAGTATAAAACATTTCTTTAAGGGTAAAAAGGACTGAAATCTCAGTTTGGAGCTGATCAATCAGCTAACGTATTTAATAGATCAAAAATTATTTATTGAGGGGCGCCTGGGTTGCTCAGTGGGTTAAGCCTCTGCCTTCAGCTTAGGTCATGATCCCAGGGTCCTGGGATCAAGCCCCACATCGGGTTCTCTGCTCTGCAAGGAGCCTGCTTCTCCCTCTGTCTCTGCCTGCCTCTCTGCCTACTGGTGATCTCTTTCTCTCTGTCAAATAAAAGAAAATTATTTATTGAAAACCTTCTGGATTGATGAGCTTCTAATTATTGCCCTGCATGTGGAACTAAGCTTGCTTGGGTATAAAAATGCAATAATAAAAAAGGCCATTTCTTTCCCAAAAGTCAAACATCACCAAGACCAACTGTTCCTCAGTTTTTTGAAATACAGTAAAGTCAAAATTCACTTCCAAATGGGAAAAAGTATATTTTTCATTGTTCATGGTTCAAAAACAACTAACAAAAGTGTCACCTTGGATTAATTACAAAGGATAAAAATGTATGCTCTGGAAGTTATATTTTCAAAAAGTCTGAGGTAACCAAAGCAGTATAAAATAAAAAACATTTAAAATATTTATGATAGCAATCAAGAGTTCACTTAGTTCAAACAATTTCAGCAGGCAGAGAACACATAGGAAGGAATGGGAGAGAACAGGTTTTGAAATTCTAGAACAAAGCAAATCTTTGAGTCATCTGTATAACCCAAGGTTCCAATTGCTACAAAGTTTTACAACTGCTAGTATTTTTCTAACTTCAGTAGCATAAACAAAGTTATATTTCACTTATAATAGAGGTAGACTCTACTTACTCCTGATGGAAATGTCTGAATAAAATTTCCAGCTATGTCTAGGATTCTTAGGTTTATAAGATCACAAAGTTCCTGTGTCAGAAAACAAAAGAGAGGTTTTTAAGAATCTAATATGTAGAATCATAAATTTCTTCCAGCTTCAAACTTGATGGGATTGATCTTCTTTCCTAATTACCTGATCAATTCTTCAGCACCCCCTCCCAGAGGAGATCCATAGGTCCAGGGGTGCCAGATTCTATATGGTCTCCATTTCCTCCGACTGCTCCAGGGCAACAGGGTGGCCAAGAGTTAGACTGTTTGTAGGTTCAAATCTGACCTCTGACGCTATGTAACTATGGACAAATTTCTTAATCTCTTCGTACTTCAGTTTCCCCATTTGTAAAATGAGAATGGTAATGGAAGCCCTTACTTTAATATGGTTACTGAATGGATTAAATAAGTTACTATTCAGAAAGTGCTTACTGAAAGGCCTTATAGTGAGAACTTGGTCGATATTACTAAAATCAAAATACAAAGCAGTTTTAAAAAACAGAAAACAGGTGTAAAAGGTCTATCAACAATTCCAAAGGCATTTATTTTACATCTACCTTTTGCTTAGCACTGTGCTGACACAATCCTTTCCTTATAAAAAAATAAAATCTGTTACTGTCTCTACCTACATGTCCAATGTGACTGAATGGGCATACACATTCACACCCATGTGCAAACATGCACATAATTCATAATGTACCAGGGATGCCTGGGTGGCTCAGACAGTTAAGCATCCAACTCTTGATTTCAGTTCAGGTCATGATCTCAGGGTCCTGGGATCAAGGCCCACATGGAACCCAGCATCAGGTTCTGTGCTCAGCGAGGAGTCTGCCTGAGATTCTCCCTCCCTCTCCCTCTGCCTCTCCTCACCTCATGCTCATGCTCTCTCTTCTAAATAAACAAACAAAATCTTTTTAAAAATTAAAATATAGAAATAAACTTTAAAATTTTAAAAAATATAATGTGCCAGAAAATGATTCATAATTTGTTCATTATCAAAACAAATGAGTATTTCCTATAATGTCTTACCATTTATAATGCAGACCAGACCAAAAAGAACAATGATAGGCTGAATCATATTAAATGTACAAGGGCATATAATCATAGGCATTCTTTATATAATAATTCAGGACAGGACCTTAAATTTTTTAAAGTCCAAATTCCTCAGGATTTAAAAAAAATGTAGTAAGAATATTGAGTTTAAGTACAGACTTTTAAGTCAGACGGACATGGATCTGAGTCCCTTCTCTGACCTTTGCAAACTGTGTTCAAGTCATAGAACCTCTCTGTTCCTTATTTTAAATGGGTAGGGGCGCTTGGGTGGCTCAGTTGGTTAAGTGTCTGCGTCTGTCTCAGATCATGATTTCAGGGTCTGGGTCTGAGCCCCACATCAGGCTCCCTGCTCAGCAGGGAGTCTGCTTTTCTCCCTCTCCCTCTATCCCTCCCCCACACTTGTGTTCTCACTCACTTTCCCTCTCTTGCAAGTAAATAAAACATTTTTTAAAAGTGAAATAAAATGGTTTAATAAGAAGAGCAACATCACAGAGTTGTTATGAACACTAAATGACAATGACAATGATCATGGTACTACTGTTACTGTTTTTCCCTCACATAAAGGTATTACACTTTTAATAGATTTAGTTTGTAATTCTGAGAACTGTTCTTACTCATCTGCAGAAATTGGGATATTTTTTAAGGACTTGAAGAATAAAATTTTTGAAATATACTTTTTCACATATCAGATTACAGTTTGCACAGAATTTTTATTTATTTTTATTTTATTTTTTTAAGATTTTCTTTATTTATTCATGAGAGACAGAAAGAGGAAGAAGCAGACTTCCCAATGAGCAGGGAGCCTGATGTGGGACTCAATCCCAGGACCCTGGGATCATGACCTGAGCTGAAGCCAGATGCTTAACCAACCGAGCCACTCAGACACCCAGAATTTTTAAGTGGAATATCCTCTTGAGAGAAAAATGAAACAGTAGGAATTGATCTACTTTTTGTATTCCTCAACTTTTGTATTCCTCAACTTATGACATGCATCCCCTCCTATCAAATTAACTTTAATTTGCATAGGGAAGGAAGGTAAACTCAGTGACAAGTTCCTAGCAGGAAACTGTACTCTCAAACTGGGAAATTTGAGGAGCATTTAATAAAGCCATAATTTATAAAAGTTTGGCAAGGTTCCCACAAATTTCCCAAAAGCTGGCAACAGCAAGGAGTTCTTTCCAGCTATGGGCCTAAAAAGCCAAGGGGAAGTAGTAATGATCCACATGAGGATCACCTAATACTCATTACCAGAAAAGTGTGCAGACAACTTACAACATTCTATCAGGAAGGGTACCATGGGAATACCATCTGGTACTCATTCTCCTCCTGCTCTTTCACCTCCTACTAGTGGCTCTCATTGGCCATATCCAAGAGGAAGCCAGAGGACAAAGGAGCTTACTGATGGCCATGCAGGTCAGTTTTCCAAGCACAAAACATGTTGGAAAAAGATGGAGAAGAGATATGTAGGGAAAATGGAAGATATATAGCACATATTCCAAAACCAAAATGTACTTAAAATTTATGCCATACATAAGGTTTCCAGATAAAATACAAGAGGTTCGCTTAAATGTACATTTCAGACAACCATTTTTTTTTTTAGTAGAAGTATGTCCCGTGCAATATTTGGAACATATATGTACTAAAAAATTATTCGCTCCTTATCTGAGATTCAAGTTTAAGTGAGCATCCTGTACCCTTATTTACTAAATCTGGCATCCCCAGCTACATAGAATATCCAAGTTATAACCCTCTCTTGTCATAGGGCTTTGGGAACAGACTATGCCTAATCGGAGGGAAAGCAAATGATGGCTTATACTCAGATGTCCAAATCTATTCCATAACCACTCTCCACTGTGTCATAATGAGCTCTTCCCCAAGAAAATTTGGTTCCATGTTTTGCTTACCTCTGGCAAAACTTCAATGTTGTTTCTGACCAGAAGAAGCTTCTGGAGCTTCTTCAAGAACTTAATCTCTTCAGGTATGTAAATGAGCTGATTGTAGTTAAGTTGAAGTTCAGAAAGATTCTTAAGAAAACAAAGTTCTTTTGGAATGCTTGCTAACTGGTTATGATTCATACTCAAATATATAAGGCTTTTTAATCTAAAAAATAAAGTATGTGAAAGAAATTCATGAGAATAAGAAAGCCCATTTACTTATCAGAGCCATGTGTCAATTCATTTTTTTGTAGCTCGTCTGAGCCTTACTTTAGTCATGGGTTCACAACTACTACAAATACTTTGAGCATAAAAAATCTTTACTATAATTTAACTTTTAAAGATATTTTATAATCAGATAGCTTATGTTAAAAGCATGTTATGTAATCAAAACCTTGATTTAAGAGAGAGAAAACTCTATTTTCACTTTTTGTATGTATACATTGGCTATATTGAAGAAGAAGCCAGAGGACAAAGGAAGACATAGATATGCACAAACATACACATAGATGTATACATGGACACTAATGGATAGAGGTATAGATATAGATTAAATATCCTGCACCAAATAGATGTGAGAACTACTTAGTTGCCGCAGAAGATACAAAGATGAATCAGCCACAAATTCTGCCATTATGGATATCATGGTCTAGAAGGAGATATTAGAGCCGTAAAATGAAGTTAGGAAATGCCATCAGACAGGGAGAAAGGGATTCGGGAAATTTGAGTTTCCAGTTGCAGGTATGCTAGGGAGGTATATCACAAGCATTTGGGGAGAATAAACATTTGAACTTGGCTTTGAATAACAGAACTTGTAAAATCAGGCCAACAGAGGGGGCAATATAAGGTGAGAAAATATTAATATTTTGAATAAAGAAATGAAAGAAATTAGTAATGTTCAGCATCTATGTACCTGTGCATTAAACTACATCATCACCACAACCCTAAGGCTGGAATTATTACCCTTAATTTAGAAATGAGGAAAATAAAGCATCAGAGGCAGTAAACAACCTACACAAAATCACCCATCTAGTAGATAACAGTGCCAAGACTCAAATGCAGATGTGTCTGTTTACAAAGCAAAGAATGAAAATATATGATAATCTCAAGGTCCAATGTGCCGAGATCAAACTAATAACAGAATGAGGTGATATGTTTTAGACCATTAAAAAAGGGGGCCTGGTGGAAGGGAAGTGGTCAAGCCTGGTGAAGGGGATTGGGGAAGACTACAAACCTGACAAGGAAAGCCATATGAATAGATGAGATTGAGAGGAAGAACAACAAAAAGGGCAGGAGAAGAGGGAGAAGCAGCAAGTGGCAAAGATTCTTGAAGAATGTGAATATCTGACAAATAACAGAAACAAAAACAAAACAAAAAGGCACCTAGAGGAGTCATGAGTAGAGAAATAGGAGATGAACCAGGTTGACAAAGAATCTTTAAAGGTACAGGAGGAGAGTATTTCAAAATTAAAGAGATGGGCGACACTTTAAATGTTTTTTTTTTTAAGATTTTATTTATTTATTTGACAGAGATCACAAGTAGGCAGAGAGGCAGGCAGAGAGAAAGAGGAGGAAGCAGAGCTTCTCTGCTGAGCAGAGAGCCCGATGCGGGGCTCGATCCCAGGACCCTGGGATCATGACCTGAGCTGAAGGCAGAGGCTTTAACCCACTGAGCCACCCAGGTGCCCCCTGACACTTTAAATATTAAAGAGAGATAATACAAACTAACAAAACTACTAGAACCAGAAGCAGGATCATATACTATAAAGTCACTATTTTAAAAAATCTATTGTACTTCTATACTGTAGCCACAAAAATTGGAAATGAAAGTTCTAAAAACTCCATTTACAGGAACATTTAAAAAAAAAACCACCATAAAATAGAAAAACATTTAACAAAGGATATGAGAGACATCTATACTGAAAACTATCAATTATGACTAAGAAAATTTAAAAGATCTCTAAATAAAAGTAGGGATACATCTTGCCCACATATAAAAAGAAACAATATTCCTAAGATGCCAGCTCTCCCCAAAGTGATCTACAGCTCAACTCAGCCCAAATAAAAATTGTTTTTAAAGACTGATTTATTTATTTTAGAGAATGTGCACAGCGGGGAGAGGGAGTGGGAGCCTGAAGCAGAATCTGTGTTAAGCACGGAGCCTCACACAGGGTGCAATAACACGACCCTGAGATTAAGACCTGAGCTGAAACCAAGAGTTGGATGCTCAACTGACTGCACCACTTAGGCTCTCTCCCAAATAAAAATCTTAACAGTTTCTTTGTGTAAAAATTGACAAATCAATTTTAAAATTTACATGGATAGTCAAAGTACCTAGTGTAACCAAAACTATTATAAAAAAACACAAAGTCAAAGGACTCACATTAACTGATTTCAAAGCTAAAATACAGCTACAGTAATTAAAATAGTATTTAGAAAAATTATAGAAAAATGGATCGATGCAATAGAAGGGAGAGTCAAAGAGACACATGAATGGTATTTTGACTTTGGGGATGTCAAAGCAATTCAATTAAAAAAAAAACAGTCTTTCAACAATTGGTGCTAGAATAACTGGATAAACATATGGGGGAAAATAACCTTTGACCATTACCCACATCACACACAGACATTAATTTGTGGTGACCCTATACATAAAAACTAAAACTATAGTTTGTAGAAGAAAATATAGGATAATGTGGGGGGAAAATGAACTTTGACTATTACCCAACATTATGCACAAGCATTAATTTGAGATGAATCATAGACCTAAATACAAAAACTAAAATTGTAGAAGAAAATATAGGATAATATCTTGATAACTGGGATAAGCAAATATTTCCTTATAAAGGCCACAGAAAGCACTTATCTTAAAATAAAAGTATTTATAAATTGGCCTTCATCAAAGTTAAAAACGAACTTTCATCTAAAGGTACTGTTAAGAAAATAAAAGGCAAGCCACATACTAGAAGAGATATCTGCAATACATGCACTTATCAAAGCACTTGTATCCAGAATGCATAAGGAACTCTTACAACTCAATGTTAAGAAAGAAAAAAACTGCAAATTTAATCCAATGGAAAAAATACTTGATACAAACACTTCACAGAAGAAGACATAAAAATGGGGAATGAGAACATGAAAAGGTGCTCAATTGTCATTAGACACTAGAGAAATGCAAATTAAAACTACCATGAGACATGACTTCATACCAACTACAATGGTAAACATTTTTAAAACTGCCAGAATGTAAAATGGCACAATCACTTTGCAAAACTACAGGCAGCTCTTAATAAATTGACATATACACTTATACTCCTACTCCATGACTCTACAACTCTACTCCTAGGAATTGAAATGAAAAATAAATTAAACATATGTCCACCAAAAGACTTCCACAAGAATAGTTATAATATCTTAATTCATAATAGCTCCAAATGGGAAATAATCCAAATGTCCCGGAACAGGCGAAAATAACTTGTGGCATAATTTATGCAATGAAATGCCACTGGGTATAAACAAAAAACAACAAATCCCCGACAAAGGCAACAATAAGGTGACTCTCAAAAAAAAAAAAAATTTATGCTCAGCAAAAGACAGACACAAAAGAATACAGACTGTATGATTCAATCTATTTAGTTCTAGAACAAGTAAAACTAATTTGTAGAGGTAGAAATCACAATAGTTGCTTATGAGAGGTAAGAATTCAGGAAGTGTGCATGAGGAAATTTGTGGTTGAAGGAAACGTTCAATACCTTATTGGTGTGTGTACATCGGTCAAAATTTATTGAATGGAACACTCATGATTTTTGTGGAATTTGTATTCAGCAGCGAGAAAATACCATTAGATTTGATTGCCCAAAGGACACTAATGGTCTTTAAAAATAATATTAAGTAGAATGAAGAGAAAAAAGAGAATTTTAAGGGAGAAAACAAAAGCAATAGACAGATTGAGAGGCTTGACTATAAAGAAGAGAATGAGGGAGCAAGAGAGGAAAGGCAAGAGGTAGATTTTGTCTTAAGGTCTACTTAAGGCCAGATAAAGAGGCTGGAAAGGCAAGATAAAGAGGGAGCCAAATTTCTTGGTAAAATACAGAGCAAAGTCATTTGCAGAGAAGATATACAGTCAAAACTGGATGACCCAGTGTTAAAAGAAAGCGAAAATGTGTCGAGTAGGTCCTGTGGAGAAATTCCGTGGGACAAGGAATTTTCTTCACTAATCACTGTTATAATCACGACTCTAATTGATTCTACTCAGAATTACTACCATGACAGTTGGTTTTTCTTTTTGTCGGTATTCCAAGGCATGAAGCTGAGCTCAGAGGCTACTGTAAATAGCCATCATTCATTGCTGAGCAAAGAGCAGAGAAAAAAAAAAATAGTATGTGTCATTGTTTCCATTTTCAGGAACAGGGAGAACTTCCACTTCTCCAAGAGAAAACTGTAAGAGGCACACTTTCAGCTTCTCCCTGCCCCCTTCCTCTCCCTCTCCAGTAGGCTGAAGAGTAACTGCACTGAGTGGTGAATTTGAAGAAAAACTGAGTCCACTGGCTTAGTCCATTCTTTTCTCCCTTTCTTTCAGAGAGATCCTGTCCCCAAGATGCCCACCTTCTTTTCCTTCTGTGGCTGTGCTACCCTGCCCGAGACAGAGTTGTTTAGGGGCAAAACTCTGACCTGTCCAGGTTTGACCCCAAGCCCATTAACCAACACTTTGTATTTTAGCCAACAAACAGATCTCTCTGCCCCCCCCCACCCAGGTTCTAAACAAATAGAGAAATAAGACATGGGACATGAACAGTCTCCCCATCTCTCAGTCTTCCCCTGAATAAACATACCCACCCAGTCATGGCCTTTCCTGCTAAGGAAACTGCTTACTTAATGACAGACTAAAAGGAGGACACTGAGCCATGTACACTAAATGGTTTTCCCAAATTCACCAGTAAGTCCATCTTTCCTCTCTAACAAGGAATGAATGGGAGGAACAAAAAGAATAAAAATAAGACCCCATAATCAGAAAAGCTAACATCCACTGAGCACTTACTATGTCCCAGGCTGAATCTTAAATATTTTTGACAAATTTGCCTATTTAACTGTCAAAACAACCCTATGAATAGGCACTATTATTGTCCTCATGCTGCAGCTGAAGACACTAAGTTACGGGAAGGTGAAGAAACTTTCCCAAAGTCAGAAAATGGAATCCTGCTTGAGGAGGTGACCAATCAGCCTACATAGAGGACACAGTCAGAATACAGACAATCCAGAATTATCTATAAAATACTGTAGACTTAACTATTTTGCAATCCTACATTTTTCCGCAAAAGCTTTCATTTCATCTTCTAAAATGTCACTATAGATTTATACAGTTCTTTGACTATTATACTTAATACTCCAAACAGATCTAAGCTTAATAGATTATGAAATCATAGTGTTATAACTGTAAAGGTTTTAAAGTTCATCTACTCAAAAATTTTCCTTTAGAGATAAGAAAGCTAAGGTGCAGTTAAATTACTTGCCCAAACTCATAAGGCCAGCGGCACAAAGATATGGCCCAGTTTGTCAGATCTTCCCTTTTCTTCATTATATCATTGATACACAAATCCCATTGAGAAGCTGAATAAATGAAAGAGCAAGCAAACACCTGCTGGCATCTTCATTGTTATAAATAGTCTTCTTCTTCAGAAATTAGATCACTTAAAATTTTTCCTAGTTATTCTGACTTAAAACATTACTTTCTCTGTGAAAATCTCCCTGGGAAGCAAAACATATTGGCTAGAAGTATAGACAAGTGAATTGGAATAGACTTTAGGTGCTGCACAAATCCCTTTGTTAAGGACTGTTCACAGTTTTGTATCCTTTAAAAATCTGGATGCTCTTATGTTGTAAAACATCTGTTTCCATTCAACAGGCAATAAAGAGAGTCTCCAAAGTCAAGTAAACCCAAAAAGGGTTTTCTCTCCATCTGTCAGAGGAAAAACCCAAGAGAGTGTTTTGCCTGCAGAAGGACGAGGCCCTCAGCTGGCTCCAGAAAGCCACTGTAACCACAGCCCATCTGTGCAGATGTGCAGGATAAGGTGTGCAGCATTTTGTTGTTGTTGTTAATAATAAAATGTGTGGGGGTGGTTAATAAAAATGCTATCTTGATTTTCAAGACTTTGTTTTTACATTACCTTCCCCATCAAGCTGAAAATAGTTTCCAGTACTTCATGAAATAAAATTTAATGTTCCTAATTCTGTATCAGAGCAAACTCCAAGAACCCCAGAGTTAGGAAACCAACAATGCAATCAATTTTAGAACTTTTAGGTTTCAAACCCCCACTTTTACACTTAGACCGCCAAGTCTAAGTCTATTTTTCATTTCCCTCAAGCGTTTAAAGAATCATTTGCTTAAAAGTAGTGGCTTGCCTCAGTCCTTCAGATGCCTCTTTGCCAGGTACAAACCCCACAGAGAGTTGAAGCCAGACAATGAGGTTGAGGTTCAGAGGACCAGGGTGGGGCTGGAAGTCTAGCTATAAACAAAATTACCTGCTGACTTCTTGAGGAATCCATGTGAGCTGATTGTTGTTCAGATTAAGCAGAATCAAATTTTGTAAGCCATCTGTTGGGAAATAATTTTAGTCACGTTAGCTATCTCTTAGAGAATAACTTGTAGCCACTTTTCTATATACCGTTGTTTTCCTTCTGGTTTCTTGCCTTGGCCAAGGCTCGTGGGGTCGCTGGTGACAGATACCCTCTTAAACCAGCTTAAACAAAATAGAGGGAATTTGCCACCAAATTAAAAAGCTAAATCTGCCCAAGAGCAGAGAGCACAGCCAGGCTCACCATAAACTGGAACCAGAAACTAAGCGGCACCTGAACTCAGGGTTATTTTGTTTTAGTTTTAACTCAAAAGGGCTGTTCCATAAATGTTGAGCGAATAAACGAAATCCAAAGGGTCCTCTTTACTGGCGGCATTCACCCACCCACCAGAAAAGTCATGTAGGGAGAGCGGACCAAGGCACCAGCCACCAGCCCCTTGGCCCGCGCGCGGCTGGGCAGCGAGAGTGGGCAGACCTCCTGCGCGCGAGCCGGGCACGTGCGCGCACACTCAGCAGACACGCGTACCACCGTGTCTCCGCACGTGAGCGTGCCTGTGCGGCGGGCTCCGCGGCCCTCTGCTCCCGCCACTGCCCCACTGCTGCACAGCACCTCGGGCAGGTGGCCCATGACGGCACTCTCTTTGCGGCCACTCAGGGGGAACTCCCTGGAGAGGAGGACGAAGGGGACCCACATGTGTACAAGTGTCCATGCAGCTCTAGGGCCAGCGTGACCTTGAAGAGGGACGAGTAGACGTCCTAGCACCTGGCACGGGGACTTGGGGATCTTCTTCACCAGAGATGCGAAGGAGCTGAGGCATTCTTTGGCGCCGTTTGTGGGGAATCGGTCCTCCTAGACCACCAGCCTCTGCGCAGAGCTCAAGGAAGAGCGGACGGACGGACTGGGGGCCTGTGTGCTTGTCCTTCTTCCCCGCTCGCCGGACTGGCAGCAGTGTGTGTCACACACGGGGTGGCCCGGAAACCCTCTCCTGCGTGGAATTCTGAGATGGTGCTCTACTGCAGGCAGGCCACCTTTTCATGGTGTGGCTCGCCATCTGCTCATAGAGGTCCATCTCCCGAGGCGTCACCACCAACACCTTGAACTCAAAGTTGGTGACTCAAGGCAGCTCCATGTACATCTCCATGGCAGACTTTTCTCCCTGTTAGGCTTGGCCATGGCTTTGCCGGCCGCCCAACACACGGGGCCCTTAGCTCATGGGGGTGGGGGGAATCATATTAACATAAATATGTGTATATATACATGTAGTCAATATGTAATGCTACATGATTATAGGTTCATATATACATATTGACTGTGTATGTATATACATAGGCCTTTGATTGCTCTTCATAGTTACAGAAATGCTCATGCTGGATCTCCTGGGCTTCTCATGTTTCTTGGACTGAACCACTAAAACAAGTTGTGATATGCAAGGACACCCATACCCCGCTCCAGGCTAATACTCTGCCTCCCGCATGAGTTTCTCAAAGTCTAGTGGATACATTCTCAGGGCATCTCTGAAGAACACAGAGTTTTATTTCTCATTACAGCTTCTCTCAACTTCATATTTATATTCTGTCTGTCTTTCTCTCCCTACTCCTCTCTTTCCCCCACTCCCCAGGCTTTCTCTTTTGAGTAGATTTTCTCTAATTTTCCATATATTCATAGCCATCCTACTATTGCTGCGTTTAAATGTTCACAGACAGGCTAGACAGTTCTCGAACTGAGATGCCTACAGGAACTGAGAAGATAACAGAACATCCTAGTGGCCCTGGTGGGAGTGTACCAGGCAGGAGTGTACCAGGCAGGAATGTGTGGAATTGGTGAGCACCTGCCTTATCTAACAGGGCAGCTGCCATTCAGCCAGCCCCTGGCCATAGTTATCATGTAGGAATGTGATTCCAGTGTTCCCTAGTCTTTCTTTCTTAAAACAAAGAACGAGGAGATCCAGTTTTTTGTTATTTAATTAACTCTTCTGATTTGGAAGTTTTGGTACCCTAACTCAAATTTTTTAAAAGGCCATCAAAACAGAACCAACTTATTTGTGAACCAGTTTCAGCTCACAGGACACCAGTTGCAACCACTATCTTAGTTCATATGATGAGCTCAGACCAGTTACACTGTTTTAGATTTCTACCGTAATTCCCAAGGAAAAGGCTAATATCGGCCTATCTCGGGACACACGTCTAGCCCTAGCCCAGTCCGGTCTAGTCAGAGTAACTGGGTCGTGTAGTACAGGCTGGATAGTGCTCAACTCCCTGACACCAAACTATTTCTGCTCTTGGATAATAAGGACACAATATAAAACATTCTTTGTCATTCACATGGGCTTTTCAAAGTTCAACAGCCCAAAACCAAGAAATACAGCAACTACAGACATCCAGGGGCAGTGTACACAGGTTACATATATCTTATAAACCTCCAATTTAAGGGCACAGAAGAAAAAAATTTTCTTTATGGAAACCTAAATTAGCGTTAACTAGGTTGCATAATATTATTTATGTAAGTCGGGTTTTAAGTTTGTCCCCTCAGTATAGTTTATAAAATAGTTTATAAAATTGTGGTTGTTTTTATGGACATTGGGGAGGGTATGTGCTATGGTGAGTGCTGTGAAGTGTGTAAACCTGGAGATTCACAGACCTGTACCCCTGGGGATAAAAATATATTATATGTTTATAAAAAATAAAAAAATTAATAAAAAATTGTGATTGTTTCACACCCTTAATTTTTTTCTTATGTAAACTGTTTTTTTCCTAGGTAAAGTGTAATTGAACCCTGAATCTATGGCTTTGCATATATAATATGCATAAGCATCGGTAAGTGTTTGTTACAGTTCTTATTTTGAAAAACTATTTCCCCAAGATACATGATTCAAGATTTTAAAGTAAAGAGATCATACCAAGTCTGTTTGTGCTATTTGCCAAATATTCCCCTAATTTAGCGCCCCATGCAGCGATGGCCTCAATAAATGCTGCTTGATGATGACGGTGATTATATCTAGCACCCATGTCTCAAAAGTTCACAAAACATATCTTCAGTTTTATTAATAAGGACAAAGACGTAGAATGACAAAGTGCTGTACATGGGTCAATGAAACTATAAAAATCATCTAGATCTCTTTGTCTTGTGTTTTATCCGTAAGCCCCTCTGCCTATATTAAATAAGAAGAGCGTTCTATTGAATGGAGAAGTTATAAGTTGAAAGAAAACACCCAAAAAAATGCCAATTATTGGATCTCATATTTTTTTTCTTTCAAATTCTCCTTTGATTTTAAACTTAGCATCTTGATCAAATATTGTAGCTTAACATTGAGACAATAAAAAGTATAAAGAATAAGAAGAGTTTTTCTTGATTTGATTTTCAGCCAGTTTCCTCGCAGGCACAGAGAAAGGGCCTCTAGATTCATGAGTTAAAATGTACACCAATTCTGGGGACGCCTGGGTGGCTCAGTTGGTTGGACGACTGCCTTCGGCTCAGGTCATGATCCCGGAGGCCCGGGATCGAGTCCCGCATCGGGCTCCCAGCTCCACGGGGAGTCTGCTTCTCCCTCTGACCTTCTCCTCGCTCATGCTCTCTCACTGTCTCTCTCCCAAATAAATAAATAAAATCTTTAAAAAAAAAAAATCCATTTAAAATGTACACCGATTCTGAAAAGGGGAGGTTTTCTTTTTTAGATTTTAGATTTAGAAAAATCTAATACTAACATATTTTCTTAGGTCCACATTAGAGAAATAGATAATACAATAGTTGAAAAAAAATGTCCCCCAAATTCCTTAATTTCAAGAATAGTGTGTAAATATCTGCAACAAAAAAAGATTAAAAGGTAAAATATCTTTTTTTACTTTTTGCTTGTCCAAGATAAGAAGATTAAGTTTGATTCCATAATGTTGCTCTTCTTTGACTAACTTACCACATGCTCCAGATGCAAATTTACAAATCTTATTTCCAAATAAATGAAGCCTCTTCAGGGATGTAAGGTATTTCACCTCTTCTGGAATTTCTTCTAAAAGGTTGTTTCCCAGATTTAGTACTGTCAACTGTAAACATATAGAAATTTAATAAACTCATGCATTATTCACCTTCAAATGAGGTGGAGAAATAATTAAGAACTTTTGTTGATAACTTTATACCTAGAGGATCTAAAAAAAAAAAAAAGTGAATCCTAAAGCCAGCAGCTGAAGAGAAATAATAAAGATTAGAGTAGAAATCAATGATACAGAAACAACAACAACAAAAACAGTAGAACAGATCATGAAACCAGAGCTGGTTCTTTGAAAAAAATTAATAAAATTGATAAACCCCCAGCCAGTAATTACCAAAAAGAAAAGAGAATGGACCCAAATTAAATCAAATCATGAATGAGAGAGGGGAGATCACAACCAACACCACAGAAAAATTATATGCCAACAAATTGGGCAATCTGGCAGAAATGGAAAAGTCCTAGAAACATATAAATCACCAAAACTGAAAGCAGAAGAAATAGAAAACTTGAACAAACTGATAACCAGCAGCAAAATTGAATCAGTAATCAAAAATCTCCTGACAAAAGTCCAGGGCAGGATGGCTTCCCAGGGCAATTCTCCCAAACATTTGAAGAAGAGTTACTACCTATTCTTCTGAAACTGCTCCAAAAAATAGAAATGGAAAGAAAACTTCCAAATTCATTCTATGAGGCCAACATTACCTTGATCTTAAAACCAAAGACTCCACTAAAAAAGAGAACTACAGGCCAATATGCAAGATGAACATGGATGCAAAAATCCTCAACAAAATACTAGCAATTGAATCCAACAGTAAATTAAAAGAATCAGTCATTCACCATGATCAAGTGAGATTTACTCCTGGGTTTCAAAGGTGGTTCAAAATTTGCAAATCAATCAGTATGATACATCACATTAATAAAAGAATGGATAAGAACCATATGATCTTAACAGATACAGAAAAAGCACTTGACAAAGTACAGGATCCACTCTTGATATAAACCTTCCACAGAGTAGGGATAGAGGGTACATACATCAACATCATAAGGGCCATATGTAAAAGAACTATAGCTAATATCACCATCAAAAGGGAAAAAACGAGAGCTTTTCCCCTAAGGTCGGGAACATGATAGTGATGTCCATTCTTACCATTATTATTTAACATAGTACTAACCTCAGCAATCAAATAACAAAGAGAAATAAAAGGCATCCAAATCAGCAAAGAAGTCAAAGAAGAAGTCACTATTTGCACAAGATATGACAGTCTGTATAGAACACCAGAAAGGTTCCACCAAAAAATTGCTAGAACTGATACATGAATTCAGTAAAGTCAGAGGATACAAATCGACATACAGAAATTTGCTGCATTTCTCTACAGCAATAATGAAGCAACAGAAAGAGAAATCAAGGAATCAGTCCCATTTACAATAGCATCAAAAACCCTAAGATACCTAGGAATAAGCTAAACCAAAGAGTTTAAAGGTCTATACTCCAAAACCTGTAAAACACTTCTGAAAGAAATTGAAGATGAGACAAAGAAATGGGAAAGCATTCCATGCTCTTGCATTGGAAGAACAAATATTATAAAAATGTCTATACTACCCAAAGCAATCTACACATTTAATGTAATCCCCATCAAAATATGACCAGCAGTTTTCACAGAGCTAGAACAAATAATCCAAAAATTTGTATGGAACCACAAAAGACCCTGAATAGCCAAAGCAATCTTGAAAAAGAAAAGCAAGGCTGGAGGTATAGCAATTCCAGACTTCAAGGTATATTACAAAGCTGTGATGACCAAGATAGTATGATACTGGCACAAAAACATGTTTGTGAATGGAACAGAACAGAAAATGTAGAAGTGAACCCACAACTCAATGATCTACTAATCTTTGACAAAGCAGGAAAGAATATCTGGGGGGGGTGGGGCGCACAGTCTCTTCCAAATGGTGTTGGGAAAACTGGACAGCCACATGTAAAAGAACATGGACTTTCTTACAGCACACACAAGAGAACACAAAAGAACACTACTTTCTTACAGCATACACAAGAACAAATTCAGAATGGGTGAAAGACCTAAATGTGAGATAGGAAACCATCAAAATCTTAGAGGAGAACACATAGAGGTAACCTCTTTGACGTTGGCCATAGCAACTGCTTACCAGATACATATCCTGAGGCAAGGGAAACGAAAGCATAAATAAACTATTGGGGGTGCCTAGGTGGTGCAGTCTGTTGAGAATCCAATTTTTGGTTTCAGCTAAGGTCATGATCTCAGGGTTTTGCGATTGAGCCCCATGTCAGGCTCCACACAGAGTCTACTTGAGATTCCCTCTTCCTCTCCCTCAGCTCCTCCTCATGCACTCTCTCATACTCCCTCACTCTCTCTCTCTCAAATAAATACATAAATCTTAAAAAAAAAAAACAAAAACTATTGGTAAGGCACCTGGGTTGCTCAGTTGGTTAAGTAACTGCCTTCGGCTCAGGTCATGATCCTGGAGTCCCAGGATCACAGCAGGAGTCTGCTTCTTTTGTCCCTCCCCCTTCTCATGTTCTCTCTCTCTCTCATTCTCTCTCTTAAATAAATAAACTCTTTTAAAAAACAAATACATAAATAAGTAAACTATTAGTTCTTCATCAAGATAAAAATTTTCTGCACAGTGAAGGAAATAATCAACAAAAATAAAAGCAGCTTTTGGAATGGGAGAAGATATGTGCAAATGACATAGCTCATAAAGGGTTAGTATCCAAAATATATAAAGTACTTCTGAAATTCAACCCCCCCAAAAAAAGCCAGTTAAAAAATGAGCAGAATACATGAATAGACATTTTTCCAAAGAAGACATACAAATGGCTAACAGACACATGAAAAGATGCTCAACATAACTTACCATCAAGGAAATACAAATCAAAACCACAATGAGATATCACTGCACACCTGTCAGAATGGCTAAAATTAGCAATACAGGAAACAACAGATGTTGGCAAGGGTGTGGAGAAAGGAGAACCCTCTTACACTCCAGGTGCAGCCACTCTGGAAAACAGTATGGAGGTTCCTCAAAAAGTTAAAAATAGGACTACCCTATGACCCAGCAGTTGCACTACTAGGTATTTATCCAAAGGGTACACAAGTACTGATTCAAAGAGATGCATGTACCCCAATGTTTATAGCAGTATTACCAACAATAGCCAAAATATGGAAAGAGCCCAAATGTCCACTGACTGATAAATGGTTAAAGATGTGACTATATGTACAACATAATATAGTCAGCCATAAAAAAGAATGAAATCTTGCTATTTGCAGTGACATGGATGGAGCTAGAGAGTACTACGCTAAGCAAAATAAGTCAGTCAAAAAAGACAAATGCTATATGATTTCACTTATATGTGGAATTTAAGAAACAAAACAGATGAACATGTACAGGGGAAAAGAGAGAAGCAAACCATAGACCGGACTCTTAACTATAGAAAACAAAAGAGTTGCTGGATGGGAAATTGGGTGGGGAGTTGGGTTAAATGGGTGATGGGTATTAAGGAGGGCACCTGTTGTGATGAGCACTGGGTGTATGTAAGTGATGAATCACTAAATCCTACACATGAAACTAATATTACAAGGTATGTTAGTAAACTGGAATTTAAGTAAAAACTTGGTAGAAAAAAACAAACTAGAATAAAATAGTCTTAGTAGGTATGCTACATGAAAAATTAAATTGATAAAATACAAGAAAAGTGTATGTCAGAATAAAAATACTGAATGGAAATGAAGAATGTTGGGTTGAATGTGCTAAAAATAATGTAATAATTCAAACCAGGGAAAGGCCAACTAAAGTGACTGCTGTTAAAAATAGCATCATTATTTTTAGTTATTGTTCTATATAAAATTCTTTCTATTCAAAATATATATCTTTGACAATTTCCCATACATATGTGATATTACCTAACAATTTCAACTTTAAAATGATTTTATAATATGAATTTAAAGAACTTTGTTGAGATCCATGTAACCTAAGAAAATGTCAGCATAATCTTAAACAATTATTTCACATATATTTAAAATGAGCTTTAAAAATAAAGTTCATTTGAGCTTTATGTTCAAACATCTTATGTTAATTAAAGCACAATTTGAGTTTTATTTAAAACACTGAACTTCATTAAAATTGTAGTACAAAACATTGTAAAGGCATTTAAAAACACAATAAATGATTCACTGATAATTCACTTGAGCATCTCAAAGAGTATCCTAACATTGTGACCCACACAGTCAAAACCTTTAAGAATTCAGCAAAGGGTTCATCAATATAAGTGTACTCTTAATCCCCTTTATCTATTTCACCCATCCCCCCACTTATTTTGTACACTTATATTGATGAACACTGAGAAATATATAGAGCAGTTGAATTATTATACTGTATACCTGAAACTAATGTAACATTATATATTATACTTGAATTAAAGAAGAAAGGGGACACCTGGGTGGTTCAGTCAGTTAAGTGTCTGCCTTGGGCTCAGGTCATGATCTCAGGTCCTGGGATTGACCCCTGAGTTGGACTTTCTTCTCAGTTTCTCCCTCTCCTTCTGCCCCAACCTCATGCATGCGCACTCTCACTCTCTTTCTCCTCTCAAGTAAATAAAATCTTTTTTAAAAATTCAAGTTAGGGGCACCTGGGTGGCTCAGTGGGTTAAGCCTCTGCCTTCAGCTCAGGTCATGATCTCAGGGTCCTGGGATCGAGCCCCGCATCGGGCACTCTGCTCAGCAGGGAGCCTGCTTCCCCCTCTCTCTCTGCCTGTCTTCTGCCTACTTGTGATCTCTCTGTCAAATAAATAAATAAAATCTTTTAAAAACAATTAAAGTTAAAAAAAAAACTTGGCAAAGGGACTAATTTCTTGAAATTAGAAATATAGCCCAAGATCTGATTTCCTCCTATCATACTAATGTCTGATCAATCAGACTTGGAAGAACCACACATAAGAGAGAAAGACCCTCCTTGATCTTCTAATCTAATAAATGGATGATACAGAATTGGTCCCTAAAAATTTGCATTTTTCTTTGATTTGAAATATAATCATAACTTTCAAAATACAAAAAGAATCTTTTCTTTTACTCCCAGACAGAATTTACCATTCATATTTCATTACCAACTCAAAGTTTCATAGATTTAATATTAAAGGGTATAAAAAAAGGCATCATAGGAGTCTTTTTTTATCCTTAAGTAAGCTCTACACCCAAGGTGGGACTTCAATTCATAGTTCCAAGATTTACAGTCTCATATTTTACTAACTGAGCCAACCAGGTGCCCCAGAATCATGAGAGTCTTGACAAATTAATGACTTTAACATAAGACAAGAAAAATAAGAAATTTTAGGCAAGTTATGGCTTATATTTAAATATCATTTGGTATTTGGCATTGGTATGGATGTATGTTAATAAGTTAATGTAAAGTAGATCTAGTATATTTACTAAAAAATTCCATGTCCCTAGAATTCATGGAAAAGTTTTTGTTTTTATACATGTTTTCCACTGAAAATGACCATCACGTACCTTCTTAAAGGACTTATTCTTTTTTTTTTTTTGAAGATTTTATTTATTTGAGAGAGAGAACAAGCAAGAGCACATATGAGAGAGAGAGAGAGCATGAGCAGGGAGAGGGAGAAGCAGACTCCATGCCCTCCTCTGCCATGACACTAAGCAGGGAGCCCAGTGCAGGGCTCAATCCCAAGATCCTGGGACCTGAGCTGAAGGTAGATGCTTAACTGACTGAGCCACCCAGGAGCCATAGCCATATTCTTTCATACAAGTGAAGTTAAAACATATTCATGTAGTCATTCTAATGGAAAGACTTAATCCAGATTCTGTGACTATATTAGTTTCCTATTGGACTGTAATGAATTACCACAAATTCAGCAGCTTAAAACAAGTCAAATTTATTATCTCATAGTTCTGGAGGTCAGTTGAAATTAAATGGGATTCACGGACCTAAAATCAAAGTGTTGACAGGGCTGTGTTTCTTTCTGGAGAGTCTAGGGGTGAATCTGTGACTTCTAGCCCTCACTTTCATCTTCAAAACCAGCAATGACTAGTGAAGTCTCAAATCACATCACTCTGATTCTGTCTTCCATATTTAAAGAACCTTATACTTTGTTTCTCTTCAGATTGTATAAATCTTTCACCCTTTCCTAAAGAATTTCACAATTACATAGAGCCTACCCATAATTTCCAGTATAATCTCTTCATCTCAGGGTTAGCTATTAACCTTGATTCTGTCTGTAACCTTGATTCCTCAGTGACATGTAACCTAACATTTAAACAGATTGTGGGGATTAGGATGTGGGCATCTTTGAGGAACCATTATATGCCTATAGCAGTGACTACTTGAAATCTCTTTTCCAAAAATCAAGTCAATTTCCTTCTTTTGCCTAAATTTAGTGAGAAATTCATAACAGTAAACTAGTGCTCAACAAAATCTATCTGTATCTACATATAGATTTCTACATGTATCTACATATATATCTACATATAGAAATCTACAGTAAGAAATACAAGAGTCAGGAACTGAAAGGGCTGTGATTTTATTCAATTTGCAAGCTAATATTTAACGTGCCACCGTTTCATAGATACTGGCATAAAGCATGAGACCTCTGGGCAAGAGACAAAGGTCATTTTATTACCTACAGCAACAATGTCCAGAATATTGTTATTTTTGCACCAGCAATGCAAAAAGAACCAGATGATATCCATATGTGCTGTGGACTGTGTTACAGAAGAGAAACCATGAGTTTAGGGAACCTGGATCTTTTAGAATAAACAGTAACTGTGCTTGCCCTTTGCTCTAGAGGAAGACATAATTCCTAATTTCCAAGGCTATCTGCTATATAAATGTTCCCCAAAACTTTGTTCAGAACAAAGATAGTCAGTGCCTCTGCCTTCAGAGATGTACAAAAACATAACAGACTCATGGAAAATTGTCTCCAATTAATATATGGCAACATATACTTTTAAAGTAAATAACAAAGAACTAAACTTGTGATTTCTCACACTATCAATGCTTTCCAGGTATTTCTGAGGGCACAACCTCTTATTTCACATACTATGTCATAAGTTTTCATCTATGAGTTGTATATATTGTCATTGTGTTTTACAAAATCTAAGGGCATGGCCCAGGTACTTGAAAGTAACACAGTAACTTGATTTCATGGTATAGCAAAGGGAAATCACAGGATGTAATCAAGCTTGACTATAAAGTGGGTTAAGTTTTTCCATGTTTAGAAATATATCCACAAACAAATTATGAAAAATGTAATCTAAACTGTCCATATAATCATCTATAAGGAAGCAAGTGGGTCAGTATTCATTTGAAAATATGCACTGTATGCCTACTTTGAGCCACCAGTTCCAGATGCTAGATACATAGAGGCGAATAAGACTTGTAAGATCTTTACCCTCGAGATACTTACACAGTTACAGTGAGGGAACAGCAGCCCAATGAATGAAAAATAAATGAATGATGATGTCTCATCCCTTGAATACAACTAGATAGTTATCAAATCATTCTGAACACCCAAGAAATCCATCAGAAGTCTGAGAAAACAAATACTGCAAGCCTACAAATAGAAAAGCAACCACCTTTTGGGAGACAAGAGGTGCAGACACTTGATTCTGGTTTGATATGGCTGAGTATATGGCAGCAAGGAGGAGTCCTGCTTAAGGAGGCTCCCATGAAGCATTATAAGCAATGGAGTGAAAAATGGGAACTTTTACAAGTCTGCTGCACCGGGAAACATGCCTGGCTTAAAGGCGCTCAGGTAGTGAAGTGGCGCAGAATCCCAGGTGTGACGCTGTCATCTGAGGACCCCCAGGGTCACAAGAACAAGTGGTGCCTCAGTGAGGCACTGTTCCCGAGTGTAGGAGTGTGGAAGCCAGCTAAGCACAGCAAGTCTAGGTGCCAGCTTTCTGCTCTTTGTTGCCATAAACTGAGAACTACTCTGCGATTGTGTGACAACTTTCCTGGGATGGGTCCAGCAAAAGGCAGAAGCGTTGGGAGACTCTCCCTGGGAGGAACAGTGAGAGGTCCCTAAAAATTGGAGTTTTGAAACTCAGTCACATGCCTGAGATTAAAAAAAAAAAAAAAATCTTCGACATAGGCAGGGTGAACACAGAGTTCTGACAGGAACTGGGGAGATGAGTGATTGCTCTTCTGTGAGAGCTCACCAAAGAGTGGGTGAGCACAAATTTTCAGCTCCCAAACTAGAGAGCTGGGCACCCCCATATTCATCCTGCCTATCAGTGCTGAAAACATTCAGGGAGGAAAACAGCACCACCTAGTGGAGTCTGGAGATCCTTACATTAAGCCCTGCCTCCCTTCGCACTGCAGGTACACTTCCACTAGGACAAATCCACCTGAAACTCAGGGCAACAGGACCCACACCTAAAAGACCAGGACAAACAACTTGCTCACACCACGTTTACTGATCATAGAGGGCTGCAAAGCTTCAGCTCTAGGGGAAAATAGTATCTAGTATCCTTTATACTTTTATTCTTTAGGGGTTTTGTTTTTCCAGTTATTTCTTGTTTTCTTTTCAATTCTTTTTTGTTCTTTTTAAAGTTTAATTTATATATATTCTACTTTTTTATCCTTTCATTGTATTTTATTTATTTATTTATTTATTTATTTATTTAGGGACCTGGTTTCTTCAACCAGACTAAAACACACCCAGGATCTGTGAATTGCTGCTGCTGCTATTGTTGTTGTTGTTGTTTCTTTTTCTTTCTTCTTTTCTTTTATGGAAAAAAATGATGAGATGGAGAAATTCACCCAAAAACAAAGAACAGGAGGTAGTACTCATGGCCAGGGATTTAATCAATATGGATAGAAATAGATGTGTGAACTAGAATTTAAAACAACAATTATAGGGATACTAGCTGTTCTTGAAAAAAAGCATTGAAGACTCTAGAGAATCCCTTACTATAGAGATAAAAGAACTAAAATCTAATCAGACCAAAATTAAAAATGCTATTACTAAGATGCAGTCCCAAGCATAGGCCATAAAAACGAGGATGAACGAATTAGAAGAGTGAATCAGTGATACAGTAGATAAAATTTTGGAAAATAAGGAAGTTGAAAAGAAGAAAGGAAAACTATTAGATCATGAAAGTAGACTTAGAGAACTCAGAGATTCCATAAAGCAAAATAATATCCATATTAAAGGAGTCCCAGAAGAAGGAGAGCAAAAAAAGGGAGAAGGAGGTTTATATGAACAAATTAAATGCTAAGAAACCTCAAATTAGGGAAACAGGCATTCCAGTCCAGGTGGCACAGAGAACTCCCCTCAAAATCAACAGAAATAGGCCAACACCACAACATATTGTGAAATTTGCAAATCACAAAGATAAGGAAAAATTCCTAAAAGTAGCTTGGGACAAGAGGTTCTTAACTTACAAAGGTAGACACATAAGGCTGGCACCAGATGGGGTCCACAGAGACCTGCCAGGCCAGAAGTGGGAAAAATATGCTGTTAAGGATACTTTATCCAGCAGGGTTGTCCCTCAGAATAGAAGGAAAGATAAAGAGTTTCCAAGACAAACAAAAACTAAAGGAACTTGTGGACACTAAGCTAGCCTTGCAAAAAATATTAAAGGGGATGCTTTGAGTGGAAAGAGAGTCCAAAAGTAAAAGAGACTGGAAAGGAACAGGGACAATTTACAGAGATAGCAACTTTACAGGCAATACAATGGCACTAAATTCATATCTTTCAAAAATTACTCTGAATGTAAATGGACCAAATGATCCTCCAATCAAAAAGCAAAGGGTAACAGAATGGATAAAAAACAAAACCCAATGATATGCTGCTTATAAGAGATTCCTTTTAGACCCAAAGACACCTCCAGATTAAAAGTGAGGGGGTAGAGAAACATTTATCATGCTAATGGACATCAAAAGAAAGCTTGTGTAGCCATCCTTATATCAGACAACGTAGATTTGAAACCAAAGACTGTAATAAGAAATGAAGGAGGACACCATATCATGATAAAGAGGTCTATCCAACAAGAAAATCTAACAATTGTAAATATTTATGCTTTTAACTTGGGAGCAGCCAAATCTATAAATCAATTAATAACAAACTTAAACTCATTGAGTTTAATAATAGTAAGGGACTTTAACACCTCACTTACAGCAATGGACAGATCATCTAAGCAGAAGATCAACAAGGAAACAAGAGCTTTGAATGACATACTAGACCAGATGGACTTCACAGATCTACCAGAGCATTTCATCCTAAAGCAGCAAAATACACATTCTTTTCAAGTGTGCATGGAACAGTCTCCAGAATAGATCATATACTGAGTCACAAATCAGATTTCAGCTGGTACAGAAAGATTGGGATCATGCCATGCATATTTTCAGACCACAATGCTATGAAACTTGAAGTCAACCACAAGAAAATTTTTGGAAGAAGCACAAATACATGGAGGTTAAAAAAATCCTACTAAAGAATGAATGGGTCCATCAGGAAATTAAAGAAGGAATAAAAAAAATACATGGAAGCAAATGAAAATGAAAATGCAACAGTTCAGGAGTGTCTGGGTGGCTCAGTGGGTTGAGCCTCTGCCTTCGGCTCAGGTCATGATCCCAGGGTTGTGGGATCAGGCCCCTCATTGGGCTCCCTGCTCGGCAGGGAGCCTGCTCCCGCCCCCCCACCTGCCTCTCTGCCTACTTGTGATCCCTGTCAAATAAATAAATAAATAATCTTTCAAGAAAGAAAGAAAGAAAGAAAGAAAGAAAATACGACAGTTAAAAACCTTTAGGATGCAGCAAAGGTGGTTCTAAGAGGGAAGAATACAGCAATACAGGCCTTCCTCAAGGAGCAAGAAAAGTTCTCAAATACACAACCTAACCTTATACCCAAAGGAGCTGGAAAAAGAACAGCAAATAAAGCCTAAATCCAGCAGGAGAAGAGAAATATTAAAGATTAGAGCAAAAATCAATGATGTAGGGAAAAAAAACAGAACAGTTCAACAAAACTATGAGCTGTTCTTTGAAGAAATTAATAAGATTGATAAACTCCTATCCAGATTTACCAAAAAGAAAAGAGAAAGGACCCAAATATATAAAATCATGAATGAGAGAGGAGAGATCACAACCAACACCACAGAAATAAAATTTAAGAGAATATTATGAAAAACTATATGCAACAAACTGGGCAATCTGAAAGAAATGGATAAATTCCTAGAAACATATAAACTACCAAAACTGAAACAGGAAGAAATAGAAAATCTGAATAGATGTATAACCAGCAAAGAAATTGAATTAGTGATCAAAAATCTCCCAACAAATAAGAGTCCAGGGCCGGAGGGCTTCCCAGGGGAATTCTACCAAACAGTTAAAGATTTAATACCTATTCTGAAACTGTTCCCAAAAATGGGTCGAAAACTTCCAAACTCATTCTATAAGGCCAGCATTACTTTGATCTTAAAACCAGACAAAGATCCCATTAAAAAGAATTACAGACCAATATCTCTGATGAATATTGATGCAAAAATTCTAAACAGGATACTAGCTAAAAGATCCAACAGTACATTAAATGGATTATTCACCACAACCAAGTAGGATTTATTCCTGGACTGTGGGGTGCTTCAACATCCAAAAATTAATCAATGTGATACACTACATTAATGAAAGAATGGATAAGAACCATATGATCCTCTCAGTAGACGCAGAAAAAGCATTTGACAAAATACAGCATTCTTCTTTGATAAAAACTGTCCAAAATATAGGGATAGAGGGAATATGCCTCAACATCATAAAGGTCATATATGAAAGACCCAAAGCTAATATCATCCTCAACAGGGAAAAACTGAGAGCTTTTACCCTAAGGTCAGGAACATGACATGATGTCCATTCTCACCACTGTGATTCAACATAGTACTGGAAGTCATAGCCTCAGCAATCAGGCAACAAATAAAAATAAAAGGCATTCAAACTGGCAAAGAAGAAGTGAAACATTCACTCTTTTCAGACAGTATGATACTCTATGTAGAAAACCTGAGGAATGGAGACAAGATGGTGGAAAAGTAGGAGGCACTGTTACAACTGGTCCCCTAAAGTGAGCTGATTATCTACCAAAGAACTCTGATCACCCATGAAATCAGCCTGAGATTAGAATTATACACTTCTGGATCCCTATGGGAGCAGAAGATGCCAGTCGACATGTAAAGCAGAGTGGGAACATCAGACTGATATCGGAAGATAAACAAAAGGAGCCACCAGAAGCAACCCATTGGAAAGTAATACCCCAATACAAAAGTGCCCTGGGATTGGGGACCAGCATTAACTTGGAGTCTGAAAGCTCTCAAAAAGAGCAAAATATCTTAAGGGGAAATTGGTGGAATCGGGCGATTAGGGACAGGGGCTTAAGCCCTTAGACCCAGGATGGCCACCGCTGGTGCTGAGCCAGAGAGAGTGCAGCTAAGAAGCCAGGACTTGGTCCCTAAGCCACTGCCACTCTTGAGAGCATCTGGGTGGTGGCGTGCATGAGGGAGGCTGGTGTGGATGTCAGCTGATGCTCTCTAGAACCACAGCTTTTTGCACTTTGCACGCGCACTGTGTGACCAGGGTCTGAGTTGTGCTCCACACCCTTCCTGGAGAAAGGTCTGTTCAGGGGCTAGCCTGTGCTCTCTAGGACCCGTGAGAGTCTGAAAACTCCCAGCCCTGGCCAGCATGAAAATCTGTGTGCTATCTCTCTGGTTGGGACCTCTCTGGTGGTCTGGGCCTGCCCAGACAGCCGCGGCAGAGGCAGCCGCTGGAAGCCATCTCTCTGGACTAGAACTTCTCGTGGTTTGGGGTAAAAACGGGAGTTACTGCAACCCCTGAGACATAACTGGGGATGTGCTCTGCCGGTGGCAGAGGGGTAATTTATGTGCTCGGGAGGGCCCAGAGGGGAACAGACTGAAGCTTCTCTCTGAGACAGAGGTCTGGGTGCAGTTTGCTTTCCTCTAAACCTCCAAAGAACTGCCAAAAGCTGCCAAGGGGAAGAAAAAACAAAAAACAAAACAACAACAACAAAAAACCAACCTCCAAAACCTCCAGAGAACAAAAGCCTGAAAAACCGGTTTCCTCAGAGCCCAGTCCCTTGATAGGGGGCAGGAGGACTCAACTCTAGCAAGACTCCCTGAAAAATCATGTGGCAGGCCCCTTCCCCAGAAAGCCAGCCAAAAAAAACAAACAAAAAAAACAAGAGGACAACCACCACTACTTCATAGATACAACTTTTATTTTTAATTTGTTCCCGCTATTCTCACTCTTTTCATTTTTTAAATAATTAAAATAATTTTAAATATTATATTTATATATTATGTATATAATTTTATATATTTATAAATTTATTTAAAATTTATATTTTTAGATATTATAAATATTAAATAATTTAAATAATTTTTAACCCATTTACCATCACAGTGAGATGCTCAGTACAACAAATTCCATAATAACCTTGAAATTTTTTGATACATATACTGTGTTTTTCTTTTGCTTTTCTATTTTTTAATTTTTATTTTTTAACATTCATATAGAGATAAGCATCAAGGTAATCCCCTTTCCCCAGTCAATGCTACCCCTATATATAAACCAGTTTTAATCCCCCTTTATCTCAGGAAAGTTGAGTCCTTTAACAAAGATTTCAAGATACATCCAGGGAGAATCAAAATAACCTTCCTCGCCCACACTGAGAATTTATAGCCACTCTCCCATCTTTTTCTTCTGTCAGTGTTTCTGTGTATTTGTTTTTGCTCTGGTAGTATATAAATCTTGTACTTGGGGTTCATTTTGACTGGATTCTTTTTTTTTTCTCACCATTTACTTTTGTCAGTCTTTTTGTTTGTCTGTTTTTGTTTGTATACTTTATAAATCTTACCTTTGGGGCCCATTCGGGCTGGATCTTCTCTTTTCTTTTTTCTTTTCTCTCTCTCTCTTTATTTCTTTTTTCTTTCTTTTTGGTGGGTACTCCCGATTGCTCAGAAGCATCCCAGAGTTCACCTTGCCTGCACCATGGTTGATACATTTAGCTACACATCCCTTCAGCCATCTCTCACCAAAATGACTAGGAAGAGGAATGCCCAACAAAGGAAAAATTCAGAGACTGTGTCCTCTCCATCAGAGCTATTGGATATGGATGTAAACAGTATGTCGAAAATGGAATTCAGGCTAACAATTATCCAAGCAATGGCTAGGTTGGAGAAAGCCTTTAGTGACAAAATGGAATTAATTAGGGCAGAAGTGAAAGCCACCAGGGATATTATTAACAATGCTCTCAATGAGTTTCCAAATGAATCTAAATTCTCTAAAAGCTAGGGTAACTGAGGCAGAAAATAGAGTTAATGATCTAGAAGACAAAGTGATAGAGAAAAAGGATCAGGAGGAAGCCTGGAACAAACAGCTTAGTAGCCATGAAAACAGAATTAGGGAAATAAATGATGCCATGAAATGCTCCAATGTAAGAATTATTGGAATCCCTAAGGGGGAAGAGAAAGAAAGAAGACTAGAGGATATAGCTGAACAAATTCTCCATGAAAATTTTCCCAATCTGGCGAATGGAACCAGCGTTCATTTCCTAGAGGCAGAAAGGTCTCCCCCCCAAGATTGTAGAACCTAGAAAGACCTTGAGAAACCTAATTATGAAAATGATGAATCATAATTTTAGACAGGAGCTCTTGAAAGCAGCTAGGGGGAAGAGAGTCCTTATGCACAGAGGAAAGCCCATCAAAATAACATCAGACCTGTCCACAGAAACCTGGCAAGCCATAAAGGGCTGGCAAGGCATATTCAGGGCACTAAATGAGAAGAACATGCAGCCAATAATACTTTATCCAGCACGACTGACATTCAAAATGGATGGAGAGATAAAGAGCTTCCAAGACTAGCAAGGTTTAAAAGAGTATGGGACCACCAAGCCGGCACTACAAGAAATGTTAAGGGCGGGGAGGGGGGTCTATAAAAGAGGAAAAAAAAAAACAATAATATCACTGAACAGAAATTTATGGAGACAATCTATAGAAACAAGGATTTACAGGTAACACAATGTCAATAAAAACATATCTCTCAATAAACACTCTCAACATGAATGGCCTAAATGCACCCATAAAATGGCACAGGGTTGCAGATTGGATAAAACAATAGGACCCATACCTATGTTGTGTACAAGAGACCCATTTTGAACCTAAGGATACCTCCAGACTGAAAGTGAAGGGATGGAGAAGCATCTTTCATACCAATGGGCCTCAGAAGAAGGCTGGGGTGGTGATTCTCATATCAGATAAATTAGATTTTAAACTAAAGACTGTATTCAGAGATACAGAAAGACACTACATCATTCTTAAAGGGTCTATCCACCAAGAAGATCTAACAATTGTAAAAATTTATGCCCCCAATATGAGAGCAGCCAATTACATAAGAAAACTGTTAATCAAGATAGAGTCATATTGATATGAATACATTAACAGTAGGGGATCTTAACACACCACTCAGTAATAGGTCATCCAAGCAGAAAATCAATAAAGAAACAAGAGTATTGAATGACACATTGGACCAGGTGGACCTCATAGATACATACAGAACATTCCACCCTAAAACAACAGAATACTCATTCTTCTCGAGTGCACATGGAACCTTCTCCAGAATAGACCACATACTGGGTCACAAATCAGGACTCAGCCGATACCAAAAGATTGAGATTATTCCCTGCATATTCTCAGATCACAATGCTTTCACACTGGAGCTCAACCACAAGAAAAAGTTCGGAAGGAACTAATACACTGGGAAGCTAAAGACCACCTTGCTTAAGAATGCTTGGCTCAACCAGTAAATCAGAGAAGAACTTAAACAATTCATGGAAACCAATGAGAATGAAGACACTTCTGTCTATGGGATACAGCAAAGGCGGTCCTAAGGGGGAAATACATAGCCATCCAAGCCTTCCTCAAAAAAATTGAAAAATCCAGAATACACCAGCTATCTTTACACCTTAAAGAACTGGAGACTCAACAACAAATTAAGCCAACCCCCCACACAAGAAGGGAAATAATCAAGATTAGAGCAGAGATCAATGAAATAGAAACTAGAGATACAGTAGAATGCATCAATGAAACTAGAAGCTGATTTTTTGAAAGAATCAATAAGATCGATAAACCATTAGCCAAACTAGTCCAAAAGAAAAGAGAGAAGACCCAAATTAATAAAATTATAAATGAAAAGAGAGAGATTGCAACTAACACCAAGAAAATAGGAACAATCATCAAAAACTATTATCAACAGTTATACGCCAATAAGCAAGCAATCTACATGAAATGGATGAATTCCTGGAAAACTATAAACTTCCAAGACTGAAACAGGAAGAAATTGACAACATGAATAGACCAATATCTAGTAACAAATTGAAGCAGTGATCAAAAACTTCCCAAAAAACAAGAGCCCAGGACCTGATGGATTCCCTGGGGAATTCTACCAAACTTTCAAACAACTTCTCCTGAAGTTGCTTCAAAAAATTGAAGCAGAAGGAAAACTTCCAGACTCTTTTATGAATCCAGCATTACCCTGATCCGCAAACCAGGCAAAGACCCCACCAAAAAGGAGAATTTCAGACCAATATCCCTGATGAATATGGATGCTAAGATTCTCAACAAGATCCTAGCTAATAGGATCCAACAGTACATTAAAAAGATTATCCACCATGACCAGGTGGGATTTATCCCTGGGTTGTAAGGGTGGTTCAACATTCGCAAATCAATCAATGTGATAGAACAAATCAGTAAGGGAAGAGAGAAGAACCACATGTTCCTCTCAATTGATGCAGAAAAAGCATTTGACAAAATACAGCATCCGGTCCTGATTAAATCGCTTCAAAGTATAGGGATAGAGGGAAAATTCCTCAAACTCATAAAATCTATCTATGAAAAACCCACAGTGAATATCACTCTTTTTTTTTTAAATTTTATTTATTTATTTGTCAGAGAGAGAGAGGGAGAATGAGCGAGCACAGGCAGACAGAGTGGCAGGCAGAGGCAGGGGGAGAATCCCGCTGAGCAAGGAGCCCGATATGGGACTCGATCCCAGGACGCTGGGATCATGACCCGAGCCGAAGGCAGCCGCTTAACCAACTGAGCCACCAAGGCGTCCCTGAATATCACTGTTAATGGAGAAAAACTGGCAGCCTTCCCATTGAGGTGAGGAACACGACTAGGATGCCCACTCTCGCCACTGTTGTTCAACATAGTACTAGAAGTCCTAACAACAGCAATAAGACAACAAAAAGAAAAATGGTATTCAAATTGGCAAAGAAGTCAAACTCTCTTTTTGCAGATGACATGATACTTTATATGGAAAACCCAAAAGACTCCACCCCCAAACTACTAGAACTCATACAGCAATTCAGTAATGTGGCAGGATACAAAATCATTGTACAGAAATCAGTTGCTTTCTTATACACTAACAATGAAAATACAGAAAGGGAAATTAGAGAATCGATTCCATTTACTATAACACCAAGAACCATAAGATACCTGGGAATAAACCTAACCAAAGAGGTAAAGGAACTATACTCAAGGAACTACAGAGCACTCATGAAAGAAATTGAAGAAGACATAAAAAGATGGAAGACCATTCCATGCTCATGGATTGGAAAAATAAACGTTGTTAAAATGTCTGTACTGCCTAGAGCAATCTATACTTTCAATGTCATTTCGATCAAAATTCCACCAGCATTTTTCAAAGAGCTGAAGCAAACAATCCTAAAATTTGTATGGAATCAGAAGAGACCCCGAATTGCTAAGGAATGTTGAAAAAGAAAAACAAAACTGAGGCATCACGTTGCCTGATTTCAAACTTTACTACAAAGCTGTGATCACCAAGACAGCATGGTACTGGCATAAAAACAGACACGTAGGGGCGCCTGGGTGGCTCAGTGGTTTAAAGCCTCTGCCTTCAACTCAGGTCATGATCCCGGGGTCCCCTAGGATCGAGCCCCACATCAGGCTCTCTGCTTGGCAGGGAGCCTGCTTCCTCCACTCTCTCTCTCTCTGCCTGCTTCTCTGCCTACTTGTGATCTCTATCAAATAAATAAATAAAATCTTATAAAAGGCACATAGACCAGTGGAACAGAGTAGAGAGCCCAGATATGGACCCTCAACTCTATGGTCAAATAATCTTCAACAAAGCAGGGGCAAATATACAGTGGAAAAAGACAGTCTCTTCAATAAATGGTGCTGGGAAAATTGGACAGCTATGTGTAGAAGAATGAAACTCAACCATTCTCTTACACCATACACAAAGATAAACTCGAAATGGATAGAAGACCTCAACATGAGGCAGGAATCCATCAGAATCCTAGAGGAGAACATAGGCAGTAACCTCTTCAACATCAGCCACAGCAATTTCTTTCAAGATATGTCTCCAAAGGCAAAGGAAACAAAAGCGAAAATGGATTTTGGGGACTTCATCAAGATCAAAAGCTTCTGCACAGCAAAGGAAACAGTCAACAAAACAAAGAGGCAACCCACGGAATGGGAGAAGATATTCGCAAATGACAATACAGACAAAGGGCTGATAACCAGGATCTATAAAGAACTTCTCAAACTCAACACACACAAAACAGATAATCATGTCAAAAAATGGGCAGAAGACATGAACAGACACTTCTCCAATGAAGACATACAAATGGCTAACAGATGTATGAAAAACTAGCCATCAGGGTGATTCAAATCAAGACCACATTGAGATACTACCTTACACCAATCAGAATGGCCAAAATTAACAAGACAGTAAAAAACGTGTGTTGGAGAGGATATGGAGAAAGGGGAACCGTCTTACATTGTTGGTGGGAACAAAAGTTGGTGCAGCCACTTTGGGAAACAGTGTGGAGATTCCTTAAGAAATTAAAAATAGAGCTTCCCTATGAACCTGCAATTGCACTACTGGGTATTTACCCCAAAGATACAGATGTAGTAAAAAGAAGGGCCATCTGCCCCAATGTTTATAGCAACAATGGCCACGGTCGCCAAACTGTGGAAAGAACCAAGATGCCCTTCAATGGACAAATGGATAAGGAAGATGTGGTCCATATACACTATGGAGTATTATGCCTCCATCAGAAAGAATGAATATCCAACTTTAAAAAAAAAAAAAAAAGAATGAATACCCAACTTTTGTATCAACATGGACAGGACTGGAAGAGATTATGCTGAGTTAAATAAGTCAAGCAGAGAGAGTCACTTATCATATGGTTTCACTTATTTGTGGAGCATAAGAAATAACACAGAGGACATGGGGAGATGGAGAGGAGAAGGGAGTTGGGGGAAATTGGAGGGGGAGATGAACCATGAGAGACTGTGGACTCTGAGAAACAAACTGAGGGTTTTGGAGGGGCAGAGGGTGGGAAGTTGGGTGAGCCTGGTGGTGGGTACTATGGAGGGCACATATTGCATGGAGCACTGGCTGTGGTGCATAAACAATGAATTCTGGAACACTAAAAAAAATTTTTTTTTAATTAAAAAAAAATAAAGACAATGAAGAGGGGAAAAAAAGGAAAAAAAAAGACTCCAGCTAGAGCTGATATACAAATTCAGCAAAGTTCTAGGATATAAAAATCAATGTACAGAAATCTGTTGCATTTCTCTACACTAACAATGAAGCAGCAGAAAGAGAAATCATGGAATCAATCCCATTTACAATTACACCAAAGACCCTAAGATACCTAGGAGTAAAGTTAACCAAAGAGGTAAAGGATCTATACTCTACAAACTACATAACACTTATGAAAGAAATTAAGGAAGACACAAAAAAATGGAAAAACATTCCATGTTCATAGAATGGAAGGACAGATACTGTTAAAATATCTGTGCTACCCAGAGCAATCTACACAATTCATGCAATCACGATCAAAATACCACCAGCATTTTACAGAGCTGTAACAAACAATTCTAAAATTTATATGGAACCAGAAAAGACCCCAAATAGCCAAAGTAATGTTGAGAAAGAAAACCAAAGCTGGATGCATCACAATTCAAGACTTCAAGCTTTACTACAAAGCTGTAATCATCAAGACAGTATGGTACTGGCACAAAAACAGACACATAGATCAATGGAACAGAATAGAGAGCCCAGAAATGGACCTTCAATGCTATGGTCAACTAATCTTTGACAAAACAGGAAAGAATATCCTGGAAATAAGAGTCTCTTCAATAAATGGTGTTGGGCAAATTAGACAGCCACATGCAGAAGAATGAAACTGAACCATTTTTTTACACCATACACAAAAATAAGTTCAAAATGGATGAAAGAAATAAATGTGAGAGAGGAAACCATCAAAATCCTAGAGAACACAGGCAGCAACATCTTTGATTTGGCTGTAGCAACTTCTTGCTAGACACATCTCTACAGACAAGGGAAACAAAGGCAAAAATGAACTGTTGGGACTTCATCAGGATAAAATAACACAGCAAAGGAAACAGCCAACAAAACCAAAAGGCAACCTACAGAATGGAGAAGATTTTCATAAATGATGTATCAGATATAGGGCTAGTATGCAAAGTCTATAAAGAACTTATCAAAATCAACACCCCAAAAAAAACCCCCCAAAATCCAGTCAAGAAACAGGCAGATGACATGAATAGACAGTTTTCCAAAGAAAACATATAAGTGGCTAACAGACACATGAAAAAATGCTCAACATTACTCATCATCTGGGAAATACAAATCAAAACCACAATGAGATACTACCTTACACTGGTTAAAATGGCTAACATTAACAACTCAGGAAACAACAGATGTTGGCAAGGATGCAGAGAAAAGGGAACTTTCTTGCACTGTTGGTAGGATTGCAAACCAGTGCAGCCACTCTGAAAAACAGAATGGAGATTCCTTAAAAAGTTAAAAATAAAACTACCCTATGATGCAGTGATTTCACTAGTAGGCCTGAATCTTTGGATGAACCAAAGAACACAAAACAGTGATTCAAAGGGACACATGCACAGCAATTTTTATAGAAGCAGTGTTAACACAACAGCCAAAATACAGAAGGAGCCCAGCTGTCCACTGACAGATGAATGGATAAATAAGATGTGGTGTATATAGAATGGAATATTACTCAGACATCAAAAAAGAATGAAATCTTGCTGTTTGCAATAACATGGATAGAACTAGAGGGTATTATGCTAAGCAAAATATGTCAGAGAAAGATAAGTACCATATGATTTCACTTGTATGTGGAATTTATTATTTTAATATTTTATTTATTTATTTGAGAGAGAGTGAAAGAGGGAGTGAGAAAGTGCCCACAAAAGTGGGGAGAGGGGCACAAAGAGAAGCAGACTCCCCACTGAGGGACTCTGGAATCATGAACTGAGCAGAAGGCAGATGCTTAACAGTCTGAGCCACAGATGCTCCCATATGTGGAATTTAAGAAACAAAACAGATGAACATAGGAGAAGGGAAGGAAAAATAAGGTAAAAACAGAGAGGGAGGCAAACCATAAGCAACTCTTAACTCTAGGGAACTAAAAAAAAACACAAAACTCTAGGGAACTAACTGAAGTTGCGGGGGTGGGGGGCAGTGGGTGGGAAGACAGGGTAATTGGGTTGTCAGCATTAAGGAAGACACTTGATATAATGAATACTAGGTGTTATATGCAACTGATGAATCACTAAATTCTGAAACAATAATACATACTATACTAACTAAATTAAACTTAAATTTAAAAAAAGAAAAGGAAGTGAATGAAGGTCTAAAAAAATAAGAAAATAAGAAAAATATTAGGTAGCATTAAGTGCTCTGTATATAATTAAAGGAATGAAGAGATAGTGATTGGCTGATCAGGAAGCTTGTCTTAGAAGTTGATATTTAATTTGAGATCTGGGGATGCCTGGGTGGCTCAGTTGGTTAAGCAGCTGCCTTCGGCTCAGGTCATGATCCCAGTGTCCAGGGATCGAGTCCCACATCGGGCTCCTTGCTCGGCAGGGAGCCTGCTTCTCCCTCTGCCTCTGCCTGCCACTCTGTCTGTGTTCGCTCTCTCGCTCTCCCTCTCTCTGACAAATAAATTTTTAAAAAAATATTTATAAACTGAGATCTGAACAATGATAATAAAAAAGAAATGGCCAAAATAAAGACCCCAAAACAGGAACATTCTTAGCATAGTTGAGGAACCAAGAGATGTGGCTGATGTTGCTGAGCATAATGGACAAACCCAGCAAAACATGAGGTTGCAAAGGTATACTTGGGCCAAACTGTACATGGTTTTGTAAACTAGGGTGAAGGATTGGGATTTTACTCAAAGAGTAGTGAGAAATGACTGTAGGGTTTTGAGCCAACATAGCATTAGTTGGTGTATATCTTAATGGCAGCACTCTGACAGCTGTATACAGAATAGTCTTCAGGGCAGCAAGAGATAAAGAGCAGAGCTAGCACACTCTTCAGAGGCATAACTGCAGTGGTCAAGCCAAGAAATTAGGATGGTTTGGGCTAGAATGGTGGTGAACGAGATGGAAAGAAGTGGATGAGTGTGAGATATACTCTGGAAGTAGGGCCAGAAGCTTGTGAGATGTAAGAGAAAGAGAGGAGTCATGGATAGAATCAAGCTTTGGAGCTTGAACACCTGAGAAGAGGACAACTAGGACAAGGGCAGGATGGGGAAAGACAAGGAATCAAGAGTTCTATTTTATCGCTATTAAAATTAAGATGCCTTTTAGACATTCAGGTGAAAATATCAAGTAGGCAGTTGTAAATATAAGTCTGAACTCTCTAATGTGGTCAAGACCAGAGGGTTAAATTTGAGCCTTCACCAAGTAAAAGGTATCCTATGGAATTGTAAGAGATCACCGAGAGTGAGAGTGTGGGAGAGGATCGAGTCTAGCAGAGGAAAAGGAATGGCCAGTGAGGTAGACAGGGAGGGTGGGACACCTGCTGCATCTGGTGTAGCAGATCTCTTTATTGAGACTGTGCTCAATCCTCAAGAACAGACTTTTCCTGCTGAAGACATTCTGCTGCATCCTTCTCTGAGTATTTCCCTTGGCTACTAGGAGAGGCTTAACCTGGAGGTGCCTGGAAGATTATGCCTCTATTCCACCCACTCAGGGGGGAGTATATCCTACAATGAATGCAGGGATATAACAGCCAGCCCCCTTGCCTCTGTGGTGCAGGGCATGTTCCAGAACTCTGATGGGATAAGGCTAATTTCTCCTGAAATCAGATCTTAACCTTGATTCTTTCCCTGCTCTCCTCTGCTTCCTCATACTTTTATAGGTTTCTCCTGAGAGCACAGCCTCAATAAATTACAAAATTCTATGACTTGGGTTCTCCAAGATACATAGTGTCACAGAAGCCAAGGGAAAAGAAAAGGAAAAGAAAGCTATTTTTTAAAAAGAAGATGCAGGCCATATCCCAGGGGAAGGTTAAGTAAAATAAAAACATGGATATAACCGCTGGATTTAGCAACATGAAAATCATTAGTAACCTTGGCAATAGGAATGAAGTGTTGGAGAAGAAACTCTGATTGAGTAGGCTGCGGAGAAAATGTGAAAAAGTGAAGATAATGGGTAATAGACAATTCTTTTACGAACTTTTGCTATAAAGAATCTTAGAAAATTAGCAGACAGCTGGAGGGTTTTTTCTTTAAAAATAAAAGTACAGCTTATTTACATGTTGTTGGAAATAATTCTGCAGAGAATGAGAAACTAATGATATAAGGAGAGGGATCATTTCAGAATCAAAATCCTTTAGAAAATGAGAGAGGATATAATCCAAAGTATAAATGGGTGCTGGCTCTGCATAAGAGTAGGGACTCTTAGGTACATGCAGATCAGAGCCATGGATGGCTTTGGTGATAGGAAGATGAGGGAGTTCCTGACTGATAATATCTGGCTTTTCTTTCCCGATTAAATATGAAATAAAACCACCTGCTTGGAGGAGGAGATGTACAAGGTTTGAAGAAATGTAATTTTGAAGAGCAATCTGGGCAAATGTGGTAGGGTGGCTGACAGCCACAGCTGGTTTTCTGATTGAACAGCTCCAAGGAAAGTGCTATAAAATGGGTAGATGACCCATAAAAATGCACCTGCTTTGGATGATGCATTAAATGGATGGCCCTTTGGCTAGAAAAGGTAACCATCTGAAATTCTGAGCTCAACACCAAGACTATCACATATAGAAGATGAAGAGGACTCTACTGAAAATCTCAAGATTTTAAAGGATTCTAAAGTTAAAACTAAGATGAAGTGAATGGAAGCAGAATTATTCTTGATAGAGTAAGATAACTAAAAGAAGATTCATTTATGACCTTTAAATTCATAAAGGTATCCTAAAGACTGTATGGTACACTCCATCAATATATCCATGACACAAATTATACAGAAGTTCCAGAGATATTACAGCAAGGACTAAATTTCCTTTGAGAAATACCTCAAAACCCAACCTAAATATTGTATTAATTCATTCACGTTTATTATATGTATATAATATGCATGGTATTCTGAATACTAGAATGACCAGGACACCTACTATCCCTCTCTCATAGGGCTTACATGTTGGGAGGTGAGACAGATAACAAAGTAATTTCTGTTAGTGTTAAGTGCTTCATTTAAAGGAGAGAAAACAGATTAATGGGTTGTAAAGTGACTTTATGTTGGGGCACTTGGGTGGCACAGTTGGTTAAGCATCTAACTCTTGGTTTCAGCTCAGATCTGATCTTGGGTTCCTGTGATTGAGCTCTATGTCAGTTTCTACACTTAGCATGGAGTCTGATTGAATTTCCCTCTCCTTCTACCCTATTCCCATACTCGTGCTTGCTCGCTCTCTCAAATAAATAAATCTAAACAGGGAGGGAGTGTGAGATGGTGGAAGGAACTAACTCAAGGCCAGATTGGGTCATTAGAGAAGAACTCTCTGAGAAGGTGATGTTTGAGGTGAACTAATTGGGATGCCTTGACAAGTTGTTTGAGGTGAACTATTTGAGATGCCTGGACAAGGTTGTTCCAATTGGTATTCAATTCACAAAGGGTTTCAGAACTACCAGGCATCCAGAAAGAACACATTCAGGGCTTCACTAATAACACTTTATGGTTAAGGATAGTTCCTAAGGGAGGCCTTTAGTCATATAAGAGACAGCTACTGGATAAGTTTGAAACTTCTGTTACTTCAGTAATTCTCTATAATGAAATTTCTGTTGGCATATTCAGAATATAACTCTTCCATCTTTGGAAACTAGCATTTTGCCATGGATCAAAAGATGCCATCTCTACAAAATGGATTCTCATGGTCCCCTGACCAGGGAATTATAACATTTTGAAATCAGGAAGAACTTTTATATGTCACCTAGTGCAGCATATAAAATGCAAATGGATAACCTTCATGTACACAGTCAGTAAAGGGTAGTTCTTTTATTTCTTAGGAAGTGTTATTTACTTATTTATTTATCCTTTTTTGTTTGTCAGGCTCTCTATAACTTCTATCTAATTTTTCCCATGGCAATCTTGAAAAAAAAAAACAGCTTTATTCCCCCAGCTCTCTGCCACATAATAATCTTTCAAATATTTGAAGATTGCCATCATATTCCCTCTGAATTTGTTTCATTCTTCCTTAACCATTTCCCTCAGGACATAATTTCCAGACCCCTCACTGTCCTGGTCACTCTCTCATTTTTATAAGCACCCCTCTCTGGAAACATGGCGCCTAGGGTAAGACAGGAAATGTGATCTCATAGCATAGATGCTGGTGAGACCACAGAATCTCCCTCGGGCAGATGACTGCACTTCTACTAATGCAACTCAACATGGCATGCACTCTTTCAGCAGCAAAAATCACAAAATTGATTTTGTGTGTGGCCATCAAAAACCCACTTCCAAAGAGATAACTGTGAAGGAGATAACCCACATCCTGGACTTGTGCAATTGAATTCTTTTCTTAAATGTAGGAATTTACAGTTATCCCTGCAAAAATTGCATCTCATTGGTTTTGGCTCAAAAGACCTCTCAAGTGAATGTGATATTGTCACTCTAAATTCAAAGTCTAAAACTGGACAATGTCAGTGGGCATACTAGATCTGTTTTTCCCAACCCCACTTTGGTTAATGCACCCATCATTCTTGTAATCCTATTGCCTCTCGTGACTGAACTTTGGAATCACCTAGAACTTCTTCCTCTCTCTACACCCAAATTCAATTAGTCACCATTCCTAGTCTCAAAATTCCTTAGAGATGCATCTTTTCAGCTGTATCTCATTACAATCACCCTAAAACTGGTAATCATTACTGCCTGCCTATAGCATTACATAGCCAAAGAATGTAAAGAATGGGTTGTGTATAAAGGGCATTTAAATTCCCTTTATCCAGTCCTACAACATTATATAAAAACAAATGCCTAAATAACTAGTCTACAAGGAATTGCTCTACTCAATAATGTCCTAAACATTGTTGATATCCCTATAACCTTTTCTGCATCTTGGTATCCTTATCCCAAACAGTGTCTATCTGTCCCAACTTTTCCTAATTTGATTTGATTTATTTAATAGGCCCATCCATACCTCTAAGTTACAGCCTATCTGTGACCCACCTTGAAATAGATGGATGTTTCCTCTTACATCTTGGATGTGAGGTAAGCATCTTAGTGTCACTGATGCCTATGGATTATGGAATCCAAGTTTAATGTGTAACAATCTTTGTATAAATAGGAAAGAAGAGGCCAAGAAATTTGAGAAGAAAAAGTACCGATTAACTTATTAATGATAATACTAATGATGACTAACACTTAAATAGAATCTTATTTGTGCCAAACACTGTGCCAGACAGCCTTGTACATTCCTTGTATGTGTTGACCTCACAATACCCCTGATTTTACAGAAAAGGGATCTCACATCCAGACTATGATTTATGGTGAAATAACACAGCTTCATTCTATGGCCTGTATTCTTAACTTCTATACTACACTGTCTATAGTAATGTGCTACCTATTTTTAAAACAAACTTACTGTTGTTCAGAATGATCATGTATATGCATGTGCATGCACATATATACATTGATACACACACACAATGTAATTGTATGTAGTACATTCTCATTTTAAATATTCTGTTGGTATTCACACTCTTTAGTCAGTATTGCACAGTAGGCAAAGCACAGGATTTGGAGACCATCGGCTTTGCAATGTACTAGCTCTGTGATCTCAGGCAAGACCAATTCCTAAGTGTCAGTTTCTTTTCTTTTCTTTTTCTTTCTTTCTTTCTTTTTTTTTTTTTTAATGGGGATAGTGTGCCTGGCTGGCTCAGTCAGTAGAGCATGAAACTCTTGATCTTAGGGTTGAGTTCAAGCCCCAAGTTGGTGGCTTTTATTAAATTAAATTAAATTAAATTAAATTAATTAAATAAATTAAATTAAATTAAATTAAAATTACTTTAAAAATATGGGGATACTAGTGTCTAATTTTCAGGGCTGTCTTAAGGATTAAAGACAATACAATAAAGTACCTGGAAAATAGCAGATATTACAAAATGCTAACTATAATCTTTCAGAGCCAGAAGACCATAGTACAAAATGTTGGGCATGCATGGTGCTAAAAATTCAGTAGGTGCTTCCTATATATATGTTGACACTTCCATTTGGTTTTCAAATTTTCCACCTTTTTTTAAAATTTCTTCAAATTTTTATTTAAATTCTAATTAGTTAACATATAGTGTAATATTTGTTTCAGGAATAGAATTTAGTGACTCATCACTTACATAAAACATCCAGTGCTCATCATAACAAGTGCTCTCCTTAATGCCCATCACTCTAGCCCATCTCCCAGCCACCGCCCTTCATCAACCCTTAGCTTGTTCTCTATCATTAAGAGTCTCGTGGTTAAAACTGTTTTCTTTCTTTTTTTTTTAAAGATTTTATTTATTTATTTGACAGAGAGAGATCACAGGTAGGCAGAGAGGCAAGCAGAGAGAGAGAGAGGGAAGCAGACTCCCCGCTAAGCAGAGAGCCCGATGCAGGACTCAATTCCAGGAGCCTGAGACCGCGACCTGAGCCGAAGTCAGCGGCCCAACCCACTGAGTCACCCAGGTGCCCTAAAACTGTTTTCTTAATGATTTCTAATTCATTTTTTTCAAAGTTTTCTTAGTTCAAAGCCACTTTTAAAAATTGAAATATAATTGACATACATTTTGTAAGTTTAAGTGTACAACATGTTGATTTGATACATACAATTTATTGTGTGTAACAAATATTTAGTTATGCTGTGCTTATAGCTATTAATTGCCAGTGGAAAATTCTGTGCTATTTATTGTGTCTTTCCATTGCTTATTTGATTTTTAAAATGATATCTATAACTAGCTTGGATAAAAACATTTTTAAAAGTGTAAAAAAAATAAGTTCAGGGGTGTCTGGGTGGCACAGTCAGTTAAGCTTCCTACTCTTGGTTTCTGCTTGGTCATGATCTCAGGGTGGAGATCTCAGGGTCCTGAGACTGAGCCCTGGGTCACTCATGCTCAGAACAGTCTGCTCAAGACTCTCTCTCCCTCTTCCTCTGCTCCTTCCCTCCTCTAAAAATAAATAAATACATCTTTTTAAAAAAGGGTTCAAATGTCCACTTTATCTGGACATCTTTTTTAACTAAATCATGCTTGCTGATACCATTTTGGAATAAGTTGTTAGACCATTTGCCTATAACATATATATAAATATATGTATATATAAAATATATATATACTTGCAGTATGATTACCACCATAATTTATCTGGCACTCTATCATGTCACATAATTATCATCTCTTTTTTGGGGCTAGGAACAATTAAGATCTAGTCTCTTAGCAACTTTGTAGTTTTTAACACAGTTATTGACTATAATCACTATTCTGTGCAGGACTTACTTATCTACTAGTTCCTAGTTTGTACCTGTAAATAATAGGTTTCTGTTAATTTGTTAATTTTGTTAAAAAAGTTTTTTTTATTGTTACTGTTGGTAATGTGTTCCAGGATTCTGTTTCCATTAAACTATCACTGTACCTTAGTTCTCCACTTATTGTAATAGGTTTCTATATTTACTGCTCGCCCTTGGCATATACCCCTTCTCCAGGAAGCCACCTTCCTCTTGTAGTTTCATGGCCCTGTGTACTTTTTTTTCATTTCACTTCATTTCATTATTTAATTATTTTCATTAACATACAATGTATTATTTGCCCCAGGGATACAGGTCTGTGAATCATCAGGCTTACACATTTCACAGCACTCACCATATCACATACCCTCCCCAATTTCCATAACCCAACCACCCTCTTCCTACCCCCAGCAACCCTCAGTTTGTTTTGTGAGATTAAGAGTCTCTTATGGTTTGTCTCCCTCCCAATCCCATCTTGTTTCATTTTTTCCTCTCTCTACCCTCCACGACCTCCCGCTCTGCCTCTCAAATTCCTCATATCAGGAAGATCATATGATAATTGTCTTTCTCTGATTGACTTATTTCACTCAGCAGAATACCCTCTAGTTCCATCCACATCATTGCAAATGGCAAGATTTCGTTTCTTTTGTTAGCCGCATAGTATTCCATTGAATATACATACCACAGCCTCTCTATCCATTCATCTGTTGATGGACATCTATGTTCTTTCCATAGTTGGCTATTGTGGACATTGATGCTATAAACATTTGGGTGCACATGCCCCTTCGGATCACTACATTTGTATCTTTAAAGTAAATACCCAGTAGTGAGATTGCTGGCTCATAGGGTAGCTCTATTTTCATCTTTTTGAGGAACCTCCATGCTGTTTTCCAGAGTGACTGCACCAGCTTGCATTCCCACCATCAGTGTAGGAGGGTTCCCCTTTCACCGCATCCTGGCCAACATCTGTCGTTTCCTGACCTGTTAATTTTAGCCATTCTGACTGGTATGAAGTGGTATCTCATTGTGGTTTTGATTTGTATTTCCCTGATGCCAAATGATGTTGAGCACTTTTTCATGTGTCTGTTGGCCATCTGGAGGTCTTCTTTGCAGAAATGTCTGTTCATGTCTTCTGCCCATTTCTTGCGTGGATTATCTGTTCTTTGGGTGTTGAGTTTGATAAGTTCTTTATAGATTTTGGATACTATGACCAATTATTATCTTCTGCTTTGTATTGTAGTGATTGATTGTAGTATATATCTTACCTCTACTATTGAGTTGGGTCTATGTGATTCATCTAACATTCAAAAAAAGTATCTGGAACATAATAGTTGCTCAATAAACATTAGTTGACTGCTGCCTGCTTAGATTATTTCTGCAAGCTAATGGTTCACACTGTGAAATACTGATTATGACTCCACATCTTTTTTTTTAATCAAGTATCTATTGAGCACAGTCAGCTCCAATCTTCCCAGCTTGATTTACTTCCTTCAAAGGGGCTGCGTGCTTTCCTTATTCTAAGCATCTGTTCATTCTCACTAACTTCTATACTCAATTCAGTGTAGAGCCTGCCTATCAGAAGTATGCCTAGAACTTGCTTCAGGCAACTTCTCCTAACATTTAGTTATGCTGTGCTTATAGCTATTAATTGCCAGTGGAAAATTCTGTGCTATTTATTGTGTCTTTCCATTGCTTATTTGATTTTTAAAATGATATCTATAACTAGCTTGGATAAAAACATTTTTAAAAGTGTAAAAAAAATAAGTTCAGGGGTGTCTGGGTGGCACAGTCAGTTAAGCTTCCTACTCTTGGTTTCTGCTTGGTCATGATCTCAGGGTGGAGATCTCAGGGTCCTGAGACTGAGCCCTGGGTCACTCATGCTCAGAACAGTCTGCTCAAGACTCTCTCTCCCTCTTCCTCTGCTCCTTCCCTCCTCTAAAAATAAATAAATACATCTTTTTAAAAAAGGGTTCAATGTCCACTTTATCTGGACATCTTTTTTAACTAAATCATGCTTGCTGATACCATTTTGGAATAAGTTGTTAGACCATTTGCCTATAACATATATATAAATATATGTATATATAAAATATATATATGTTTTAGCTAGTATGTGACTATTAAACCTAAAATTCTTTAAGGACAGTGAATATTCCTATTCCCTAAGCCTAAATAATATGTAATATAATGTCAGGTTCTGTAACCTATTTAATAAAAATAGTTGAATCAAATTAATGAGAGAAGACTAACAGGATTTCTACATTTTTTAATTAGCATGTGTATGACTAAGGTATATCGGGGAGGGTAGCATTATGGCTCACTCTGCTAATTCTTATAAATGCCTTTTTAAAAAAATTTCAAAGACTCTGGCATCTTTAAAACAGTTTAAGAGGCACCTGGGTGGCTCAGTGGGTTAAAGCCTCTGCCTTCAGCTCAGGTCATGATCCCAGGGTCCTGGAATCGAGCCCCATATAGGGCCCTCTGCTCAGCAGGGAGCCTGCTTCCCCCGTCTCTCTCTCTCTGCCTGCCTCTTTGCCTACTTGTGATCTCTGCCTGTCAAATAAATAAATAAAATCTTTAAAAAAAAAACCACAGTGTAATACGATTGCCAAATACTTCTTCTATGTCCAGCTATTCCTGACTTGATCTGAATAATTTTGCAAATTTCAAAACTATTACTTAATTTTGCATAACTTCTGAATATAAAAAGTCAGATATCTCAAAACAATTGTAATTTCATTGGAAAGAGAGGCAGTTTCTAAAGTCCAGCATGGCAGCTAATCTGTAAAGATCCCTGCAACCTTTAAGCACTATCCCCTTAGATCCCAATGCGAAACCCAGTGTCATGGAATTGGCAAGTCCTACTCCCTCGGTATAAGAAGGACTCTCTGACAGTCACAGTAAAACCATGAACAAAGCATTACCTGTTAGCATCCTGTCAGAAACTTCTTAAGAATACAGAAGAAACAAGAGTTTCAAATTGTTAGAAAAGAGGAATTACAACACAAAACTGACACTCAGTCCAAAGGTAAAACCAAACTGTTTGAAAAAATGAAGCATTCGGATGTTTGGTGGTAGGGGCTACAAGTTTCCAAGTAACCAGGATGTTAAGGCATTCTATAGAAGGTAATGTTGACAGCAACCTCAGGTGCTAAGAATAACAAAGCATGTTTTAGAGATGAGGCAACCAGGGCATAGAGAGATAACGTGAGCTGTTTCCCGCTACCCAGCAGGCAAGTGAGAGAACAGGATTGAGCCTCTTTCAGACACCTGACTGCCAGATAGTGGAGAAAGCTCAGTTCTAGAAGGGGTGCAAGAGGCTTAACACAGGCTTGAGCAGAGACAGAGGCAAAGGAAGACTAAAGGAGCTTGAAGAGAAGGAATTCCCTCGGTGCCTCTATACTTGGTGAGGATATGGAAAAGCATAATAATAAATCCCTGTTTGATAGAAAAGCCAGGCTTAGGAAACAGAGGCATTAGTTGATAGAGGAAGAGATTTCCAGTGCTAAGGACAGAAGAAAGGCTAGTACAGCCGACAAACAGTGCAGATACACCAGTTCCCTGCTGTCCTCGAGGCTTCTAGAGTGAGACCCAGAACACCCAAGGAGGGAGCGAGCAGAGGGTTTGCCTGCGCTGTCCCTCTTGTGTGTCTCTGCATAACTCATCCTCCAGATCTTCACTCCCTTGCACTTCTCGGGACCACCTTTCTTACCTGACTAGAGAGGCTCTTTGCACAGTATAATTCTGCTTTGCGGTAATTTTCACAATTGTAATTCTACATCTGTCTGTATATTTGATTAACCTTCCCCACCAAACCTGAGAATAACGACACTTGGATGTCTTTGTTCTTTTTAATATTGCCTAAATCTAGCAGAGTGCCTCATCCACTGCGGGCACAACAACTATTTGCTGACCACTGGCAGAAAGGACGGATGGATGGAAGGAAGCAGGCCAGCCAACAAGGGAGGGAGGGAGGGCAGAAGAAAGGAAGTTGATTGTGTTAGGGGTCATCGAGAAGGACAGTAAAATTAAAAAAAAGAGAAACTAGAAACACAATAACAAACTTAAAAACTACCCAACTCTGCTTAGGGTTGGCCTTATTTACTGTCAATTGTTTATGGTCAAATAAAAAGCTCTGATAGACCGTATCTTATTTCTGGACAACCACACATGTGAGCCTCATAAGGAGAACATTGCTGTACTACCATTGGACCTTGTGATGTGTGTCCACAATGCTACACACAATTGGAGATGATGGTTATTTTTTTCACTGGGAATTTTAGAACTATGGGCGATTTGCCTATGAAAGAACTTTGTTCCTAGGTGATGCCATAATTATGATAACACTGTGTTTGGTTAAGCTGAACTCTGAAAATGGCTTCCATCCCATTCCACTCAAGTCCACCTTACGTGGCTTACTAGGTGCCAGGCACGTAGGGACAAGACCAGGTCTCCGCCCTCAGGAGTTACAAAGTGCTTCTTTGAAAATTGTTGACATTCCAGCCCTTTATCAGTTACAGACCAAATGCATTCACCATAAATTACAGGGCATTAACTCATTTTCTTCATGTCATTAGAAGTGATTAAAATGTCCCCAAATTTCACTAGTCAAATAAGCAAAGAAACAGGTAGGATCTGTATCTGATCTCCCATTTTCTGCTTGTTGCCAGTGACTCTACATGGAAATACTAATCGTAATAGCAACTATAACTTTGAAAATTTCCTGTGTGCCAGGCATTGAGCTTTATTTATGTTAACATTTAACTTAATCCTCAAACAAGAAGATAGGGTCCATGTGTTTTTCACATTTGTATCCTTGGGACCAGCACAGACATGGGAAGATGAATGATAAATATTTGTTAAAAGAATGCATATGTAGGGGTGCCTGCGTGGCTCGGTGGGTTAAACCCAAGCCCTGCATTGGGCTCTCTGCTCGCTCTACAGGAAGCCTGCTTCCCTCTCTCTCTCTGCCTGCCTCTCTGCCTACTTGTGATCTTTCTATCAAATAAATAATAAAATCTTTTTTTAAAAAAGAATGCATATGTAAACAAATGGTAAGTGGGGACAATCCACATAGCATTTAAACCTGCTTTCTTTAACCAAGTTTTTGTTTTTAGGAACTACAAGTTGAAATACCACTGCCTGATAAATTTCACACTAAGTATATAACTAATGAAACAGGGCTGAAAGCAACCTTGAAAGGGACCTCATTTTATAGATGTATTCATTGGTTGAGTGACCTTGACAAGTGACTTAACCTCTTACTGAACCATACATATATTTTATTAAGAATAGGAGGGTGGTAACTTCCTTGAAAATGAACAGAATTCCTTGCATTGTGCCTGGCCCTCAAGAAATGATTGATGTTGTTATTCTATTTGATATGATTTTGTGAGTACTGAAATTTAAGAGTATTATTTTTGCTTTAGGAACTTAAAAAATATCAAGACCATTTTTATATTTTGTAGAAAATATGGCCAAAATCAGAATATTGGGGCAAACTAGACTTTCTACAATGATTTTTAAAAAGGGATCGTCCAAAAGGCAAGCACACTATAGACCCCCCACCAAAAAATGTGGTAGGGGGATACTTTTAATAATTGTTCATAAAAGGTAGGATTCAAAGCAGTACAGGAAAGAGTTCAAACTAACTTTTGAAAAATACACTCAAGGGTTTTATAGAAAGTGGTTAGAATAAGAATGATCTTGAAACTGTGATATACATATCATCAGATTATAAAGATCACAAAGACACTTTGTGGTTTAGATTATTCCTTGACATTTCAGCTCAAATGCCACAACATGTCCTGCCTGCCTTCTCTACTGTCGTCTTCTCCTTAGAACTGATCACTGCCTCACATCCTATTCATTTTGCTTGTTGGTTTCTTACAGCGCTACTGACTGGAGCAGAAGCTCCAAGAAGGCAGAGATTTTCATCCATTGCTGAGTCACCAGTTCCTAGCGCCTGAGACACAGATGATGCTCAACACTTATGTGTGGATGGAGTAAACGGAGGCAGAAGTTGAGACCCAGGGTGACCAAGCCCCTTTTATTTAGCTGGTATGTGGCTGAACCAGTTAAGATATCCAGGTCACCCAAACGTTCCTCCAGGGCGAGCAGCCCCTCTTAGCTCTCTCTGAAACTATCATCTGTCCCTTCTGTTAGAAACTTTGAGGTTGACTGTGAGGTATTTCTGAACCACATCAACAATCTGTATCTTTTTGAAGGCTTCTAGCACGTTTTATATGAGCTGCATCTACAACTCCCATTATAAAGGGGAGATGGACTTTTTTCAAAATTCCACACTGGGGAGACTCTGTATGAGAAAAATTGCTAGTTTATGAACAGCTAAACAATAATGACATTAGCTTGACTCTGACTTGTAAGGCACTTTAAATGTAGACTACAAGAAACCTGTTTTCTAAATCAGATGAATTCTTCTTTAAAAGTAAGGGCTGAGCTTATCCAGCTCCCTGTTTAAGGAAATTGTGAGGAAACAGAAATCAAAATTTAGGGGCTCTCATAAATAGAAAGATAAGGAGGAAAGTACAGGGGGAGCCACAAGAAGAAGACAAAGTAATGATAGAGTCAGGCTTTTTTCCCTGAGGAAATACATTTTACAGTCTGTAATTTTTTTTTACTAAACAGCTACTGACCAAATATGAAGGAAGAATACACATTTTTACACATGCAAGAGTTAAAAAAAAAATTGAACTACCACATACCCAGACGACGATGGTATCTGGAGACTTACTCTTACAAAATAAGAAAGGAAACCAAGAATGAGGAAAATATGGGCCAGAGGAAATAATGGGTCCAATTCAGGAGAGCCTCCCTAGCCTGACAGTATCCAGCAAACCTATGTAGTAATCAGCTTAGACTGGGGCAGTAGGATGGAGGGCCCTGGGGGGAAGTCACTCAAGGAAAAAGCACATTTGCTAGAATATGTAACATAATCAAGTTTGAAATAAAACAAGGCCATGACAAAGGCAAAAGACACGAGAATAAAAGGCAACTGGCAACTCCAAGGGAACATAAATGGGATATGAGGGAGAAAATATAATCATAATACATTAATTGACTCTGCATGAATGATATTAATGATATACATCTTAGAGTTCCCCAAGAGACAAAATATTTAGCCACATTTATAACTCAATACAGTGTAAATGGTATACATCTTATAAAAGTAAAAAGTTTGAAATTTTTGGTGAGGAGGAGGGAAGGAGAGCTCAAGGTGGATTAGAGATGCTGATATGGTCATCTTACAAAGTGGGGACTAAAAACAGACTGCAGTTGCGGAGAGAAGAAATGAAGGTGTAGTAATATTAAGTTTAAAAGATAACTGTGGGGGTGCCTGGGTGGCTCAGTTGGTTAAGCAACTGCCTTCGGCTCAGGTCATGATCCTGGAGTTCTGGGATCGAGTCCCACTTCAAGAAGGTCCCACTTCGAGTCCCACATCAGGCACCCTGCTTGGCAGGGAGTCTGCTTCTTCCTCTGACCCTCCCCCTTCTCATGCTCTCTCTCTCTCTCTTATTCTTTCTCTCTCTCTCTCTCTCTCTCAAATAAATAAATAAAAATCTTTAAAAAATAAAAGATAACTATGGAGAAACTAAGTCTCATAATAGTACTTGGAAGAATGAAGAAGAATGATATCTAAAATGGAAAAATCAAGGAAAAAGAGATGAGTGTTAAAAATGTGTACATATGGAGATCAGGATTAGGTGTGAGGGAGAGTGAGACAGAAGATAGTAGCTTTTTATTATAAGCCTTTGGTAGTATTTTATTTTCTTAAAACAATGCACTGTGTTACTTTAATGGAAAAAAAGTCAAACAAGGGAAGAAAATCAGCTCATGGCTTAGTCAAATCCTAAATCCTTTTGCATAGGAATTCCTCTGTCCTGTTAGAAAAGTCCAAATCTTTGTCCTGTAACCATATATGCACTTTTGGAAGCTACCATTAAAGGGAGGAGTTTGTGAGTATTGCCCTATTTTTTTTTTAAAAGTACAAGTTCAAATAATTTTGAAGAGTACAAGTTCAAATAATTTTGTGACTCTAAAAGGAAATGAGATAGGTGAAGGTAAGATTTTTTTTTTTTTTTTTGTAACTCTGAACTCAAAACCAATGAACTGCAATGAGTTTACTGTTCATGGGTTCTCTCAGTGCTTGGTGACAGTTTAGAAGTGAATACAAAGAAAACAGCAAAGTTAATATCCCTTGCCTTCTCCTAACCTCAACATTTTTAGCAGCTGAGGTTTCACATTGTTGGGCAGAAATGTTTAACACAAGCATCTGGGATTCATTCATGTCAACTGTTGCTTTTTAAGAAGGGTATTCTTTTTTAAAAATACTAACCTTCTTTTAAAGACTGCTTCAGAAGAAATGAATGTTTCCTGCTTGTTATTCACTGCCAACACTCCCATTTAAAAGTTCAGCCTGCTCTAGGAAATTGAAAGGAAACCCCCTTCCTACATCCAAAAAGTCTTCATTCCATATGGGAAGTTTCAGGATAGTCTCCATGGTGAACAGCATCTCCTGGGTCCTCAATTCCACTTCCAGATGGAGCCCCAAGGTAGACAAGCAGCTCCAGGCTCTCAAGCCTTTTCCAGATGACAGACTCCAGAAAGATGAGTGTGGCAGAGACCTAATCCTCTAATTCCAGATGTGCACATGAATAAGTTGGAACATCTTCTCCCCTACCATATGTAATCCCCAAAGGGAGAAAGCTTTTTGATGCCTCTCCAACAACACTCCACAGTAAGTCTCCTGGGAACTAAGTCTCCAGAGATCAAAGTGTTATTTTTCTCTCACCTCTCTTCTCTCTTCCTATTTGCCAACCTCAATCCAAAATGCTTTGCTATTCCTTACCTGGGTCAAGGTGCTTATTTCCGGGCATACCTTGGGGATTTGGTTATTCTGAAGATCTAGAGTCTTCAGGCCAGGCAGTTTTTCTAATGCTGAGGGCATCTTTGTTATCTTCTTCCCATTCAAGGTAATGATCTTAGTGTTTTCACCACCCTTCAGTGCTCTTACTAACAACCTTTCACTCATGGGCTTAGAAGAAAAATATAAGAGGGAGAAGGTAATCACTAGGGATTAAGTTCCTTACTGTGCCTCTTTAGAACCTCTAATTACAGAACTGGTGTGTCATGGAAACAGAAACATTCTGAGATCTACCATGTTGAAGGTAGGAGGCATCAGAGTGTTACCTGTGAAAAAGACAGGAAGAAGAAATAGCTGATTCCAGATTTGGGGCAGGAAATATACATGAGCCTAGGATATCTTAGGCCAGACTCTTATGCCAGAGACATGGAAGTTATCAGACTAGTGAGATCACACATCAAAAGGACACAAAAACCAACTTCTAGAGGTTGAGGTTCCCATTGGTCTAAAATGGGAAATTTGAGGATCAGAAACAATAATCTAGAATGAAACATATGAAAGCACATTAAAATCTAGGCGTTCATAATGGTATTTTAAAAATAAAAGAAACTCATTGATTACAAAGGGATTGCTGAGAAACTTACTCATAAGTCTGCAAATTGATAAAAGAAAAAAAATGAAGCATTTATTCTGCTTTTCCAGTATAAGCACCTTTTAGTATAACTTAAGGGTTAATAAGGTTCCTATTCAAAGAAAAAATAAAAGCTTATAAATGAGGAAGGAAAAAATAGATTTAGGAAAATCACCATTTCTGCAAATCCTAATGAAATAATGGATCTCACAAAAATCATAATTGGATGCTTCTAGGGATGCCTGGGTGACCTAGTCAGTTAAGTACCCGACTTCTTGATTTTGGCTCAGATCATGATCTCAGGGTCATGGGATTGAGCCCCAAGCTGGGCTCCATCATGGAGTCTGCTTGAAATTCTCTCTCCTTCTCTCTCTACCCTCCACCCTGCCACTCACACACAGAGTTTCTCTCTCTCTCTCTCTCTCTCAAATAAAATCGTAATAATAAATAAATAAATAATAAAATAAAAATAAAAATTCTAATTTAACCTGAGTCCTAGTCCCAAAACCCATTACATGGCTTAGGTATTTTGTTATAGCAGCAAATTCTTTATCAGAGAAGACCAACAAGAATCATATAGCCTCCGGCCTTAGATAATTGTGGGAGCTGATTAAGCCATCTATATAGGGCTATTGCTGATGTGTCTGATGCTGTGCTTGCTCCAGGATTCAGGGACGCTGAGGGAGAAGATCTGGCAGAGTGGGAGAAGCGGCAGGTTCCATGGTTAATTCTCACCAGTGAAGTAAGCCAGCAGATCAGCAACAGGACACGTTACTGACACTCAATGCCTTCATGCTAACTTTCTAAGCTTCTGCTTGCCTTGTGCCTTCCAAATGTGCAAAATGTCTCTTGTGACTAGGACTGGGAAACTATACAGGGAAGGGGATTCTGAGATATAGTCTAAGTTTAAATTGATCAGGTACAAATCTACCACACCACACCTTTCACACTTACCTGCTTCTCTTTCTACTACTATTATCACAACATAGTCTCATCATCTCTACTGTATTACTGCCTGCCGCCATTATATTCTCTGTATGTCACAGCCATCAATCATCTTATAATACATCTTACTCTATGATAAAGCTATAATAAATAAAAATCTTTCATTGGCCCCTCATTGCTTATAAGTTAAAATCCCAACTGAGTTGGAATTAAAGTATCAGTCTAGCCCCAGCGTCATTCGATGTCATTCCCTTTCACAAACCTTCTGTTTCTAGATGACCACCATTCATCAAAAGCATCAAATATATTTAGTCCTTTGCTTGTGCCATTCCTTTGGCCTATATTCCTTGCCACTTCCTAACTGTTCCTAATCCTTTCAAGAATCTGCTCAAGTATTTATCATTTTCCTTGAATTGTGACCTTCTCTCTGAGCAGAATTGCTTCCATGTTTGTTTCAAGGGGACTTTATACAAACTCTAATTTAGGACTTAATACTTTGTATTATTGTTCAAGTCATATTTCTTGTTATGTGTTTGAACTGTAATCTCTGTCACCATGTTTGGCATAGGATTCAGTAAGTGTTCATTAAATTAAAGTGAATTTTATGCTAAGGGGTTGTGTGAAAGAGTACCTTATATAAAGTCTATTAGTAGCACATTAATGTTCTTAGAAAATATAGGAAAAAAGACCTGTGCAAACACAGAAGTTTAAAACATTAACTGTTATGCACTGTCCAAGATGCTTAGTATATGAATATGAATAACAAGTCATTGTCTTCAAGGAGTCTAGGGGGAAATCAGAAATGTAAATTGGTCATCCATTCATCAAGTATTGTTTTCTAGTTTCACTGAGATATAACTGACATATGACATATAAGCTTAAGGTGTACAAAATAATGATTTGACATGCGTAAATGTGGCAAATTGAATGCTACAGTAATCAAATATTCATTAAGTGCCCACTACATACTAGGTACCATGATAGCACTGAGGCAACTTGGTTCAAGAAAGATTTCTTGCTGTTGACTGCTGAGTCTAGTCGTAACAGGTTAAGAAGAATTAAGCAGTTGATGAAATAAATGTAAGGAGGTGGGAGATGAATTTAAATAAAAGGAGTGTGAGAAAAATGTTCACAGGCATGAAACACATGGGACCATGGGGAATAAAAGTAATTCTAGTGCATAAGTCTAAAGAAAGGAGTGAATGAAAGTGATGGGGGAGAGGTACACTGGACCAGTCATAAAGGAACCCTCTTAAACGCCATGTTAAGGACTGGACTTCAACCCCTATGCCTGGGGAGCCACTGAAAAGTCTAGGTTAGGAGACAGTCTCAGATTTGCATTTCTGGAAAATTCACTTTGGCAGCATGAAGGAAGGGGGAGTGTAAGGGAGTGGCTCTGTGGACAGGGAAGCAATTATGAGATTTTTGTACTATTCTAGGTGAGAGGAAAAAGGGACAGGGGAAGAAAATGATAGGGTATAATGTGGGCAGGATTGCCGCTAGAACCTGATCTCATAGGTACATTAGATTAGATGTGAGCCACAATAGGGTGTAAAGTGGGGAAATGAGAGTGGGGTAATATTTAGTAGGATAAGGCTGTGACACAAACCCAGTTTATGAAGACATTAAAAAACTAGGAAGAAAAAGAGGATGGGGTTTACTATTTCAGACTTTGGAGTTTTCACCTACACCTTAAACATGCTCCCTATACACACTCAGCTGAAATGGCCTCTGAGCTCTTCTGGCTGGGCTCATGGAATGCGGCCATCCCCACCTTTCCCAGCAACCAGAAATCAATCTATTTGCAGGAAAATTGAAAAAAATAACCGGTTTTTTGAGAAAGCATCATCTTGTGAACTCAGCACAAAACTAGGAACTTTAAATTGAATGTTAATCTAGAATGTGAAAGTGACTTCTGTAAACTGCAAGTAAAACTGGTTTTATCTCTCTTCTCATCAGTAGAATAACAAGAATAGCAGTCTATTCCACTGAGATTGTGTGGGAAATATCTAACTGATGATTATAAACTACTTTAGAAGTATACAGTGCTGTAGGAATGCTAAAATATATAGCATCCTAGAATCTCAAGGACTTCAAAACAATCAGAAATTTTATTTAATTTATATTTATGAATTTAATTTATATTATTTAAATTTTAGTTAACATCTACAACATATCTACTAACATTTATTAACATCTATACTACAAAAGAACCTGGCTAATTCCTATGACAGGGGCCCCTGTGACAAAGGATTTTGAGAGGTGTAAAAATGCATTTAAAAACAGGAGTTCATAAACACAGGTGGCAGGAACCACACACTTGAATTGTTTTGGCAGACTTTGTGATTTAAATGTGGTGTGAAATTTGGGGTAAAAGTTTTCAAACATGAGCAGATGCTTCATGTACTAGGAAGCTACCGTAGAAATTTTCTGTCCTGTAATAAAAAAGGGCACTGGCTTTCTCTTGGTTTGTTTTCTTTTTTAATAATTTTTTTTTAAATTTTATTTATTTGTCAGAGAGAGAAAGAGAGAGAGCGAGCGAGCACAGGCAGAGTGGCAGGCAGAGGCAGAGGGAGAAGCAGGCTCCCTGCCGAGCAAGGAGTCCAATGTGGGACTCGATCCCAGGACGCTGGGATCATGACCTGAGCCAAAGGCAGCCGCTTAACCAACTGAGCCACCCAGGCGTCCTGGTTTGTTTTCTTTTTAAATATGGAAATGGAAGCTTTGATGTAAAGGGTTTTAGATTCTCAGGGTGCCTGACTGGCACAGTCTGTTAAGCATCCAACTCTTGGTTTCAGCTCAGGTGGTGATCTCAGGGTCGTGAGTTTGAGCCCAGTGTCAGGCTTTACGCTCAGCTTGGAGTCTGCTTAAGAATCTCTCTCCCTCTCCCCCTAAATAATAAAGAAATCTTAAAAAAATAATAATAAAAAATATAAAGGATTTTGGATTCTCAAAGGCCTGCCTTCCGAGGTCAGCCTTGCCACTTACTGGCATTGTGGCTTAGCAAGTTGTTCACTCTCAAAGCCTTCAAGTCTCAGTCCCATTTTTACAACAGGCATGAGAATACCAACCTGGCCTGCAAGGACTAAAGCCCACTTATGTAAAGCATTTAGCACATAGACAGTAAATGCTCAAAAAAATGTAGTTCTCTTTTGCACATTTTAAATCAAGATCTCCACCTTTTGTTAAATCTCAGATCTTCGTGTACCATTTGGGGACTGATTAAGGTGCTAATATATGTCTACTGTGTCAAGGACCTGTCTCTCCGCTGTGACCTGCACTACACTATCCTTATCCATCACTACTTCAACTTATTACTTAGATATCTCAATGCACTCTCATTAAAGGAGTTCAAATAGGGAACTAGGTGAGGATTTGTCAGCAGTGCTATACAAAGAATTCTTATGTTGGACATGAGGTTAGAAATATACCAGTGGTTCACAGACTTAACAAAGGAAACAATTTGTAAGAAATTCAGTTATCAACTCTTAATTTTGCCAAGTATATTTTGCTATGTAAAGTCATTTTATTATATATATATGTGCACATTTATATGCATATAAATGCATATAAATGTGCACATATATATATATATGTATTTTTTTAAGTGGGGGTGGGGGCAGGAACAGAGGGAGAAGGAGAACCAGATTCCCCACTGAGCAGGAAGCCTGATGTGGGGCTTGATCCCCAGACCCTCGGATCATGACCTGAGCAGAAGGCTGATGCTTAACCAACTGAGCCACCCGGGCAGCCCCAAATAAAGTCATTTCTAAAAATTCACTTTCCTCTATTACCACCATAATTTCATCAAAGGACATTTTAAAGCTCTCTGGTTTAAAAAAAATTATATATGTATATTTCTTCAAATCAAATGAATTTGCTTTATGAAAAATTCATCATCTTATACAAAATTTTATTTTGCAAATGGTATCAGCTTACAGATCAAGAGATTACCACTAGGTTAGATGAACCTCTCCTATATTACTTAAACACCCACACACAAATACACTTACACATAATTTTTGGAAGTTTCTACCAAAAGTTAAATACATAAAAAACAGAAGGAAGTAACCAATTAAAATTAAAAGTAGAAATGAAAGTGAGATAAAACCAAGCACAACAAGGTAACATTTACAAAGTCTATGGATAGAATTAAAGAACAAAAAGGTGAACCTAAAGGGGGATGGTATGATGCCAAGCAAGATTCTGGCTTGAGCACGAGGCACCCTTGACTGAGACATGAACTGTACTTTCCCAGACCAGCTGGGGATGGTGGTGGGTAAACCGAGTCCATGTGCTGGCTAAAGGCCACAGCCTCGACTCAGCCCTTGCTGAGTCCTGCCATGAGGAAGTCCTGGCCCAGCGTTGACAGTTCTGATTTCTAGAAGTAGAAACATGGACTTAAGTGAAATCCTCCAGTTCTTAAATACTACTAATTCACTTTTGAATTTTCTTTTAACCACTTCAAACAAAATACCTATCCGGACCTCATTCAGCTTCCCAGGATAGCAATTCGGGTGCAGCAAAGCAAAAAGAGTCAAGGATAACATCCTGAAAGCCAGTCAAGGGAAGAGGTATGGCCAGAATAGAGCCTAAGGAGGAGGAATCAGCGAACATTATTGTGAATGGCAAGACAGAATTTCAAGGAGCGAGTGTCTACAGCATTAAATGCAGCAGAGATTTCCAGGAAGATGCAAGAACAGGTAAGTGATCACTGGTACCACTTTTAGAAGCGGTTTCAGTGGAGTGGTGGTATTAAACCCAGGCTGTTGTAGGTATTCTTTGTGAAGCTTGGTAAAAGTGTTTTCTTAATTCACCAATAATATCAAAAAGTTAAAAATCCATGAAAGAATATCATAACTAAACCTGAAAATTCTATTCTGATCAAGAATCTTGACAGCTCAATTCCAAACAGAATATAAATGTCAAACTTTGAGATAACAGATAAGAAGCAAAACAAATACTTCAGAATTTTTACCTTATTATCTCAGATTCTTCCTGGGACTCATAATGGCCTGCAAGATACAGAAAATCCTCTATGCTGAATACCAAGAGCAGCACTGAAATTTCCTCTCATTACAGCATCTCAGGCTCTGCTTTGTGAACCACCTTGATGATCCCCCTTTTCCAAAACAAATCATTAGCCTTTCTATCACATCTGCCTCCCTTCCAGGTGACACATAGGCAAAAACAAAAAAGAAACACAAACAAAACCCCCACATATACAAAACACAGCAAAATAACCATTATTCTCATATTTGCCATAAATTATAGAGCATTTACTAAAATCCTAGATTCATTATCTAAACTTCCATATTTACTTGTATCATTCTCCTACTAAAGTAAATGTTACTATTATTCCTATTTTCTAGAAGCAAACTGGAGCTCTAAAAGGTTAAATATATGCACAAGTTTAAAAAATAAGTGATACTAGGTCTGATCCCAAATTCCAGTATTTCCAATACATGTAAAAATGTACATGTGTACTTTCCAGTACACACGCATGGCAGGGCTGCCTCTCTGGGTACTTTCCTATTTGGGTGAGGCCATACGACAAATTCAAGCCCATGAATGGAAACGAGTGTTTCTTCTGAACCACACTGTTGGAGTCAAACTCCAGAACACTCTTCTCCTAGAAAAGTTTAAGACAGTGACAGCTTAGGTCCCAGGGTATAGACATGAAGCACAGCTCCCAACCAACTGGTGAAATATAGCCCACACAAGAAATACTCCTTGTTGGAACAGCCACCAAGATTTTTGAGTTGTTACCACACTCTGACTTAAGTCTATCCTGACTCCTACCACCAGTGGCCTCAAAAGTCAAACACATCTCAGTGGGTTAGGACATAGTATGAGCATAGGACAGAAAAAGTTGGGGTCCAGAGCTTTTCAAAGGATGTTTGTGTAAAGTCTAGCATTAGGCAGTTGCCAAAATTACCAGACAAGTAACACTGTCTCATGTGCCCAATTTTTATTTTAAATGGTTTTTCTTAGAATTTTCCAACCTCATTAGCAGGAAAACGTAAAGATTTACTAAGTTATTCTCAACTGGGAGCAATTTTGTCCCCAAGAAGACATTTAAAATGTCTGGTGATATTTTTCTCTCGCATCTCTGGAGACAGGAGTACTACTGGCACTTAGCTGGCAGAGCTGCTAAGGATCTTGTAACACACAGCATGGCCCTCACAAATCATCCAGCTCAGAATGTCTGTAGTCACTGTTGAGAAACGCTGGTAGAGGTGTAGAATGCCTTTCTGATTTCAGGGGGGAAATGTCTGATTCAAAAACAGCAATTTACTTTTTAAAACTAGGTTATTTTTGTCAGTAAACTTATACATTGGGTTCTCATTAGTCCTCATGGTGATACTGTATTGGTTAAGATTATAAATAGTAATCAGAGTTTCCTTTTGTCAAGATAAGGGTAACACAGATAATAAAAATCAGGAGAAAGGTTATAAGTCATCCCTATTCAGAGAACTGGTAATTTCAGCAGAAAGGTAGTAATTTGTTTCAGTAAAGTATGCTAGTCATCCTGATTATACTGAAATAAGACAACTATAAACTTCCTGGTCAGTGTATTTACAAAGTTTGTAGTATTTTCTTGGTTTATACACTTACCTTAAAGGACCTTTATATTTCGTAGATTAAAATCGATTGTCCTAATTGAGACATGAAGGCAAATGAACAGTCTCAGAAAAAAAAAGGAAGCTCTCTTGAGTTGTTCCTCCCTTAAATCAACTCAAAAGACTAGAAGAATTCATCCAAGGGGTTAGGTAAATTAGAAAGCAGCCCTTTTGTAAGCAAGCACAATGCTAAGTCAATACCTCTCCCTGCTCCTGATGGTCCATTAGTCTAGAGTCACAGCCTATCCTTTCAATTAGTCATATGACTGTCAACATTTATGAAGCACTTACTATAGAGGTCAGGCAATGTACTAGATATTTTATTAATAGCCAAAAAGTTCTTGTTTCTAAGCACTTACAGACAGGGGAAAATAATAATAACAATAAACTAAATACAAATTATCACTAGTGTGTAGTTACTAGAAATCAACATGTATGAAGTGCGGCACCCAGCCCAGCCTGGATGGGAGTTTGGCTAGGTAATTAAGGCGAGACCAGGATAGGAAGCTAGGCAAAGCTGGGTGGGTGAAGTGCTCAACTCCGCATGGCAGCTCAAAGGCCTTCAAGTTGGAGGAACAATGGTGAACAAGAAATGGTACTTCCTACAAGTTGCTTTAAAAAAAATAAAAATAAAAATAACTCCTTGAGTTATATTTTTCTGCAAGATGGAAAAAGATTTTAAACATGATGTAAGACAGGGAAGAAAAATCAATGTGAAACTATATGGAAAGGAAGAAAAATCACTCATTTGTTCAATAAAAGTAAAAACATTATGAAATTACCAATTTAATTCTCAGAAACACAAGTGTTCCCCTCCTTCAGCTAGTTCGTGAGAACCCGTACCAATATAATATTAACAATGATGTGCCAGCATTAATTTGCACAAATTTCCTTACTGCTTCACACTTATACACAGTGCTTGTTTTCCTTCTTTAACACCCAAGTCTTAGAATATTCTTCAAATTCATTTGTCCTAAATTATTCTGTTGTCCTTCATTATTCTAAGAGGTTTTAAGCTTCAACCTGATTTCTAAGAGCCATGGCTTAAATGCCTATCACTTTATCTCCCTCTATTCTGTCTGAGACATAATGCTATGCTTGATATATTTATTCGAAATCCCTTAAAGCAAGAATCTGTGGTTGTATTATTCTCAATTATATGTAAGGACAAAATAGAGCCTGGATAAAATTCTAAAACAATCTGAGAAGAACAATTAAAAATAACAATTGAACAAATGTTGATTTAATTTATACAGCTTTTATTCTTCTTTTGGCAAACATCAGATAATATGAGCAAACTTATACTGCTCACTATAGTTACATACATTCTTTTTTGCTTTATATAAGTTTGTAAACATATGTTAAGTGGATAAAATTCTTGGCTAAAGACATATTCAAAAACTCTGACATATACTTTTCTGAGTTAGGAGAAAAGAAAGCTTATGAAACTTCCATTAGACCATAATCACACAGCTAACTAAATTAGTATATGCTGTTTTTAAATTAACATCTGCCATTTTTTTAAAGACTTCAATTTTTGGTTACAGCTAAAATGATTTTTATCTGAAGTTTTAGAAAAGAACAGAAGCTGACCACACAAATCTTACTCATAACCATATTGGCCATTTAAAAATAAAAAATAAAAATAAAACTATAATCAAGAAAATTCCATTCATCTTATTAGAAAAAAATAGCTACCAATAAGTTATTTTAAATATAGATGGCATTTGTAACAACTAGGTTTCATGATACTTGTCTTATTATTTCTCAATGCTTATCTTTTGATTTTAAAGTAACAGATTACTTCATAATAAAGGCAAGCCATTTAATATTTTATAATTTAATTATTTTATAACTTTCAGGCCCCCAAAATTTCAGATCAAGGACTCCAAAACAGTCAGCCTTCAGAATACATTTTGTTTGGCATACAGAATGGTTTTTCATCTTTTGAATTGGAATACCTTCAAGTAGTACTTACTTGCTCTAGCTGACCACATCCCTACCAGCTTCACACACGGTCACCAGCTGGACATGTGAGGCTCACACCCGGTTTTAATATTATAAAACCCAGCATCTACTTACGAAAATTAGTTGGAAAATGAGAGGAAAAATTCGAGGAAAAATTCAAATATTATGAACTTGATGCTAAATCTTATTACTCATTCCTAATTTGGGAAAACTAGATCAAACCAAAAAGGACTCATTTTCATAATACTTAGTTATATAACAAATTATCAATGAGACATGTTTCTATTATATGGATACTGTCGTCTTAGGCAGAACAGTGTTAAGAGTAACCTGAAATCAGATACAGATAAATCATTCATATCACAAAGTATTGTATACTAACTTTACTACACAGTCATAGCTCCCAAACAGTGGCTTTCAACTTTATCCCTACATGTAACACAAACATTCTCAAATATCTGAATTAAAGGACAGATATCATTAAAAAGGCTAACTAAAATAACACGTAACAAAGGCTTTCTTCTAATCCTAAAGAATGAAACAAAAAGAACGGTTCTGTAAGACAAACTGGAAATGAGGAAGAATTTGAAGTCAGGTTGGCCTTGGACCCTTTTTACATTGCTACTTCTTCCATTTGTTCAAGCTAAAGAATAAGAGAAGCCACTGTTTCTTATGGAAAAGGCTGCAAAGAAAACATATGCAGCTAAGTGAGGATGAGGAAAACATAACAAAGAATATAAAACGTTGTAGTTATAAAGCTAATCACGAATGATGGTATTGGAGCTCCTGGCTGGCTCAGGCAGTAGGGCATGCGACTCTTTATCGCAGGATCAGGAGTTCAAGCCCCATGCTGGGCAAAGAGATTATTTCAAAAATAAAAAATAAAAATAAAATGTAAAAAAGAGACACTAAAAAAACTGTAAAAAAAAAAAATGGTGGTAGTAATTCCATTAGAAGTTTAAGAAACAGCAAGGAGTAACAAATAAATTAGAGAGACAGTAATTTGATAGGTCTTTATTTGCACACAAATAAAAGGCTAATCTGTAATTCTTTAGAAGTCTGATCTGGAAGGGAACACCTATTTGTCTTTGAATTTGTCTCATTTTTTAAACCTGATTCCCATGTGAATAAATATTTTTAAATTTTTAGTTAATTAAGCAAACTTTTTAGCTTCACTTTGACAGTTACATAAAAAAAGTTTCATTGTATGAATCCCATCAGTACCAAGTTACTGAAATCAGATTCATTTATAAGCACTAATTAAATTTGCTATCACCACCAATATATATCACCATATATTTCCAATGACAAAGAGACCAAGTCATTTAATTTCAAGAAAAGTTACATTAAAATGGCTACTGAAAGCTTTTACTAATAAGAACAAAATTTTTAATTTATTTTCAGTACAGAACAGAATGTTCAGGACCTAATATTAATAAAAATATCAGCAAATATCAGGTCTGTAAATGATGTTCTCCACACTGGACTCACAAGTGTTTTTAAAATACCACTAAGGGAACACAGGTTAAAGTTTATCTCTGACACATTTTTTAAAAAAATCTCTTAGTAGCTTTGCCATAAAACTGATTTAAGGTAGTTGTGTTTTTCAGTAATGTTAGAACAATCCAGCACTTGTAAGAATAGTCAGATCCGCACACTGTACTAAAACATAATTGTGCAACATTTTGTAACTAGCTGCAATTTTCAGTAGCTGTGTTCACCAACTGTGTAACAGAATTGTAATGTTCTCCTAAGCCGTATGCATGTCTCATATATCTGAAATGAGAAAAGGAGAAATGAGTAATTTAGATGAAAGTAATTCATTGTAATAAATGTTTATTATGTATATAAAATGAAACAGTCTGAATGAATCACTCCACAGGGGTATCATTCAAAGACTTCATTGACATATTACTTAAAAGTTCAACACCATTTGAAAAGCATCAGCAGTCAGTAAAACCTGGTTCAATAACTCTGTAACTGAGTTTAAGTCAGGCAATACGCAATCACTGGGTGGGGAGGGTAAAGCGAAATACTGAAACGCTGAGTGCTCAATAGCTTAAACTTTTACCTAAATTTAAGCCATCAGTAACTACCTTTCTAGGTTTGGCTAATTAGCACTAAAGCCAATAGCAAACTCTCCATGCTGTGTTTCAGAAAAGAATTCTCATTCATGTAAAAATACTTTTACAATATAAAGAAAAAATTCCTAAAGAATAAACAATTTGGCAACATGAATATATTTCAGCTTTTACACTTGCTGAAACTTAGCATTATTCATGTGAAACTAGGACAATATGAAAACTAATGCTAAAATCTGTAACCTTTAGAAATGATTTTATTCTTAACTCACACACAAGAATAAACCACTAGAGGTTTTTAAATAATTATCTAAATCACATATTGAAAATGCTTTCTAATTCTATTATTGCCTTTAACATAAGATAAGCATAATTAATGCAGCTGAAGATACTTTTTTCTGATTAATCAACATACACAACCAAAATATTTGAATAATTTTGTCTTAACTATGAAAAATGTAAAGTAAAAATTTCCAGGTACTTACACAAGTATTAATGGGTTTTTTGGATATTCTTCACCAACTACAATAGGAGGAGAATCTGCCTGTATTATCTCTATTGGTGTTTGCAAAATGTGAGACAAAGCTCTTAGCTATAGGAAAGAAAATGTGTTAGTAAGGAAAATAAAAAAGGTCAATCTTACTCAAATCATAAACTACTGAGTATGCATGAATAGGGCAACCATCATCCAACAGGTATTTATTCCGTTCCTCACTGTACACCAAGAGCCTGCCACATAGTGGATACTTAATACATACTTGTTGAAAAAACAAATATAATATTTATTAAATCAAATGCAGAAGTTTCAAGCCCTAGCTTCATGACAGCTTTTTAGAAACAGCAGTACCATAGTTAATGAAGTGAGGACAGGGGTAGATTGGATTCATTAAACTAGTCTCTCTACTTTTGAATATTGTTTGAAAATTGCCAGTTTTTAAAAATACTATTGCTCAGGCACCAGGCCAAATCAATTACAGTTTGGGAGGGGCTGAGGGAAAGAGAGAAGAACAGGGAAGATCAGGAGGTTTACTACTTTTTTTAAAGCTTTTCAGATGATTCCAGTGTACCAGTGCTGATAACCACTGCTTCATAATTTTCAAGGCATGACTAGACTATTTATGTATATGAACTGTACTGTCCTTTCATGGACTTTCCATCTGATTAATACACAATGTTAATTTTGTATCATACATTATAAAATTAGAGCCTAGGGGCGCCTGGGTGGCTCAGTGGTTTAAAGCCTCTGCCTTCAGCTCAGGTCATGATCCCAGGGTCCTGGGATTGAGCCCCGCATAGGGCTCTCTGCTCAGCGGGGAGCCTGCTTCCTTCCTCCCCTCTCTCTGCCTACTTGTGATCTCTCTGTCAAATAAATAAATAAAATCTTTAAAAAAAAAAATTAGAGCCGAAAGTCAGATGAGTAATAGTTAATAATAAGTATTGGTAGTAACATTGTTTAGACTTACTGACCAAGGACACTAAAGCTCTTTTATGTATATTAATTCATTCAATCCTCACAATAACCCTATGGAATAGGTACTACTGTTACACATTTTAAAGAGCTAGAATCTGAAGCAGAGAAAGGTTAAGATGCCTGCTATAGTTCAACACAAGGAAATAAAATGACCTGTCACTGAACTGATTAAGTGTGCCTCTGGAACCCAAGTTCATAATTTAATCACTTTTTAGTCCTCACTCATAGTGCCCTCATCTATATATTTACCTGATTATAAGAATTCTGTCTAGAACATGGTCCTTTTAGAAAGTTTTAACAAAAGTAAGAAATTAGTTCAAGAATATGGAGAAAATTCTATGCTGCACAACAGTAAACTTAATCCCATGCTCTATCTCATAAAATGTCCCTTTGGGACATTTTTTTTTTTTTTATACCTGAAATAACGTGTTTTATTTTTTATTTTTTTTTTAAGATTTTTTAAAATTTATTTATTTGACAGATGGAGATCACAGAGAAGAAGGCAGAGAGAGAGGAGGAAGCAGGCTCCCCACTGAGCAGAGAGCCTGATGCGGGGCTCGATCCCAGGACCCTGGGATCATGACCTGAGCCGAAGGCAGAGGCTTTAACCCACTGAGCCACCCAGGTGCCCCAAATAACATGTTTTAAAAGCCAACCAGAATGGAGGGTGTGAAACAAGCTCTGGAAATAACCCTTCTAAATCTTTTGAAATCATCCCTTCTAAGTCTTTTGAAATCATGTAAAGAATTTCTTTTTAATAATTTAAATTTACTCCATTATGAAAAAAGCAAATCTTATTTCAAATGAATTCACAAACCAAAAACTTATGAATGTCCTTCAAAAGATGTTTTAAAGGTTATTTTTCCTCAATTTATTTTTAAATATTTTATTTATTTATTTGAGAGTGAGAGAGAGCACAAGCAGATGAAGGGGCAGAGAGACAGGCAGAATCCCCACTGAGCAGGGAGCCTGATAAGGGGCTCCATCCTAGGATCCTAGGATCCTAGGATCATGACCTGAGCCGCCTAAATGCCCCTGAAGTTTTATTCTCAACTTAAAAAGAATTGCTTAGGTCTCTAGTTCTCCTATTAATCTGTGATTCTCAAAAGAAAGTGCAAGCATCTTTACTCCTAATGTAGTCACAAAGCTACTATGAAAATTTCCTGAGTTTCAGAGACCCAGGAGAGGCATACAAAATGAACATAGTTCCCTCTGGTGGTTCAGAAGAGGTACAAATAGAGCACTGAGAAAAAGATTTTGAAGAAGCATTCATGCCATTTCTTCCAAAAATAAAGTTCTTGAAGTGAAATACTCTGAGCCACAAACTATTCAAGATGACTAATTATCACTACACAATACTAATTACACTGTTCGATTCAACCATCTGGCACCTCAGCTTACAAAGTTCTATGCATATACTTATTTAAGGTCTGCAAATGATCAACCAAGTACACACAAGGCTTTTACTACCCACATTCAATTAGGAAACTTGAGCTCAGGAGGGTTGGCTGACCCCCCAAGATCACAAAACTGAGAAGGAGAGGGAAAGCCAGGACCCAAACCCAGGACTTTCTCTCTCATCCCCTGACATTCGAATACCCCAGACTGCCTCATTACCACTTGGACCAACTAAGTGTTCTATTTACTTTTTTTTTTAATGAAACAGAGTTAATAATAAAATAATTAAAGCTTTAAAGACAATCCTGATTAACTCCCTACAAGTGACTGAACATATTGTTTTTCTACACGTGAATTTTAATGCATTAGATACTGCTTTGAAGTCAGTCAGTCAGTCAGTATCAACTGGAATTCCAATTGTAATGTCTTGTGATAGGATCTGGCCTGTAATTTCACATAAAAATACTGTTTTCTATTTCTAATGTAATGGATAAGTTACTTTATAATAGTGATTCATCACCTGAGCCACTAAGGGTAAATTTACCGTACTTGAATAAAATCCTCACTTTCTTAAGTCCAGAAAATCAAATATATTGCCAGGAGCAGCATCACAAATGGAAACACAGGTACAAGATTAGCCTCACCAACCCGCAAATTACACACTGGGTTATTTAAAATAGAATAGTGCTTTACTTCCCAAAGATACATACTTAAATCAAAGGTCTAAGAATGTTAACTCCCTATTTCAATATTTCATCAGCAGAGAAATAGCAAATACATAAAGAAAAAGGATACTCAGTAACTGGGATCATCTGAAAAAGATGTCTGAATACTACATGTGGGATTTAGAAATTAAATTTAACAATCCACAAACACCGTAAGTAATTACAAACTTACCTCAAGCTGCCCTCCCCATGCAGCTGTGTTGACAATATCATCACAGTACTTTTTAAACTCTTCTGTACAGATAAACGGGAAGATAACACTTAATTTTCGTAACTCATGTTACAAGATCCCTTTTATACCTCCCACAATTCCTGATCATTACTCAAGTTGTGAACTTACTCCTTCCTCTACCTGCACTCTCCAGAATTTAATCCACTTCCCTTATCCAAACTTAACTCGCTTCAACTTTCTACCACCTCTCCATCTGAGAGCAAAGCAATTCATTTCTGCTTCTCTCTCTCAGACTGAAGCCCAGGGACCTTAACCACACAGCAAGGCTATTCTCTGTTTACCCAAGCAACCCCCAAAACTGTCACCATATTCACCATCTTGACACGTATTTTAAAGCCCAGATCTACATCTGAAAAAATACACTGAACAACTAAAACAGTGCAGCCTTTATAAAATCAGGTCTATTGTGAGACCCCATAAGAAACGTGAGAAGAGAATTAGGGTATACGTAGAAATGACCTGAAATTCCTTTCCCAGCAATAGCACTGCACCAGAGTGCCTTCACTGTTTATTTTGAAGGCATTTACTTTATTTGCTTCAGTATCAGTTCTAGCCAAAGAAAGGGCTTCCTGGATTAGTCATAAGAGTTGGCAAACTCACAGTTTAATGGCACATCTTGAGCGTACAAACTTTTATACAGAAAGTTAAAATGGGAAAGAAATATCCTCCCTGCTTAGAGGAAGGGAAAAGAATTAAGGGCATCTATAGAAAATACGTTCTGTGGGTTTGCCTCATTCACTGCTGTATCTCCAATGCTCAGAACAGTGCCTAGAATAGTTCCTGGCACATAGTGGCTTCAATAAATACTTGGTTGAATGAATAAGAAATTAAGTCTTTTATCTTTTTTTAAATTCAGCAGGCTGAGTTGCCACCTCTTTTCCACTGCCCTGCAACTCGCAGAGTTGGGGACTCTATTAAAGGAAAGCCAACCTTAACCTTCTCTTCTCCAATCCATTCTGGCCCTATGACTTGCTCCCAGAGGATACTATCACACCTGTAAGCTTCTCTTGAGGACTAATTTCCCTCTGTTCTATCTCTGTGTACCCCCCCACACTCTCAGATTTTCACCTGCTCTCTCCTTTGCCAGTTGTACCTTTTTTTACACCTCTCCATAAATACTTTATCTTAATTATCAAAGGTATTATAAAGAATAATAAGGCAGGTTATTAACTCATTTGTTTTTGGTTTGGCAAAGTCAAATTTTGTCTAAATATTACAGCTTATTGAGAAAATTAAATCTCCCAAAGTACTGGATAAAAGTAGGATTTAGTTTTCCCCATCTTTGTGCTTATGGTCTTTGGGCCCAATACTTCCATGAACTAGTCAAAGCTTACCTCTATGCCCAAATTTGTGACATGTGAACTTATAAACAATTTTTTCGATAATGACAATGAATCCTATTCCCATTTCTATCTTAAATGAAACAATATATTAAACCCCAAAATAGTTAAGTACTTAAAAGTTCTTAATAAAGCAAAATGTACTAGTATATATTAAAATTATAAAAAATAATTCAGCCTAAAATTTTAAGATTTTTTTTCCCTCTGTAAGGACTATCACGGGTTTTTCTTATTCTCAATCCCAGGAATCATTTTATTTAACAGCAGCAAGAAGACATAGTGGTGGGGGAGGGAGGGAGACATAGTGAAGAAAAATAAATTACCTGGAGTATACATATCTCCTGTATTAGGATTTGTTAAAAATGGCAGAAAGTCTTCCACGTGGCCTTGTATGTATTCAGCAGTTTGACTTCTCAAGGCAGCCACAGTCAAGGGGCATTTCTGTTCTTTCAGCTGATCTTCAATGGCTCTATACATACAGTGGCCATCAGATGGAATCTGTTTGATTTCCAACTGCCTAGCTGCCAATATTTGAGCAAGTTTCTCACTTTCTATGTGTCTGGCTCCAGATAAGTTCTCAATTTCAGCTTCAGCTATCCTTTCTTCCCGCTCCTTTTCCAATGCAGCTTTTTTGTCCTGGGAGGAGGAGAGTACAGGAAAGTTAATTTACAATAATTAGGACTGTTTCACATTTATCAAGGTGATAGAAATGTAAGACTCTCAAAATATCTGCCATTTCCTCCCTTCTCCCACTAGCATTACCATACTGATGATCTCATCACTTAAGGAATTTTTTATACTATGACCTCCTTTAAGGGCAACTTCTCATCTGCATGTACCCAACACCAAGCTCTGTACTAGAACAAAAAAAGCCTTCAAATTTTTCTTTGAAGTCTATTTAAAAACTACATGACAAGTTTCTAAAATCTCTACTGATTTCAAAGTACTGCCATAAGACTGAGCTATCCTAGCCCTTAAAGCAACATCATTATCATATTTATGCCAAGCTAATCCAAGCTTTTCAACTCATCACTCAACTACTGGAGCATTAACATGCTAAATCACCAGTGAGGCATCAATTGCCAAAGCCTTTAGAAGAGTACAGGAATTCTATTTATCTAGCCTAAAGAAAAAAAACTGTGTGTGTATGTGTACACACACACACACACACACACACATTTAATTAAAGCAACAGATAAAAAAAATTATTCTTATAAAAAATTAAATGCTACAGATAGACTGAAGTTCCCCTAAGGACCACTGCCAATTTCAATGCTTGCTCTAGAGGTCTGGTGAATATCTTGGTCAATTTTTTTCCTAAGCATTTTAACAAATATAGATGTACTCATAAAAAAAGTATAGAAAAAAAATTTGACAAAAAATGGTATCATATTACATTCTGCAACATGTTTTCCTTATTCAAATATCAGAAGAGCTCTTCCCATGGCAACATATGCAAGGATGGTGTAGGGGTAGGGCAATGAGATCTGTGACATGAAGGTTGGTTAGGAAGTAGAATGAGAAGGCTAGGGGAAAAGAGAAAAAAAATCCTGACAGTTATACTAGCAAGGAACAAATCCAGAAAGTACTACACGTTTCATAGCTGAACACAGCTCATATAACTAGAGTACCACAGAAACATGTCAAGAAATGAGGTTGAGGGCAAAAAAGGTATGTATATAGTTCATATATGTTAAATCTGTACATACATAGTTTAAAAATTAGAGAGATATACACAAAATAGAGTGCTTTTCTCTGGATCATAGGATTACAAAGTAAGTTGTTTCCCCCCTTCACCTATCTACCCATCCACCATCCCTCTATCAACCACCAGTTTGTTCTCTGTATTTAAGGGTCTGGTTTTTGTTTGCAAAGTAAGTTTTGTTTTGTGCATGTGCACACGTGCACTTTTCTGCATCTTTCTAATTCTCAATCATGAATATGTTTTACTTATATATAGGTCATGAATGCTTTTCAATTTAAGAGAATAAAAATAGTTAAGTAAAATTCCACAAATCTTGATATTGGTAGCAAATTACAGTGAAGGATTTAGTAAACCAAGAAAAAGAAGGAAAAAGTAAAGATTTCCATGTCCCTAGCTCTCATTCCTCTTTGGGGCAGAAGAAATTAATGGAAAGGCAAATTTCAAACTTAATGTCACACACTTGAACTACTTGCCTGTTATGTGCCATGCTGGAACCTAAAGTGATTTGTAAATTACCTGAATCAAAACATTATTACCTCCCTAATAAAACATACACCTATTTAAGTTTGTTCCACCCAAATCCAACCATGCCAGAAGTAACACGAACAAATTTATTTCACTGCATACCTACAACTGCGCATCACAGCAGCATAAAAATCTTAAAACACAAGATGGCACTGTTACTTTATGAAAGTCTAAAGAACATTTTCAGAGGGGAGAGGGAGGATAAGCACCTTGGATATCATCTAATCCAAAACCCCTCATTTTCCTCTGAGGAAACAGCACGCAGAAAGAATTCCAAAGGCCATACAGCTGGTTTAGAAGCAGAGTGGGACCAAGGACAACACAGAGCGCTCCTTCTATCCAGGCACCTAAATCAGAATAAAAGTTGGAGCAGATGGGAGCTGGAGTTAATGAGGTTATATACTAGTTACTAGAAGAGTGGAATTTTATAATTCTGCAAAAAACGTTTAAGCCTCTAAAATACTAATCCAAGCATTTCATTTTTGCCCTCAAGCTCTGCTTCAATGTTACATAGCAATTGTGTTTTCTTTCCAGGCACAAGGAAAAAATACATTGGATTCTGTTCCCAGCCATGGATAGCTTCCCAATGGCAATAAGCACTGCGGTTTCTACAGCCTTAGTGCTGGAGACAGAATGGCAACAATTAAGTCTAATGAAAATATATATTTGAAATGAAAACAGGTATTAACTCATAAATATAGTGTCAGTAAAACTAGAGTCATGTCAATATAGTAATGTAGCAAAATAATCTCTGAAGAGAAATCGTAAGAGCTGGGTACTAGTCCTGGGTTTATATCAAACTTTCAGTTTGCCACTAAGACAACTGGGCCTCAGCGCTCTCATTTGTGAAATAAAGAAATTGAACTAGATTTCATTCCAGCTCCCAAATTTCCTGTTTCTGAAACCCAATTCTTCTAAGTTCTACTCTGGGCTCTTTCCAGCATACCAAAGAGCTTCTTCCATTGAATCCTGATGAATTAAATAAAAATACTCCCAGTGTTTTTCTAGATTCAAAGTAAGAGATGTGCTCTACAATATTCCAATAATAAATCTTCATAAAGTTTTATCAGGTTTTTCTAAGACAGAACTATATCTCTCCCAAAGATAAACACAATTAATTTATTGGCTTTTCATACTTTGGTGTTTTGGGCCCCCCCCCCAAAAAAAAGTTCAGGTTTCATTTTCTTATATACTATAAACTTTTAAGTGTTTTCAGTTCCAGAATCCTATTAATACTATTAATATAACAAAGCAATAAAAAAGTTCAGGCATTACTTCAAGGATGTTTTCTTGCCAAGTGTTTAAGCAGCTGACTATAAAAGATACTAAATTTTTTGAGAGTATAGTTGAAAAGGTATGCATTTCAGCCACATAGAATTTTAGGAGAAAAGTAACAAATGTTTGAGAAAAGTAAGGGAGTTTAATTTTTTATGTTTTGTTGCCTAAGGGTACAGCTGGGGATGAGTAAGATTTGATAAAGACAGGAATCAGTTGGGACCTAGGTTTTCCAGAGTGAAATAGGCTACTCTAAGATGTATCAATTACTAAGTAGAGGCAGTACCAACAAGTATTTTGTTATGCCCTTGCCAAGCAAAAATTCTGACCTTTGCTTTTGATCTATAGAAGCTACATGATAATTAAGGCTCTTACAAAAAGAATACACATTATAAGGAGGGAGTTAAAATAGACAGCCTCCAAGATACCATAAAATCTAAATTTCATGACTCAAGAAAATAAAATCTTACAGAAGTATGAGAAATGTTTGACAATGCAACTTAATCAACTTTCAAACAACAACAAAAAGATAAAGTATTGGGTTGAATTTCTAAGAGGCACACTACGTAGTACTGAACACACTAAACAATACTATCATTTGCTGACCCATTAGTTCTCCAGGCCTTGTTTGGGCTTTGGAAATGGTACATTATTTAATATTTACAGTAACTCTGTAAGGTAGGTATTATTTACCACATTTTGTACATACAAAACTGAGGTTTAGAAAAGTTAAGAATCTTACCCAAAGCCACAACAATAAATGGGATGAAAACCTTCATATGTCTGACTCCAAATACCATGCCCTATTAAATTATGTACTACTAAATTATAAAAATGCTAAATTAGCTAAAAATAAACATTTAAATCCTACAAAACATCAAATGTTAGTAAAACAATTTTGAGATTAAAATACTAGATTTAAAACCCTTTTCTCTTTTTCCAAGTGAACAGCTGTAACCTATCTAATTTCATTCCCATAATTTTGATTTCATGAACTCACTACTTTCAACAAATCAGTTTTCTTATAGCTCTGATGATGTAAAATTTCATGCCCACATTTATTTTTATTCATGCTGTTTCTCCTACTCAAATATCCTATTTAATTAACTGTACTTTCTTAAAATTCCAACTCATTATTTAGTAATTGGCACAAATGAACTTTCCCTTCTCTGACTTTTCACTGCAACTAAACATTACATAGATACCTGCATAATTCTGAGAATTTTGTACACCTGTTTATCTTGCTTAATTTCTAGATTCAAATCCTTGTTTCACCACTTAACACCATATTTTTTAACCAGAACAGAATCACCTGAGCCCATAATGGGACGATTCTGAATTATTAAGTCTAGGATAATATATTTGTAAGAATATCTTTTGCACACTCCCTTCCTATCCCTACTCTCTGAGACCTGAAAATTGTACATGTTATTTTATACTGTTTAGCTCTATTTTCTTCTCTTCAAAATAAGGATAAGACTCTACTTTACCAGATTATAACCATAACTAAATGAGATTTCATACAATCTATAAGCCTAGCATTGTATCTGGCACATACCAAGGGCTTAACAAATGTTAGTTCAGGTATTTGGCAAGAAACTTCATTTTTTTTTCCTATGCCTTTTGTATACAATACCTAAGATACTAATAAGCATATAGCACTAACTTAATTACTTGGTGACATGACATTCATACCCGTCTCTTTTGTGCTTTTGATATCCGAGGTGGCTGATTCTCAAGAACCAAGTTTGAAATGTTAACAGCAACAGAATCTATCTGAAGGAAACAAAAGCATTACCAAGTTAATGAAAAATACTTTAAAGTTCTTCTTCAAGTATTAGATTATTAAATTGAAAATCACAAAGAAAGAAAATCACCAATATGTATAATACAACAATTCAAATTTGAATAACAGTACTAGGTACAATATTACATGACATGGTTTTTCTTTTTCTATTTTTAAGGGAGAATTTGTCAGAGTCTCACAGTTTCCTTAAAGCTCTCCAAATGCTCATCCCTGCAGGCTTTCCTTCCTTCTTGAAATTCCTATTTCATTAATCTAAATACTTCCTGTAAGTGCCAAGTTACACTCAGTCATTGAGAAGTTCACCTCTTCCTTCTCTAAAGGCTGACAGTACTTATAGGATATGTAAGGTCCTGTGCTAAGGTGCCTGAGTGGCTACGCTGGTAAGTGTCAGCCTCTTGATCTCAGCTCAGGTCATGATGTCCAGCTCCGCACTCAGTGAGGAGTCTGCTTGTCCCTCCCTCTGTGTGTATGATGTCCAGCTCATATTCTCTCTCTTTCTTAAATAAATAAATAAAAGCTTAAAAACAAAACAAAACGGGACGCCTGGGTGGCTCAGTTGATTAAGTGGCTGCCTTTGGCTCGGGTCATGATCCCAGCGTCCTGGGATCGAGTCCCACATTGGGCTCCTTGCTTGGCAGGGAGCCTGCTTCTCCCTCTGCCTCTGCCTGCCACTCTGTCTGCCTGTGCTCGCTCTCTCTCTGACAAATAAATAAATTTAAAAAAAATAATAATAAGGTCCTGTGCCGGATCAGTTCATTACCGCCTTCATAACCTCAAATGTGGCAGGAAAGCCCTTTATCTCAATTAGCCAGAACCTAATGAACACTGGTGAGCTTTCTCTATCCTCTTCCATCTACAAACTGATAACTACAGGTAGAAAAGTTAATGTATTGTTCAGATACCACAGCCAATCTTAATCATCAAATGGCTATCATGTGTTTGCTGAAGAAGAAAGATGCTAGACTAATGATCAGTGTTAGTACTAGTATTTTATGACTGCAAATGTAACTTAAGTTTTTGGTATAACAAATGCATAAAGCATACAGAGGACTCTAACAACAAAAGAGATAGCAGTCTCCAAGGCTATACCCAAATTATCAAAATATGAAAACCAGATTAAGACTTCAAAGAGTGGTTACATCAACTTTAATAAAATTAGCATTTTTATATTTTTCATAGGAATCTGCTAAAATCTACAAACTACCATACTGACAATAGGCAAGATACAGAGAAGCATCTGGAAAGCAATGACATGAGAATTCAGATAGTGTTCAGAAAGAAAATAAGCTTAAGTTAATGAAAAAGATAACAGCCCAAAGTAAAATGGGAGTTTGTATTTTAACAGTTGAAAAATATGTTCAAAGAAATCTTTGAGAATTCTTTGAGAAAGAAATCTCAAAACTGAAAGTTGGAAAGCAAATAAAACTGTATCACTAATAGAAAAGATGGGGAGATAATTAGGAATACCATGATTGTAACAACACAATTAAATACCTGGAGAATCATGCCTTGCTACTTGGAAATAAAATGTGTTAAGGCACGGGTCAGGATCTTAATGACTAGCTAATAAGGCTAAAGAAAATGAGACCATGTTTAATACACTGACCACTGTAACTCAGTACAGACAAGTTGTTTGCACTATCAACAGTAGACCAAAAATAAACCAAGTAAAACTAACTTATGGTAGATAAAATTTTATCCAGCCCTAAGAACCTTCTATCAAAAATGGAGTAAGATTATGGACTCTGTGATCCCTGATATCCAAACCCATGTGATAAACCACCATACCACACAAAGTTTTAACAGAATTCAGATTCACATCCTGGAGTAAAACAGTCCTGATTCTGAATTCTGGCTTTGGCATTTAATAGCTGTTATGAATTCAGAAGGAAATTCTTAATCCCTGAGTCTATTTCTCTCTTGAAAAATGAGATTATCTGCATTTACTTCATGGGTAATACCTCATAGTGTGTTACTAAGAAAAATCACATGAGAATAATGCACATGCTATCTTAAAGCATTTGGCACACTATTAGCTACAATGATAAAATAAGTATTTGTTAAAAAAGACAGTATGCTCTACTTTACCCGTGAAACAAAGTAAATTTTCATATAACCTGAACATGAGTTCATATTTGCTGTCCCACTTGATTCTTACAGAATCTTGTGCTAAACAGCTAAAGTATTTGTATCATATTATAAGTGGAGAATTTTATGCTTAGGAAGTTTAAGTAACTTAACCAAGTTTGCCATACTATTCAATGGCAATTCTGGGGCTAGAAGTCTGATCTTCCAACTTTCACTTGAAGATTCCTCTGGTCCACCTTATCAATCGGTTCATTTTGGGGGCAAGTACATAGCTGAAGTGTACGTTTTTTGCTGGCCTCCCTTACAAAAACACATTACCAAGTAAACCTTGTCACAGAAATATTAATGAAAGGTAATGCATGAGTATGATTTTGTAACTTCCTTTCTCTCTAATTTTATGATTTCATAGAGTGAACAGTTTATTAGAGGTGGACAGTTGCTTTCAGATGCTGTAGGCAAAGAGAAGCATCACTTTACATACTTTACTTTCCTTAGAATTCAGCTTCAGTTGCTCCAATTCTTCCTTATGTTTCTGTTCCATTTCTGCTTCCAACTTAGCAACATCTTCAGTGAGTTGCTTCCTCCTCTTTTTGTCATTCTTGGGAACAGCATTCTTCATACCCTGAATTTTGGCTGAAAATCCACCAAAAATCATTAAGTCAACAACCCAGAGATTGAGAGGAAATGAGAAATAGGGACAATAAGGGGATAAGGGTGTACACAAGTAATGTAAGCCAAGAACAGTAATTACATAACAATCAGACATTTACAAAGAGCCCAGATGAGGGGAGAGAGCACCTCCAAAAAAAAAAAAAAAAAAATCCTCATTAACAAAACTTACGTCTGTTTAATGTGATAGGAGTGGGGAAAAAAAAAAGACTCTAGATTTAAATCTCTCAAGCATCCCTTTTGAGTCCTCAAAATCGAGGTGAGGTATTTCAAAACGCGTCCATTAGCGCCCAGTATCAGTAACTGCTTAGGAATAGGAAAGGGAGACAGGGGAGGGGGTGAACAATCTGGGCCCAACACGAAATTCTCAGACTCCAGCACCCGGCGGTGGCGTGGGGTAGCGGGGACGCGGTGGACCTGAGAAAAGGAAGCTTCTGAAGATTCGGCGGATTAAGGGACCCTCGGGCCAGGGGATTAGAACGGGTGAGGCCACTGGCTACGCTGGGAAAGTCTAAGAGGATCCAGATCAGAAGCCTCTCGAGATTCCGCAGAACCGACCCGCCACGCGCCCTTTCCTGGGTCCGAGAGACTTCTAGGTTCCCATTCCCTCGTCACCTTGCAACTCCTTCTTCTCTTTGCGATGCCTTCTCACTAGCTGCTCCTCCTCATCAAGCTCCTCCACTAAGACTGCCTCCATGACGACCAGGTAGCCTTGCACAAGCGCTGGTAGAAAATCTGCACCACCGGTTACCCGGCACTTTCCACCCCTCAACCTTCACCTGGGGTGCCATTGGCCGTGCCTGGGACCCAGGCCCGCCTTCGAGGCGGTACCGGATCTAAGCCGAGTCATTGGACCGAAGGGAAAGGAGACAGGATGAACGCATGCGCACTCTCAATGACCCCTCCCCCGCTCGGATAAGGCGGGAGGAGAGCGACAGCGCGTGGGGGTGTGGCCCGGTATTTACTGCCTCGCGATTGGCTAGCGCCCTATAGCCCCACCCGCAATAAAGCTAAGCATCTGGCTATTGGCTCTGACGTGAGGCGCGCAGTGATGACGTGAAGGAAGCCATTTTGGACACTCGTTTTATTTTGTGAGGTGTTCCGGAAGGCTTCTTTTAATCTTTACTTTTGGTCCCGTTGCAAAGGAAAGTTGTTCAAAAGGTAAGCGAGAGGAAGAAAATATTTCAATAAAACTGTTAATAATTACCAATGGGAATTTTTGGGCTGACTCCAACAGTAGGAAATTAAATTTTGTTTATTGTTTTAAAGGTTGTAATAATTGAGTTCGGGAGAAACAGTTTATAATCGAGAAAATGCCGCCTCTTGAAACGGATATAGCAGTGGAAGCCGGAGAGAGAGGAAGATTTGAGTATCGTATAACACAGGATCTTAAAGATCTGTGTTCAGTAATAAAGCAGCTAATGTCAGAGCGCCTTAGAAGTATCAGGGAGTTGAAAGAGATAACAGAAATGTGCAAGCCGGATCAGTCACAAAATCGAATTACCGAAGTAAATGCAAACCAAGAGAAACCGCATGCAGGAAAAGAGGAAAAATAAGAGATTAGAAGCGAAATCTACAGCATCGGTTCAGCAGATAATAGGAATATCTGAAACAGAAGACAAAGCAAACGAAGCTGAAACAATAAGGGACTAATTGAAGAAAATTTTCCAGATTCGAAGAACAAGCTAAATCTGCAAATAAAAAAAGGTAATAGAGTACCAGTAAAACAACGAAAAGAAAGCAACACCTACACATACCCTACTGACGTTTTTAAATTGGGAAGATAAAGAAGAAAAATTCTACGAATATTCAGAGAAAGCAGGTTAACTATAAGGGATAAATGTCAGACTGACCCGATTTTTCTCTCTCAGCTCTAAATGTCGAAAGGCAAGGAAGCATTATCTCTAGTTTTAAGGGGAAATGATTTTGAGCCAAGAGAGAGACTGCCAAGTTACGGTTTATATGTGAAGGCAACTGGAGGACGTTCCCAGATATGCAGGAGTTAAGAGAGTATTTTTTATTTGTTAAATGCTGTTACTACAGCCCGCAAAAACAAGTAATGAGGCAGTTGTATGAAAAAAAAAGTCGGGTAAACATTAAAACTAGTTAAATATTAAGATTAAATTGTTATATGTAGGGTTATGAAACTAAATGCAAAGATAAATTCTTAAGTTGGGTCTATAATTTCAGTTTGTCTTATTTTAGACTGAAAAGATGTGCTAAATGTTCAATTTAGAGACGAAGTACTGTTTTTAGTATGTAATGTGGATAAAGGTATGCATGCTCTACAGCTACAAAATAAAAGGGCTTTGTCCTGTGGTGGAAAGGACACCTAGAGTAAAGGCATTCCAAGTGTTAATCTGATAAAATGGGAAGTTGGTACAGTTTTGTGTCCTTTATTTTTACTTATAGAGGGGGGGAAAGTAACAAGTTGGTTTATAATGTTAATATTGGTAGTATAAATTAATACTATCAATTAATTAATAAACTATAAATTTATTAATACAATAAAATAAAATAATATTGATAGTATAAAAAGAAAATTTCTAAATCCCTGACTGGGGAGGTGGTAGATGAAAGCATTGTTTTATGTACATCTTGCCTTGGGAAAAACACTAGTAACTGCTTCATGTAGTAGTTCATTCTAAGTAAATTTGACATTGAGATAGGTGTTACAGATAAAATTAGAATATACCAATTTTATGAATTGGAAAAGAAGTGGTGAAAAAACAAAAAAAAATAGATTAACAAAGATACAGGTGAATTATCACACTCATAAACGGACTAAGTACCCCTGTTAAAAAGATTCAGATTGGGTCAAAAATCAGTCTCTGAACCTGGATCTTCACATTTGTAAAAAACAAAGGAATTTAAAGATAATGAAAAGTGTTAAGTCATAGAAATTGAACTAGGGAACAACATTTTTATCAGAATTTAAGCTGTGGGGCGCCTGGGTGGCTCAGTGGGTTAAAGTCTCTGCCTTCGGCTCAGGTCATGATCCCAGGGTCCTGGGATGGAGCCCCACATCGGGCTCTCTGCTCAGCAGGGAGCCTGCTTCCTTCCTCCCCTCTCTCTGCCTACTTGTGATCTCTCTGTCAAATAAATTTTAAAAAAAATTTAAACTGTAACAAAATATGAAACACAGTCTGGGATGTAACATTTAAGAAGCTTGATGTAGTAAATGATATGGCATTCATCTGTAAAATGTTCACTGTCTTGATGTGAGTGGTAGTTTTACTGATGTATACATAGTTTTTAAAATAAGTGTATTTCAAGTACTTAATAAAGTAATTCTTAATTCAGTTACATATGGCAGTACATATATTGGACACTGACTTCAACACTTCCAGTCTTTAGTAAAGTAAATGAAAAGGAATACATTAATTAGGAGGAGTGTGTGTGTATGTGTGTATAATATGTATTACTTTGCTCCTTCATTTGCATTCTTTTCAAATTATCCTGAAACATTTATAAATGATTTTGTACTAGAATACAGAGAAAACTTCAAGAGCACATTGCACAAATAAGTACATTGCAAGAAAGCTTAGAAACTAAGTTTAAAAGCTGAAAAGTCATTCTTGGAATTTTGGAATGTTCTTAAATACCTTGGGTTAAAGAAAATTGTAACAGACTTATAATTTAGGAAATGGTACAATAAGGATATTATACATTATATGTTATAGAATGAATGTACAAAAGGCAAGAAATGGAGTGAAAACATTAAGTGAAGAATAGAATATGCCCCTAAGATAGACTTAGTAATTGGAATTTGTTAATTTTGTTACCTTCTAAGTAGTGGGTTTTCTCCAATATAAGTGGCACTCTAATAATAGTGCCAAATAAGGCACTATTTCAAGTGCCACAATTAACATCTTGGTGACAGATTTCTCCCAATTGAGGTTTTGGGGTTTTTTTTAGATTTTATTTATTTGTCAGAGAGAGCGCAAGCGAGCACAGGCAGACAAGAGTGGCAGGCAGAGGCAGAGGGAGAAGCAGGCTCCCTCCCAAGCAAGGAGCCCGATGTGGGACTCGATCCCAGGACGCTGGGATCATGACCTGAGCCGAAGGCAGCCGCTTAACCAACTGAGCCACCCAGGCGTCACTCCCAATTGAGTTTTAACATAAGTTCTAAACAGCTCATTTTCGAAGAGGGAGAAGCCAAAGTCTTTTCTCACCACCACAACCCCCGTATACACACACACGTTTTGTTGTCTTTTTCTTAGACCTCCATGGAATATTTCTTGCAGTATGGTTTTTATATGGAAATTATGGTCCTCAGAAAAGCAATATCAGCATTACCTAGGAGCTTATTAGAAATTATCTCAGGTTAATAGCAGCATGGGATTAGATTATAAAATACACTAAACATCTATAAACATTCTCACTGAACATAATGCTATTGTACATTATGAATGCTTAAATGTTAAATAGCATTAGAATCTAGGAACAGTTTTGCTGAAACATACTATATAAAAGTTCTTGCATTTGAATTATGTCTTTTTCCCCAAATATTTCAAGGTAAGACAGGTACTTCTGTTTTCCTCCTGTCTTGAAAATTTATAAAGTTGGGACACGGAAATTTCAAGTTGAACAATCCAAATTTAGAAATGTTGAAGTACAGCATGGCGAATGGTAAATAAAGAATGAGCCTCTCTAATAATAGTAATAGGTCTCTCTAGTGAGTAAAATAACCTTGGGGTAGATTTAAATTCAAGTTGTGCAGATAGTTCAAGATTTCTGGATGAAATCAAAGGTTTATAAAAGCTGTAAAAGGCCTTTATTAACTATAGAATTGGTGATGAGTGATAAATAGAAGTATTAGCAGCAATTGAAACAGGAGCTCTAGTAAATTACAGGCAGGACTTTTTTTGGATTCTCTAATGTTGAACTCCCCTGAAGATGTTAACATTCTTGTATTAGTAAGCTTGGGCTAGAATATGCTAACCAGTTGCCTGAAGATGTAGTGCAGATAATACAACAACATATTTGGGGTAAAGCTGAGATTGTATTTCCTTTTTTTTTTTTTTTTTTTAAGATTTTATTATTTGACAGAGGTCACAAGTAGGCAGAGAGGTAGGCAGAGCAAGAGGGAGAAGCAGGGAAGCTGAGCAGAGAGCCCAGTGCGGCCCGATCCCAGGACCCTGAGATAATGACCTGAGCTGAAGGCAGAGGCTTTAACCCACTGAGCCACCCAGGCACCCCTGAGATGGTGTTTCTTAAAAGCTCCCATGTATTGATCCTGCCAGTCTGGACACACTTTCAAGTGGAAAAATAAGACCTTCACTGTGTCTACTAACCATGAAAGTGAGGCTCAAAAAGTAATTGGCTTAAGGCTGCATATTAAGTATCAGCCAAACCTGATTTCAAGACCATAATTTTGTCATCTATGTAATCCTACCTCGTCCACACTACAGCACCTACTTAGAAGATTGTTGGGAGGATAAACTTCTGGTTTATATGATAAGGAAGAGTGCTTATGACTTCAGTTAAAGTATATACCCAGAAAACAATGGCTTATGGAGGGAAAAATGAGTTTTGTTTGTAACATACTGATCATGATTTGTGGCAGGAATTTGTGGATAAGTCAGGTATTTGGAAATTCAGGTCTAGAGCCAGAAGAGATGTCAAGATTGGAAATAAATTTGAAGACAGTATTTGAGGCCATGAGAAATCACCCTGGAAAGGATGATAGGAAAAAGGAAAGGAGATTAAAGCTTAAGGGACACCTGTATTTGATGGGTAGGTATTCCAGTGAAATAGAAGATTGAGATTTATAGTTCCAGTTGAATTTAACACAAAAAACAACACACACTGTAGTCAGCCCTATACTTAGTGATGGGTAATAAGGAGTATGGGACTTTGTACCATAGTACATAGTACATAGACAAAGGAGTATGTCTTTGTACCAAAATGTTTTTAATTTGTAATTTTCAAGCTTTTAAAAATACAATGGCACACCCATTGTTCTAAATATTCTAATTTGTAGTTCACTGCAACATAGTCGATTTTTGATTCCAGCAGTTATTCCTCTAAAGTTGCACTGAATTAGTGAATACTGTATCATTGCATCTGGGGGAAAGATAGGATTAGGTTCCTGTGAACCTCTGGTCACATTATTTTCATCAACTTACCTATACATAGCCTTGTTTGAAGATACTTTATTTAATGTCTGTTGTTGATTCACCAACATTAAGCTCATAGCCAACAGCACTGAAATACATGGCCTGAGCAAATCTTACCTAACATTTTCTCTGTAAGGCACATCAGAGCCTTGAACTTAGGAACATACACTAGCCAGCCCTATTCTTGGACCATTTTAAAAAGCAAAATCACCAACAAAAAGCACAAATATGTGAAAAGTATATCATGAAAAGGGCACTTGTTTGCAGCATGAGAGCTGAGACCAGAACACTGTCTCCTTGTCTCACTTCATCTGGGCCCATGCATGTCAGAAGACTCAAACGTGCTGCTACTCTGCACATGTACATGCCCATGAAAGCACCATAAGTATTGATTTGGGGGTTTTCTAATAAATTTTAGGAAACAAATTCACATACATAACTTGCAGAAAATGAATATGGACTATAATTCAACATTTTTTTAAGGATTTCCAACTGGAATTGGGAAGCCACATTTACACCAAAAGCCAAAGAATACAGCTTTGAGGAGGTAGAACAGTGATCAGACTTCCACAGAATTAAGGATCGCTGCAATGGTCCTGAAAGACTTGTATGTGATCACCATGAACACTGGTTTTTGCTTCTTTCCTTTCTGTTGGCCCTGAGCCAGCAAGTCTGAATTCTAACAGCTGTTATTTTGCTGTTTTGTCTGGGACAGCAAGAGGAGAATGTTCCCAATATGGAACACAGCCCGGTTGAAATCTAGACTCTCTGTCCCAGATATTAATTTCAAAGAACTCTTAACAAGATTAAATGATGACATAGATCTATATGCCAAAAAAATGCAAAAAAAATTGAGGGTTTGTATTTTTCATTTGACCAGACTGCATAACAGAGATACCATGCAACCAATTATGAAATGAGATTGCTATTCAAGGGTCACATCACCCAGCTGCAAAGCTCATAAGGGTTAGATACACTGCTGAAGGAAATTGGGCCTTGGTTTGGTTTGTTTTGTTTTTTAAGATTATTTTGGTGAGAGAGCAGGAGCAGGAGCAGGGGTAGGAGTAGGAGGAGAGAGAACCTCAGGCTGACTCCCCAACCCAATCCCGAGATCATGATCTGAGCCAAAACCAAGAGTTAGGTGTTCAACAGACTGAGCCACCCAGGCTTCCCTGGGCCTTAGTTTTAATTAATTGGCAATTTTGAGCGTCTCATTCTAAAGGCTCATAAAAGTAATAATAAAGCAGTATATGTCTTAGTCTTAGGTGGCCATAAACAAAACTACAGGCTAGTGTCTTAACAAACTTATTTCTCACAGTTCTCAAAGCTGTGAAGTCCAAGATCCAGGTGCCAGCCAACTCCATTTCTGATGAGAGCTCTTCCTGACTTGTAAATACCTGCCTTCTCATCATGCCTCCGTATGGCAGAAAGAGAGGGGGTGGGGACAGAGGAAGAGAGGGAAGCAGAGAGAGCATGCTTTGTGGTGTCTTAAAGGGACGCTAATTGTATTGGGTTAGGGTTCTAACCTTACAAACTCGTTTAACCTTAATCACTTCTTTATCCCAAATATAGCAGCCCCCACGAGGAGGGGGATAGAGCTTCAACCTATGAATTTTTGTGTGTTGGTGGGGCACAGTTCAGTCTTTAGCAATATAGGAAGGCAATACAATTTAATGCAGCCGAAAATAACTGCTGGTTTACCAACACTGAGCTTTTAGGCAGCAACCTTAGTTGTTACATGCTAAATTTCATAATTATAAAAATGTGGAGTGAAATCAACTTGAAATTTTGAGTGTAAGAGGTTTTTGGTTTCTGAAAAAAAATTACATTGTTTTCTCTCAAGAATTGCAAGTATTAAATTTATTTTCAAAATATGGCTGCTGTGATTGGTGAAATAGACACTGGGGTTTTTATAAAGTTCTTTTGTATATTACTATCTTGTTTAAGCCTCAAACAATTCAGTAAGACATGGAAAAAAACTATTACCATTGTCAACTGTCTTTTAGAGAGAAAGGTCCAAGAGGTTTGAAATGGAGCAAACAGTATAATAGTAAAGAAATGATTAGACCGCCTGGGTGCTTCGGTGGGTTAAAGCCTCTACCTTCAGCTCAGGTCATGATCCCAGGGTCCTGGGATCGAGCCGGCATCAGGCTCTCTGCTCAGCGGGGAGCCTGCTCCCCCCCACCCCCTGCCTGCCTCTCTGCCTACTTGTGATCTCTATCAAATTTTTAAAAAGATCAATAAAGGTTTTTCAGTGTGATTAACTAACTAGTATTTTTCGAACGTGGCTTAACAATTGATAGCAAACCCAGCAACTTCACTTGTAGAAGTTTATCCTGGAAATACATTAGAAAAGTATGCAAAATTTATAATATTGAAAAAAATAGGGAATGATGTGTATGTTCAGATATAAGGGCTTAGTTAAATACATTAACAGGTAACCATTAGGAAAGAATAAGCTCTATATCAATTGATATGGAAAGCACCTAATGACATGTAGTAAGAATAAAAAGCCAGTTAACAGCAAATATTCTAATACTTATTCTGTGTGTGTGTGTGTGTGTGTGTGTGTGTGTATTTGCATGACTTCCCATCTAGAAAATGTGTAGAAAATTACTTGGATATTGCCAAAATTAACAGTACATACTGTATATCTGGGTGGTCGCTTTTTTAAAAATTCCTTACTCTTTATCCTTCTTTAGCATGTCATGTTCACAGCAAAAAGAAAGCCATGTTACTTTTTTAAAATTAAAAACATTTCTGCAGAAATCGTGAACAAGATAGAGATGATAAGTGTTACCCATTATCCCACCATGTAGAGATGCCCTGAGAATGGGATATTTCCTTCTGGAAAATACTTTTAAATTTTTAAATTTAGGCCAAAACTATATATAAATTTCTGCTTTTTGTTCATTTGCAATTGTAATACAGACATTTCTCCAAGTCGTTTATTCCTCAAAAATATTTTTAACTGCTACATATATTTCC
>PISX010001400.1:0-198004 GCA_004024625.1 Mellivora capensis | reverse complement strand
GCAGAAAAATGAAATTGGACCATTTCCTTACACCACACACGAAAATAGATTCAAAATGGATGAAGGACCTCAATGTGAGAAAGGAATCCATCAAAATCCTTGAGGAGAACGCAGGCAGCAACCTCTTCGACCTCAGCCGCAGCAACATCTTCCTAGGAACATCGCCAAAGGCAATGGAAGCGAGGGCAAAAATGAACTACTGGGATTTCATCAAGATCAAAAGCTTTTGCACAGCAAAGGAAACAGTCAACAAAACCAAAAGACAACTGACAGAATGGGAGAAGATATTTGCAAACGACATATCAGATAAAGGGCTAGTGTCCAAAATCTATAAAGAGCTTATCAAACTCAACACCCAAAGAACAAATAACCCAATCAAGAAATGGGCAGAGGACATGAACAGACATTTCTGCAAAGAAGACATCCAGATGGCCAACAGACACATGAAAAAGTGCTCCATATCACTCGGCATCAGGGAAATACAAATCAAAACCTCAATGAGATATCACCTCACACCAGTCAGAATGGCTAAAATTAACAAGTCAGGAAATGACAGATGCTGGCAAGAATGCGGAGAAAGGGGACCCCTCCTACACTGTTGGTGGGAATGCAAGCTGGTGCAACCGCTCTGGAAAACAGCGTGGAGGTTCCTCAAAAAGTTGAAAATAGAACTACCCTATGACCCAGCAATTGTACTACTGGGTATTTACCCTAAAGATACAAACGTAGTGATCCAAAGGGGCACATGCACCCGAATGTTTATAGCAGCAATGTCTACAATAGCCAAACTATGGAAAGAACCTAGATGTCCATCAACAGATGAATGGATAAAGAAGATGTGGTATATACACACAATGGAATACTATGCAGCCATCAAAAGAAATGAAATCTTGCCATTTGCAATGACGTGGATGGAACTAGAGTGTATCATGCTTAGTGAAATAAGTCAATTGGAGAAAGACAACTATCATATGATATCCCTGATATGAGGAAGTGGAGAAGCAACATGGGGGGTTGGGGGGTAGGAAAAGAAGAAAAGAAACAAGAGGGGATCGGGAGGGAGACAAACCAAAAGTGACTCTTAATCTCACAAAACAAACTGAGGGTTGCTGTGGGGAGGGGGATTGGGAGAGGGGGGAGGGGTAATGGACATTGGGGAGGGTATGTGCTATGGTTAGTGCTGTGAAGTGTGTAAACCTGGAGATTCACAGACATGTACCCCTGGGGATAAAAATACATTATATGTTTATAAAAAATAAAAAAATTTAAAAAAGAGCACTAGGATTTTAAATCAAATAAAATGCCATGTATCACAATTTCTTTCGTTCTATAGGCAACGTTCATGGGAAGTCAAAATGTCGTGAGTTAGAAATGTCAGCGTCAGACTATTATCTGGCACGGTACATGTGTCCCCTGTGGCTGTTCGAACTTGATATGTGGCTACTCCAAACTCAGATGTAACAGAAATATAACATGCTCTTGGGTTTGGGAAAAAAAAAAGAGTGAAAAAAAGTAAAATATCTCACTAATGATTTTTTATATTTATTATAAATATTTTAATATTTTCTATTTTTTCAATTGAGTTATATCATTTATAGTCTTGTTCTTTTTAAAAAAAATATTTTATTTATTTATTTTACAGAGAAAGTGAGAGACGAGAGACAGAACATGGGCTGGGGGAGGAGGGAGAAGAGAAGGACGCGGGGAGCCCGACATGATGCGGGGCTCGATCCCAGGACCCTGAGATCATGACCTGAGCTGAAGGCAGAGGCTTAATGGACTGAGCCACCCAGGCGCCCGTGCCTTTTTTTAACATAGGTACTAGAAAATTGAGAATGACTTATGTGGCTTACACTGTATTTCTATGGGGCAGTGCTGCTCCAAGGGAAGGATGCATTATTTATTCTGAGACAATTACAGATATAGGTGAGCATCTCAGCCAGGTTTATCACAGCGCTGGAGCCTGGAAACTTGGACTCTGAGTCTTCCAGCCGTGTAACAGAACATACGTCCAGTTCTGTGGGTTTGAATTCTGGTTCCCGGAGCCAGATGTTCTCTGGGGGACCCACCTTGACTTATCGTCTCCAGAAACAGCCCCACTGGCCCTCTGGGAAACTCCCAGTTTCTGCAGAGACTTGTCAGGTAGTAATTACAGGTGTGCAAAGACCCTCCTGCTTCATACACTTAGTCATAATGATTTACCTTTACCAGGCACCAAAGGTGTGCTGGGAGATTAGCTGAACAGAGAGAAGACGCAGCAAGCAGATCACCTTGAAGTTGACCTGTCAGCCAGATCTCACAGCACCTGCCTGTTCTAGCCCAGGGGGCTGCAATTTATTCTTTAGGAAATTGCAAATTCTGCCTGCAGGCCCCAATCCAAATCCTGGCTTCTGTCTCCCAGGTTCTGGAAGACAGGATGGAGGCATCTGTAGGGCAAGGGAAGTTCTTTTCCAGGGAGTTTTCCACCTAAATTAGCTTTTATGACACCTGCAAGCAGTCTCTAAGACTTTGGTCTTTAAACACACACACACACACACACACACACACACACACACACACACATACACGTAAACATTCAAATCCACATCAGAATGTCCTTGTTCTTTGGCCCCCTGGAGTTGGGTGCTGAGTCATCTATCTGCTCCCCTTCCCAAGCCCTCCTGAGCAGGGTGCCCTGGTTTGGAGGCAGTGGGAAGAATCCTGGAGGATCAGGTGTTCCTGCCCTTTTGCACCACCTGGGCACCGTGCCTGCCTGCCCCACACGCTGAATGCTGCTGGGAAGGAGAGAAGCAACATTCATTAAAGGGGAGGAAAAATTAGGCCCTTTTCATTAAGGTCAGAAGATTTCTGCGGTTGGAGCAGCTGGCCAGGTGCATGAGCAATTTTCTTGGCTCCTTGGCAGCAGCGAAGTATTTGAAAAATAATGGGGCCCTCAGTCTTATAAGTAAAAACGCATTTATCTTGGAAATTAAAAAAAAAAAAGTGCTGGCGATGGAAATTTTCGGATGAGATGCATTTCTTCGCGCCTGAATGTTTTGAACGCCTGCTGGCTTTGTCTCCCTGCGAAGCTACTCACACTTGCAAATCTGTGCCTTTCAAGGTGAGGAGCTGAGAGTAAAAAAGGGCTGTGAGATGTATTTCTGGGAGGGCCGAAAAACAGGAAGCAAATTGGAAGGACAGCATGTGGGGTGCCAATGCTGGGTTCAGGGAGGATGTTTGCTTATTTGGACAGAGAGCAAACGGCCCATCCCACCCAGTGCTCGACACTCTTTTTACCACCCCTGGAAACCAAGGTTCTCTTTGGAACTTGGTGGGACTGTTATTTTTTTTTTTCAGCCTAAATTATTTTTATATGGGTACCCTCACTACTCCTTTCTGTTTGGGGATATTTTCATATTTTTTTATTAAAAGAGCCCCAGAACATCTTGATTTTGAAAATGCACGTTCACCCAAATAAGGCACCAAGAGCATAAACAAGTCAGCCTCAATATTTTGTGTGTCAACAGCCAGTGTTCCCAGGATGCACAGCCGAGCTTGAGGGCAAAGAAGGAAGGAAAAGGCTCAGCCCTTGCCCCTAGGTGTTCCAACACCTCCAGTCCCCTCCTCTGACCTCCTGTACCGACTTTCACTTCTGTGATTTTGAAGGGACAGAAGACAGGTTGGAGAGGAGGATCCTGGGTGTGTAGGTTACAGAGGGAAGGTCCCAGGTGTGCTTGGTGGGGTGGGGGGGATGAGGGATAGGGAATTGCTTGTGAGGAGGGTGGTCTGGCGACCTGTGGGTAAGTGAAGTCAGTGTAGATCTGTCCATGGCCTTCTAGGCTCATGCGGTAGACTGTGGCTGCTGCCATGAGCCTCTGGGCGAGGTCACAGGGCTGTGTCGGTCTATCTGATAGCAGGGGCACCGGAGGACATTCTAGGGGTTCCTCATCACCTCTGACAGTCACTGAACAGCTTCAGTGTCCAGAGAAATCCCAAAGATGCTCACACCATCTGCCACGCGGCACAGGAAACTATTGGGCTAGTCAACCTTGGGAGCCACCTTGGCATCCTTACTTGTGGGCATTTCCCAGACCCACCTGGTCACCAGACCTCATGACCCTTCCCTGAGTTGTCTATCTTCTCTCCCTTCCTGTCCCCCGACTCTTCCCTGGGTCTCGGAGTACGGTGTTGATGGGGAAGGGACAGACTGAGCTCTAGCTCGACACTCATGGCCATTGACCCCAAAAAATCTGTGCTTGGCAATCTCCGTGGGCCTCTCAGGCCTTGGGGGTGTGGGTCAGAAGCAGATTCTGCAGGAAAAATGGCAACGTGGAGCCCAGAGACATTATCTACCTCTTATTTTGTGGACACAGAGCCCAAGACTCATCCACGTTATGTGGCTTGTCTGGAGCCATTGAGCCAATTGGAGAAGCAGAGGGGGTCCCTTGGTGGAGTGTTCTGGACCAGGAGTCACGCAGTATCGTACCGGGGCCAGCTGTGGCCCACTGGCCAGAACCAATGGTCAACAATTCAGGAATCTTGGGCGTCACTTTATACTGTTGATAGCATGAACGCGGCTCTGGGGAGAGGATTCACACCACAGAAATTGGTAAATGCTACAAATCGGGGTTTTCTTTTCCCTTGCCAATTAGCTGGTTTATCAGCTCGCCACGGATTTGGAGGTAGGACCCTGCTTAGGACAGGGAACTACTTCCAGGCAGGATGTTTTGTGCCAATTATAAAATGGAAGGTGGCCCTATTGTGTACGAAGGAAAAGCATCAAATCTGGGAAAACTACCATATGGGAGGTCAATGTCACTGATGCATCTTGCCCCAGACTGAGGAGAGCTCCAGGGAACAGCAGGGCTATCTAACTTGATGAGTGACGGTGAGGCCTGGGTGGGACTCCAACAGCCATCTCGGGACAGCTTCCCCAGGGTCACCTGTGAGCCGGTGAGCTGGATGTACCACTCAGCGTTGGGGCAGAAACCTGGCGAAGGGCAGGCACGGTCCATCACTGCCTCCCCCCGCCCTGCCCCTGCCCAGCACACCAGCAAATGTTATCAATCCATCCCGGGTCCATACCAGATTGTAAGCAGTAAGGAGCCCACTGCTCCTTACCATGGCCACTAGCCAAGTGCAAGGTTCTGTCCCATCTCTCCTAAGATGTCCCCTTCCCTGCATTCTTGCCCATCTCTAGTTACTATCAACACAGCAGCAAAAGTGATGGGGGCAAAAAGGAGGAGGAGAAGAAGAAGGAAGAGAAGGAGGAAGAAGAGGAGAAGAAAGAGAAGGAGGAGGGAGAAAAGGAGAAGGAGAATTTATTATGTCATCCTTCCCTGGACTTCATCAAAACCCTTCAACAGCTTCCCATTGTACTTAGAATCGAGCAAAGCTCTTCGAGAGCTGGCCCTTGCTCCCTCTCCAGCTTCTCTTGCTCTGTGATCCTGCATCACTCTTGCCACACTGGTCTTCTTTCGGTTTCTTGAAACTGGCCTCAGGACCTTTGCACACACTCTTCCTGTCTCCAGGATATGTCCTGAGTCATCCCATGGCTCATTCCTTTCCTTTAGGTCTCATCTTGAGTGTACCCTTCTTAGATGGAGCGTTCCCGCTCACCTGGTGGAGTCCCTGGGGGGCTAGCAAGAGGCTTTGCACACAGGACCAGTGAAAACCAAGCAGTGTGGGACTTTTGGGTGAAAGGAACCATATGAATTCACAATGTTCCTGTTAAATTTGCCAATACCGTAAACCTTACAACAATACTGCTTGAAACTTTGTGTTTGCTGACTATGCAGTTCTATGTCCATTTGGGCAGAGGCCTGGGAAGGTGGCCAGCCCACCAGGGGGTGTGTGGGGCGATGGGGGTGCGGGAGCCCCGCTCAAGCCACGCATACTTCCAGACACTCCCATCTTGTCCTAAAACTCTGACCGGCCTCTGGTTTGTTATTGGAACTAGCACTGATGATTCACGTTAAAACAGGTCCGAAGAAAAACTCATAATTTGTTTTTCTTGAAATGGTTCTAAGAGGTGCTTTCCAAGAAACCAGAAAAAAATGAACTCGTGGTGACTTTGAGTCTGCTGAGGGGCAGTCAGTGGTTCATTCCCAAGTGCAGAGCTTTCCCTGTCGCCCAGTGCATGGGCACGGGCTGCCGAGCCTGGGAGGTCAAAGTGCTTTGCTGTTGTTCTCGCAGGGTCTTCAGGGGGTGCTTATGGGGCCCTGGGGAAGGGGTGCCTCCAGGTTCTGATGCGGCCGCAGAGCACGTGGCTTAGAAAACTGGAACCATACCCACTGACAGCTCTGGAGTGCAGCAGTCTGAAATCAAGGTGTTACAGAGCCACGCTCCTTGCATGAACCCTAGGGGGGAATCCCACCTTGCCTTGTTCAGCTTCTGGGGGTGGCTGGAAATCCTCGGCATTCCTTGCCTGGTGGCTCCCTCGGTACAATATCCGCCGTCATCATCAAGTGGCATTCCTCCCTCTGTCCCAGTCTGTGTGCAGGTGTCTTCATAAGGACCCCAGCCACGGGGTTTAGGGCCCACCCTCCTCTAGCATCATCTTAACTTGCTTACATCTGCAAAGACCCCCTTGCCAAATAGGGTCCCGCTCATAGGTAGTGGCATAAGGATGTCCCCATCTCTTTCTGGGGGACACAACTCATCCCACACAGGAGGGGTCCCCTCGCTCCTATGTGGGTAGTCACGTCACATGTGTGTGTCACAAACATGCAGAGCTGATGAGGAAACCTCACCTCCAGCTTGAATAAGATGTGACTTCCGGGGGCACCTGGGTGGTTGGGGGGTTAAAGCCTCTGCCTTTGGCTCAGGTCATGATCCCAGGGTCCTGGGATTGGGCCCTGCATCGGGCTATCTGCTCCACAGGGAGCCTGCTTCCTCCTCTCTCTCTCTCTGCCTGCCTCTCTGCCTACTTGTGATCTCTGTCTGTCAAATAAATAAATAAAATCTAAAAAAAAAAAAAAAAAAAGATGTGACTTCCGAGTACGGGATACGCAATTCACCAAAACATTTTGAGGTTTGGAGTGAGAGCCTGCTAAAGGTTGGGAAGCCTCCTTCCTTCAAAGATTTCCCAACGCATGTTACATAGGTCGCCGTGGCAGGTTGAATCGTGGCTCCTCAGGAGACGTCCACGTCCTGAGCCCTGGAACCTGGGAATGTGTCACTCTACATGGTAAAAGGATCTTTGCCGATGGGATTAAGTTAAGGATTTTGAAACAAGGAGATGATCCTGGATGATCTGAGTAGGCCCAATGTCATCATGAGGGTCCTTATAAGAGGGAGGCAGGGGGACTCAGAATCTGAGAAGGAGACATGACCGCAGGTGCAGAGGTTAGAGACGGAGGGGTTTAGAGCTGCTGCACTGCGGGCTTGGAAGATGGAGGGAGGGACAAGGAGCCAGGAGTGTGGGCAGCCTTCCGAACCTGAAAATTCGAGGAAGCAGACTCTCCCTTTGGAGCCTTCAGAAGGAACCAGCCCTTGATCCTTGATCCTACTCCAGGGAGACGCATTTTTCACTTTGGATAAATTACTTTATCTTGTTTTAGGCCGCTACGTTTGTAGAAATTTGTCACAGCAGCAACAGGAAGCTAATACAGTCACACAACCCAGTTTCCTGTCTTGTATTAATTTAACAAACAATCCGTCTATCGTTTCTGTTGAGTAAGATCTAGAACGGTATACTACATGTAGAAGACACTTAACTCTTTGTTAGACGGATAAATTGAGAGCTTGTTATATACTGTGTAGTAAGCTATCTTCTTTGGATATGTCACTGCCCTCGTCCCTATGAGTATGGAGGAGAACTGGATATTAAACAAATACTTCTACCCATTAAAACATGACTGGGTTCCATGGTGAGTGCGATGGCATTGGAACACCAGAGAATGTTGACCGAGGAGAGCCAGGGGACCTAGCTTAGACTCCGGGGTCAGGCAGAGCCATCAGGGGGGGACACAGAGCTGAAATGAGGATGAGACATACCTCCTTTTGGTTCCAGTTTCAATGACAGAAACGTTCTCTGCACAAGGAGGTGCCCTGATTTGAGCTCTGTCATGCCCACCCTTTTGGGGAATGGTCTGAGGTTGTCATTTGGTCGTGGGAAAGGATGTGGTGTGGGTTCAGTCTGGCCCTGAGCTGGGTGTTCATCTTCACTCTGCCCGGGGTCAGTGCCCTCTGAGAACTCTCCTGCCCTCCCCGCATGCCGTGGGTTCCGCTGATGAACCACAATCTCCCCAGCAGGGAGTGAAGCGCGGCTGGCAGAGGGGAGTGCCGCTATCCCACTGCGACAGGCTTGGAGGAGGCATGAACCTGCCTTATCCTTATTTCTGGGGCTGCTGGTGTTTTTTGAGGCAGAGCTAGAGCTCAGGGTAGATTTGCATTTACCGGCGTCTCCATGCTAAGGAAGGGACAGGACCTGGGGAGACGACATTGAGCGACACGGAACCCCTATACCCCAGTAGTGGGGACACTTGGGAGAGGCAGATGCAGACACCCTGAATACAGGATGTAGAGTGTTGTGCCAAAATTATAAGTTAGCACCACAAACTCTGCCTGGGGGATTCTGGGCAACACGGAGACCTTGAAGATGCTGGAGTTCGCTCTGTGAAGAAGTTGGGGAAGCCTGTTCTGGGTGGGAACAGCAAGTGTGAAGGTTCTCCACACTTCAGGGTTCTGGATGGTTGGGGGCTCAGCTTCACGCCTCCTCCCCGGGTCCTCACACCGGGCACTAGGCCAGCAGCAGGACACAGTCCCTCTCCTCCCTTCCTGCGACAACACTGTCGCATCACTGTCAGCACCCCATCTCAGATGAGCCTCAGAGAAGGGCCAGAATGCACCCGATCTCCAACAGCTGCTAAGATCTGAGTGCTGTCTACTTAGAACCCAAACCCGTACTCCTAGCACCATGTGGATGGTGGGTCTGCGGGAAAGCTGAGCCCGATTTGCCCCCACGCCCCAGCTCCCAACCAGCACGTGCACCCCTCCCATTTGCTGGAGGTGCATTTCCCAGCTAAGCCGTGGGTGGTGCAAACCTGGCCCCATGGGCAATTCCAAGCCCTGGGGTTCCAGAGGCTGTGTGTCTCGGGACGGACGGCCGTATTAGGGGGCACCCAGGGAAGCTTCTGAGGTTCGACGGGACCCTGCTGACCACGCTGAGCTCTGCCCCTTCCACTCCTAAGGGGGAGGGTTTGCATTGGGGCCAGACACGTGCACCCCGGATGTGCCCCCCGGAGCCTGCTCTGGGAGGAGAGCCACTTGCGCATGGCAGCAGGAGGGCCTGGGGTGCCAAAATATTCCACAGGCTGCCACTTGCCACCTGCCAACCAGAATCCCTGTGTTCCCCTTCCCGCCCCCGCTCCCAGCCCTGCCTTATCAAGTGGAATCTTGTAGGAACTGCTGGCACCTCAGCAACTGTGAGGAAAACACCCTAGTCAAACAAAGACTCTCCCCAGCACACAAGGGCTAGCCCTTGGCTATGGCCTCATGACAACACTCCTTGCTCAAGCTTTTACAGGGGAGCCAAATGCCCTCGTACCAAAGCCTGTCCCACATCCTTCAGGGGAATCATTCCCCCGCCCCCAAGCTGGGCACCCATTTGAGGAAAGACCTTGGCTTCACAGGCAAAATGGCAGCCGAGACATGAAGGGCTGGAGTCCCGCTTTGGAGCAGAGCCAGGGAATGTAGGGGTGAGCACTGTCCCCCAGCCTGTGCTTCTCCATCATCCTAAGCAACCTCCCTATGGAACTGGGCAGGAAGTTCTGTGAGGAGGCAGAGGGGAAGGAAGCTGTGTCCAGAAAGAGCCAGAAGGCTCGGTGCATTCCCCGTTCAGCTGGGGAGCAAGGCCAGCCAGGACCTCCCCTGGCCTTCCCTTAAGCTCCCTTAGGGTTTTGGGTCGGCCCAGAGAGGCACATTCAACCTTTCCTTGAGGACCATCCCATCGTTCTGTTCTAGACTAGCTTACCTCAGTGCAAGGCTATGGCACCATGCTGAAGCCCTGGGGGGAAACACTCAACTCCCAGCACCGAGAAGAATCCTCAAGAGTTTGTGTTATTGTTGTGGCTCCCAGACTAACGTGTCTGCCGTTGGGATGCACCAGTGTGTGTCCATTTTTTGTTTTGTTTCATTTATGATTGTCTGGAACCATGAGCATCTTCTGTGTGTGTGAGGGTGTGAGATGGTGGTGGGGTGGGAAGTGTTGGGCAGGCCACGGACTGGCCCCAGCACTCCCTGGAGCTTACCATACTTTCTGACGTCAGTTGTCTGCTCGTCCCTTGTGAAGGACAAGGAGCTCCATGAGGACGGAGGCAAAATCTTCTTTTTCTTTGGATTTGCAGCTTCTGAGATACTGTAAGTTTCAATAAATACTACTGATGGAATGACGGACGCGCTATAGTTAAGTTGTTGAACAGAGTGGTGATGGGGGCTTCATCCTAGCTGGAACCCCTCTCTCCCAGCAGGGAGAGTAGAGTGGTAATGGTAACCAAGCTAGGGATCAACCAGGTTTGATCCCAGGGGCTTTGAGATCTACTAGAAAATGTTCGTGTACTGGATTATGTAGGGTTGTGTGATTCAAGTAGCTCTGTTTTCCTCTAAAATAGTAACAGCAGGAGGGGTGAATTCCTGCTTATCAGACACTGCACTGGCTTTTTGCGCATGCTGTCTCTATGCCTTATAAGGACACTGGAAGGTATTATCATCTTCATTTCACAGATGTGGAAATGAACATTCAGTGAGATCGAGTATCCTGCTTTAGGCTAAAAAGTGGCACAGCCACTCATTCAGCTCACTTATTCAGCCAATATTTATTGTGTGCCCACTACATGGCAAGCCCCAAGCGCCACTCAGAATAGCAGTAAAGACCAGACAGAAATTCCTGCTCTCTTGGACCCTCAGTGCTAGTGGAGGGAAATAAAATGGTGATCAAGATAATTAACAAAATATATGGTATATTGGGGTGCCTGGGTGGCTCAGTGGGTTAAAGCCTCTCCGGGGTCCTGGAATCAAGCCCCGTGTCGGGCTCTCTGCTCAGCAGGAAGCCTGCTTTCCTTCCTCTCTCTCTGCCTACCTCTCTGCCTACTTGTGATCTCTGTCTGTCAGATAAATAAAATCTTAAAAAAAATATATGGCATATTGGGGGTTGGTAAGTATAAGGGGAAAAATAAAATAGAAAAGGGGGAGGGAGAGGGCTGATGGGGGCTGTGAGGGGCTGCTGCAATTTGTTGGGTGGGGAGCAAGGAAGCCCTCATCCAGAAGGTAACATGTCACTACAAACCTAAAGGATGTGGGAGAAACAGCAGATAGCTCTGGGAGGAGGGTCCCAGGCAGACGGAGCAGTGAATTCCATGGGCCAGAGGCAAGAAACAGCAAGGTACGATGAGGTGAAGTCAGAGTGAGGGTGTGCAAAGGGACAGACAGATTACAAAGGGCACTGTAAACTGTCCCTGGGATCTCACTGTACTCCCATGGAGATGGGAGCCGTGCAGGGTTTTAAGCAGAGAAGAGACATGATCCAGTTGGGGTTTCAAGAGCATCCTTCTGGCTGCTGGGCTGAAGACAGACCGAGGGGACCCGGATAGAGCTGGGAGACTGAGCAGATGACTGGGAAAGTAATCCCAGGTAGGGAGACTGTGGCTCAACTCAGGGCTGTAGTGGGGTCAGGTTCTGAGTGAAACTAGAGCCTATGGGATTTGCTGATCGATTGGATGTGAGGTGTTAGAGAAGGAGCTGTCCTGAGAAACTGGGAAAATGAGATTTCCATTCCTTGAAATGGAAACCAGGGGAAAGGATAATTGGGAGAGAAATGCAAGAGCTCTGTTTTGGATATGTTACATTGGAGATACCAGTCAGACATTCGAGTGGTGATGCCAAGCAGATGGTTGGATCTCTGAGTCTGGAGCTGAGGGGAGAGTGGAGGCTGGAGATAGGACACCAGTATCATTGTGTAGATAAGGCGTTTGAAATCCTGATGCTGGATGAGCTCATTGATGGAGATAGGGAAGGTAGAGAGAGAAAAGAAGAGACAAAGACTGCGTGCTGAGGCCTTTGGTGGGAGGGCGAGGGGAAGAGGAGGAACCAGCAAAGGAGGTGGGAAAGAGCAAGCAGGAAGGCAGGAGGAAAACCAGGTAGGTGTGATGACACTGATTGAAGGAGGGGAAGGTGATGAGGGGAAGGAAGATGAGGCAGAGGAGAAGGAGGAGGACGGAGAAATCAGCTGGATCAAATGTTGCTAGCAGGTCACATAAAAACGAGAACTGAGATTAAGCCCAGCCCTGTGCAGCCCAAAGCTACTGTGCACTGTTCACTCCCTCAGTATTTGACTGACGACAGATGCCAAAAACTGTTAACAGAAAAAATTCCAAGCCCCAAACCACAGTGTACTTAACATTTGACTTCACTAAACCACTCAGTGCAATCCAAGCGTCATGCTGCTGCCTTCAAGTTCTCCAACCTGTGTGCTCCCTCCATGCAGCAGGTGCATTCCGGAAAGCAGAATGGAAAAGGAATCGTTTTAGAGTATATGATATTGTAATTGCTCTATTACTATTGAAAACCACTCTCTTTTTAAGATAATTGTCACCCTCTAATTTCTGTTTTATAATTTAGTGTTTAGAGATAATGAGTGGAATATACCTGCTCTGGGATTTGACCTATATTAGAAAATCACTGTGTAGTGTACCAAATGGTACTGGAGAAGAAATTCCAAAATGAACTTGTCCCAAACAAGAGGCTGGTTCAGTGGAAGTGACAGAGGGAGAAGAGGGGTTCTGGCCAGGCTTGGTTATGGATTGACCACATGATCTTAGGTGAATCACCCATCACATTTCCCTTATCCATTAAATAGGAATAACTAATTCGCGGTATGGTTACCCTACAGGGCAAGGACCAATAAGGACGTTGTGAAAGCATTTTGCAAAGCTGAAAACCCATGGGAAATGCTACTGAGTACTGAGCAAGCACAGTGCCTGGCACATAGTAGGGCGTGACCATTGGAAGCTGTTATAAGGTGTGTTATGGAATATTTCTGTGCTTCTTATATGAAAATATGAGAAGCAAGATAAATCTGAAACGCACTGGGGACCCAGTGAGGGGTGGTGAGCATGTTTTGGGAGTCTGGGCTTGTCCAATGTCAGAGGGGCCACTACAGGTCCAGCCCCCGTGGGACAGTGCCCACAGATGTGAATTTCTCCCTTGCTCCAATTAAGGTTTCTACTTCACTGCGTCTTTCAGCCAAGGGTGCTTAAGGAATTCACCACTACTCCAGAGAGACAAAGGGCTCATCCAGTATCAACCTTGGCATCATCATTAGCATCATGATGACCATTGGGACTGCTGGCAAGGCAATGGGCTGGCACCAGCAAGGGGCGGCACCATTAGTTTTCTGAGTGATTTTTTACAATGGGTAGCTCTGGAACTAGAAGGGTCAGCACTTGAGGAGCTCATTTCATCAGAACTACCTCAGACTGTGACCCCTTCATCCCTTTCCCTCCTGTACTGTTGTGCGGGGTGATGCTTGTCTCAGAAGGAAATACAGATGAAGTTCTTAGAAATTCCAAAGCCTTGACTAAGAGTCACAGTTCCCTTTGTCTTTTGACACACCCCTCCTTTCTCCCTGTCTTGCCTAGTTCTTGCGCATTTGTAGGCTTTCCCTTTTCTGCTCAGCTTTGGACCATTTATCTGTTTTGTTCTTGGAGAGGTGTGTCCTCTTACTCCTTACCTCCCTGCTTAATTAGAGATGACTGCTTGTCCCCATATTCACTCTTGCTTTCCTCCACAACAACTTAAAGCGTGGCTATGCACATGGCCATTAGAGACTATGTTTCTTAGGCTCTCTTGCAGCATGGCAGGGTCATGTGACTAATTTCTTAAATAGAGCTCGTGCAAAAGTGGTGTGTGAACTTTGCATGCTTTTAAGTAGAGAGATGTGTGCCTGTTAGTTTTCTATGTTCTCCTCCTTCCTGCTGTTGGGACGTGGGTCTGGTGGAGTGCCATCTTGGACTAAAAGGATGAAGGCAACACCCTGGAGATGGCAGAGCAACAAGATGGAAGGCACCTGGGTCTTGACATGAGCTCTGGACTCCTTAAACTGACATATGAGAGAGAAAGAAATTTCTATCTCATTTAAATCCTATTATTCTGAGGCCTTTTGGAACTGATGAACCTATATTCTAGCAAATATATTCTTCAGGCTCTTGGATTTAGTGGACTGTAGGTTACGTGAGACAGAGAACATGGTTCGCTCACCATTGGGTCACTGGTACAGAGAGCTGGTAACATAGTATATGCTCAATAAAAATTTGTTGAAAGTATGGAATGAGCTACTGTTTTACTCTGGCGTCTTTACCTCTGCTTTTCAAAGAGTGGGTGGCTCTTGATTCATTGCTCACTTGGACTACTATGGTCTCTGTCATGGGCCAAGTATGGAATGTCCTAAGGAAATGAAAAGTCAGAGGCAGAGAGTTCCAGTCCAGCTGGAGCACCCTTTGGGAGTGTGAGCCTCAAATGAGGTTAGACGATGAATCTTCCCATCTGTTGAATAAACAGAAAGTTATCTAAAGGGTTCACATGACTTCCCAACTTGATGGAGATGATGCCTTCATCCATATCTGAGGTCCATGTGATAGCGTGCCAGCAGAGGCAGGAGGCCCATCAGATAGACCTGGAGTTCTGAGGATAAAAGAACCCACTAGGGCCTTATAGATTTTCCAGAGGGATGACTCTCCCAGGGAACAATGACCTCAAGTGCTGGCCCATCTGGCTCACAGTTCTTTTTGGTCCACTGACCGCGAGTGTTTACTGGTTGCCTGTTCTGCAGCATCTCCCTGCCTTGAGACTTTACTCCCTGCTGGGGTAGCTCATGAACACCAGCCATAATACCCTGATTCCTGAATTGGTGGGACCATGGGTTGACTTTCCATCCTCTACGGACTAACAGTGTAGTTTGCATGTCTTTCTTTTTTCTTGCAACCTTGCTGGACTCAGTTATTAATTCTAGGTGATCTTTTTTTTTTTTTTGATTCTTTGGGATTGACTGTATATAATCATGCCACCTGCAAATAGGGCAAGTTTTATTTTATTCCAAACTGTGTATTTTTATTTTTTGTGTGTGGGCTGGGACTTCCAGTAGAATACTGAATTGGAGCGGTGAGAGTGGATACTCTTTCCTTTTTCTTTTACTGTTAAGATAATTATTGTTAGCCATGGGGCTTTATAGGTGCTTTTTAGCAAGCTGAGGAAATTCTCCCTCAGTTTCTATTTTTCTGAGATTTTTTCTAATGAACGGGAGAATCTGGGAAAGGGCAATAACTCTTTCATTATTCCAAATTCCTTAGTAAAATCAGTTCCTCCTGGGCATGCTATTGATAGAGGGAACACCGTATGCTATGCTAGGCCCTGTGAGACATAGGAGCTTGAAACTTGACCCTGCCCTTAAGCATTAAGGAGTCATGATTTCCATTCTACTATTGAGCATACATTGTAAACTGCAGAAGATCCAAGACAGAAAAGGCTAGTAACGACCTGACCAGAGGTAGTACGTAGACTAGCCTCTGGGAGTGAGTAGAATCCGAGAGAGAAAATAAGAGAGAGAACTTGGGAAGTCTAAATGACCTGAAATTCTGTTTTCCAACAAGGATGACGGTAAGCCAATAATTAGCAGGATACAACTAGCTTTTGATTTAAGGACATGGATTATCTCCGTTTCGTGGATTATCCCTGACAAATGCTTCATCCTGGACTTCCTCACTTTCTTTAACCAGCTGAGCATTTGGGCTCTCTTTTCTGCCATCAGTCAGCATGCTCAGGGAATGCAAATTAATATTACTATTAGCTAAAGAAAAACATAATTAAGAAGGACAATCTGTTGTCCCTAAATTAGAGCATTTATTCCAAACTCAATAGGAGGGATATTTGTATTTTGTTTGTGGATATCCACACCACTTCTTTCCCTCTTAAGGATAAACAAAAGTCGGCTGTATGACTATCACATACACGTCGCGTTTATTAAGTTGGCTTGGGAGCTAAGAGTAATGCCACAGAGATCATGGACCACATGACATCTGATTCATTGGACCCATCCATATTTTGATGTGTTTACCCTAACATAAAGTAATAATGAATAGTGCTCTCATCTGCAAAATTAAAAATCCTGGCACATTACCCACAGGTCATGCTTTGGGTTGTCTTCCTATAGCATTGATGGATTTGCACGGATCTAGCCCTTCTATCTCACTTTGTCCTGCTGGTGACCAGTGGCTCATCTCTGAGGCAGATGGCCAGGGTTAAGGGTGAAATCTGAGGCCACGAGGGAGAGTGACATTAACTGCTCCCTTCACATAGGGATTGAACCCCTGACCTCACCTCATTAGCATAGCACTCCAACACTGCAGTTCCCGGCCCCAATTTTACATCACCCCGGGGTGTTTCCACTTATCTCAAGAGGGAGCTGTGGAATTCCCCAAACAAAATTAATTTTAATTCGCTTTAATTTAAACATTAAATATGGACTAGGCAGGCAGGACCTTGCAGGGGTGGAGGAGAACGGTCAATGTAAAAAAATGAAGCCGCCATGATGCGCCGCTACCCGAGCCCCCAGGGACAGCCTCTCTCACCCAACGAGCCGGTCCGGGGAGGAAGAGGTCTGTCCGTAAGCAGCAGGCACAGAAGGCTTTTAGATTATGGGGGGCAACAGCTCAGTCCTACCGAACATCTGCATTTCATAGGACTGTTTCATGTGGTCAGATGGGCATACTCTAAGTTTGCCTGCGCCCGGTGGGCAACGGTTCAGCTCCAGTCCAGCGAGGCCCTCCCTTTTTCCAACTGGGGGACTGTGTGGGACTGAGATGCTTTGCATGGTCTTAGGAATTTGCTGCAGGAACAATTTGTGATTTATTAAGATAATAAATTGGGCTTTGTTGTCGGGGCTTTTTCCTGGGTCAATACGTAAGATTTATCACACCGTGCCGGCCCAGGAAGTGTGTGGCCCCAAGGATTCCAGGGTACTGTGGCCACTGGCTTTTTGGAGGCTGGCGGGGTCTCAGCAGGCTGGCAGATGAACTGTAAGGCAGGGAGGGGAACAGTGGGAATCGGTTATTTAATGAACATCTTCAAAACCCTTCATTGCTGTTTACTAATAATAGCCATATGCGTTTATTACAGGATAATAAGTGTCTTTCCTTATACTGGCAATGCCCTTTATAATTTGTAAAGGACTTTCACACACATTATCTCATTTGTTCTTTGCACACCTGTCAAGAATTGCGATCTTCATTTTATTGATGAGCGACGAGACTCAGAAAAATGACTTGCCCAAGGTCGCACAGACCTAAATCACAGACATAACACCAGCTGCCATGTCTTCTCATATCCCGGGCCCTTTCCACTCTACTTTTCTCATCTCCACTTATCGTCCTCATCCATTTGCTTTTGGCAGGGAAGGGTGTAGTATCTCCATTTTACAGAAGAACAAATTGACACAAAGATGTAATTAAACTTTTTGGCTCCTGCCTTTTGCAAACGCTTTCTTTTTGAGGGCATTACGTCCCTTTCTCGCTGAAGGGCAAGGAATCCTTTTGCAGGATAATTGCTGCTCTCAGAGTCCAGAATCTCTACTTTCATTGTCAGCGCCATGATGGTCGTTTGGCTCCAACGTGCCCTATGCATCTGCCGGGGGCTCATGCCAGCCACTTCTGGGTTAGGAGGAGGTCACACATAAATGGTTTTGTTCACATCTACTTAAGTAGCTCCTGGCAAAACATTCTCCTACCCAGCCCTTCAAGGATAGACATTTTGTTCTGGATCTTTTTTTTACAGTCACGTTCTGTGAATTTCTTCTAATACAGTGGGCTTGGAGGACACATTCCCAATCGGGCCCTTAGACACACCCCCACCCCCCAAAATGACACTCCCCCAAAGCCCATTCTAGATGCATGACCACACTATGTCATCCCACCCAGAGGAGCGCTGGACCTCTCCTGAATGCTTCTATGTTCATTATCTAGACTTGGATTGGAACTTAAGGGATAGTAGAAAACGGTTGGTTCTATATCCTCTCCTAAGTTGGAGGAATTCACTTCACCTGTGCACAGGTGCACCAGGTGCACCTGTGGGGCACCGAGCAGCCACAGCGACTCTGTATGACAGAGCTTGGCCAAACCTGAGCGAGAAGATGGCCCCACAAGGATGTAAGCTCCATGTGGGCAGAGCTTTGTCTTTTGGTACAGGCTTGAATCCCTAGGTCTAGAACACTGCCAATCTCCTACAAAATTATTTGCTCAGTGAATGAACTAATGATGCAGAGATGATGAGATTAAAATCGATGGTGGCTCAGAAATCATGGCTGTGTCCATTGATGGCATAAAGCCGCTTCTGCCTCCTGGCTCCCTTGGCTTACACCCATTTACCAAGCCTGGTCTGTTAGCCTTGCCAACGATTCCATATCCTGCTTAAATTATCCAGAATTGGTTTGTAGGGCAGGCAACGGAGAAATCTGATACAAGTGGAATAGGGTTGGTTGACCATATACATATATGTTTTATCCACCTAACTTAGACTGAAAACTTCTGAAGGCCATGGCAGGTCCCATATCTTGTTGCATTCCTCAACATCTGGAATAGCGCTTTGCAAATAATGCATGTGCAAGGCATGTCTGCAGATGGCGATGAAGATGATTTAATAGCATTTTAAAGGCCAGGCGTCTAAGAGATTGGATGTCCTGAGGACCATCTTCCCTATGTACACGTACATGCACACTTACACACACACACACACACACACACACACGTTTTCTTATTTGTGAGACACCATTTGCAAGAGGCCATTTGGGGAATGCAGTGGGCCCACTGAAACCGGAAGAAATTCAAGGCCATGGGCCAGCAACACCACGGGAGCCCCACTCCCTGCCAAACGTTCTCACTGGCAAATCAAACCCGAAAGCTGTCATCAAATTCTGCTCCCTGACAGTCCCAATTCAACAATGTGCTGAGAGACAAAAGAAGTTGAAACCCAAGTGAAGGTTGCCAACGAGTCTTTTCGGGCAACCAGCAGATTGCACAGAGGGTCAGCACAGACACCGGCAGAGAAGAACATTCTCCTGGCAGGACTCCATCTCTAAATTAGGCACCACTTCAGAGGATCTCAGCCTCATACCTTATGGGATTTATTTTTTTTTTTTTAAAGAACCAACATTTGTTCTTAATTATTCTTAACAAAACTTTCTTAATCTAGCACCATCCCCTCACTCTCTCACTCATTCACTTACTCAATTAAAGCTTTGTTGTCCAGTACTGAGATCTTTGGCCCCATCTGATGACAAAGACTCTGGAAAGCAGGTAAACCACTCCCACCTGTGCATGTTAATGACGAAGAAACCCATTTAGGTAAAACTATCTCCCACAGCTCATTGCTACCAAAACTTTGATTAAGACTCAGTTTAACTTGAAATTCTGAGCAGTAGCCCCTGGATAAATGCTTAGTGAGAAATACTGACGAGGCAAGGCACCCTTCCCTGGTCTAGAGTGGCTTTAGGGCAAGATGAGTGGTAGTGTTGGTAACTCCCAAAATACCACTGTGGAAGTCTATAATGGTTTTGGAGGATGGCTTTGAGTTACCTCATGGTCTTGCCGACTATCCTAAAATCCTCAAAAGAAATCAACTGTATTTGAGCTATAGTACATCATTTGGTTGATTTCCCCAGTGTAGGAGTGTGAGGCTGAGGTGGAGGGGCATTAGCTCAGCACCATGGGGATGCAAGTAGGGACCCCAGCCCCCAAGTTTGAGGCTCTGGGTCTAAACAGAAGGGAAGAGCTACATAAGTCGGTGGACAGAGCTTGAAACTACCACTGAGAGAAGTCATTCCATAGAAGAAGAGAGACTTCGTTTAAAAAAAAAAAAAGAGGGACAGGTTATGTTGCCCAATGAGAAGCATTGCCAGAGAAAGTTCCTGGGACGTTGAAGGAACCACCGGGCTGGAGTGTGAGTCTCCCAATTTGAACAATGATCAGAATCACCTGGGGCTCTCTTTAAAACTATAGCTTCCCAGATATGCCCTCCTTAAAGATTCTATTAGGCAGGTCTAGGTGGAGGCACAGAAATCTGTATGTTTATCAGGCCCCCCAGGCGATTTTTTATAATTGGGAAAGATGTGGGCAAGCTCTGGACTTGGGGATGCTCCCTCCCAAGGTGAAGAAGGATCTTGACAAGCTAGGTCCAAGAGAGGGGCTCTGGGTCAAAAAGGCAAGAACAAAAACAACATGAATCTTTAAAAAAAAAAAAATTGACTTGGCAAAAAGCAGCTGTAGCCCGCATTTAATGATTTCCCATGACTTCCAGAAAAAAAAAAGCTGAGTCTGCAGATGCCTGTTCATCTGCAGGATGAATGGAGTCTGTGTGTTCCTCGGGATGCCGTCACAATGCGCCCATTATTACTCAGGTGCCCCGGTGAGCCATTCCTTATGATCTCCCCTGTCCCCCAAAGTCCCAGGTTGGTTTTCTTGGATGCACTCCCTTCTCTCTTCCCAGGGGTTGACAGACTGCAAGGGCTGCTGTCTGCACTCCCTTTCTCTTTCACTAGTCTCTGTTCTGCGAACTTGCTCTGGATCGAATGACCACATTTCCCCTTCCTGGGGCCTCCTGCAGGCCTGGTGCTGAGACTTCCATGGGGAGGCCTGAAGCCTGCAGTCATCTGGGATGACAGTAGCTTAATTTCCAGCCCCATCCCGATCACACCTCCAAATAGCTGATCCCACTGTGAGGGTGAAGACCTGGGGCCTGCAAACACTTGGGGGCTGGTATCCCAGGAGGCCTTGAAAATCCTAGGCTTGCTGCCGGCTGGTGGGCCCACAAAGGGGACTGGCTGCTGTTGCAAGCAGCCCAGCCCAGGTAACCCCAGAAGGAGATAATGAAATAGGTGAAATCCTTGATGGTGATAACAAAGCAGGGACCATTTATTCGGCCACTCCTGTGTTGTCCTTTTCACGTACATTACTTTGTGTTTTAGAGCAATCTTTAATAAGCAATAATCTTATTATTACACTGATTTTACACATGAGGACAGAACCTCGACATAGTTAAGGAACTTAGCACTACCCCACAGTTGGCTAGTAAAGAAACTTCTTAACAACAAAATATAATATGCATAAAAAGGAATATAATATGCATAAAGAAACACATAGTGTGCTACTTTTTGGATTATCACAAGTATGAACACATTGCCCAAGTCCAAAGCCAGAATCTCACTAGCAGGAGAGAAATCTCCCCAGGGCCTCTCCAAATAATCGCCTCTTCTCCATGGTAAGCATTTTTCTCACCGAAGATTTGATTGCTTGTTTGTGAATTGTATAGAAATGGGATCATACACCCTGTATTCTTTTTATCTGGCCTTTTCTCCACTAAGTATTATGTCTGTAAAGTTGATCTAATATTGCTAAGGGTATAAGAAGTTTTCTCATTTCTAATGCTGTAAAAATTTACATGGTATGAATTTACCACAATTTATTTATACATTCATGGACTGTTGGTCATTTTGGTAGCTTTTCACCTGTTGCAAATAATGCTGCTTGGAACACTCTCCTGTATATCTTGTGGGGGGATACATCCCTGTGGGGTATATACTGAGGACTGGAATTGCTGGATTACAGGATATGCCTACATCAGTTCTAGTAGGTACACAGTTTTTCAGAGTGTCTGCACCAGTTCTTACTCCTAACAGATAGTTACAAGAGTCTGGGGGTATCCATATGATTACCAACCTTTGATACTTTGGGGGTTTTAAAAGTTTTAGCATTCTGGTGGATGTATTTCAGTTTGCGTCCCCCTGATGACTAGAGAAATTAAATACTTTTTTCAAATGTTTTTGGTCATTTGGATATCTACTGGCCTGGTTTGGTTTTTTGCCCATTTTTGTATTGGGTGGTCTGTTTTTCTTGGTGATGTAGTTTCTCGTTATAGTTTCTGGCTATGAATCCCCTGTCACTTGTATAGATTGCAAATACCTTCTTCTCTGTGGCTTCCCTTCTCATTCTTAATGATTTCTTTTGATGAAATAAAAATTCAGATTTTAATGTAGTCCAATTTATCAGTGTTTTCTCTGGGGATTCTGCTTTATGTTCCTGTTACATGCGACTGACTCTTGTATACTGACATTTTTATCCAACAAACTTGCTTGATTTCCTCATTAATTCTGACAGTTTTTCTACAAAATATTTTGTACTTTCTACACATGCAATTGCATAGCCTGTGAATAATGTCAGTTTTATTCTTTCATGTGTATTCTAAGAATTTAATTTTCTGGTCTCACTTTATTGCAAAGTCTAGAACCTTAAATATAATGATGACTAGAACAAAAGAAAGCTGGCATCCTTCTTTTATTCTGGATATTGGGGGAAAAGTATCATTATTTGAACATTAAGTATGATATACACTAGAGATATTTTTATAGATACTCCATCATATTGAGGTATTTTCCCTCTCTAGTTTCCTAAGAAAGTTCTTTCTTCTTTTTATTTTCACTAAGGGTTAATTTTATTAAGTGCTTTTTCTGAATCTATTGAGTTGATCTTGATTTCCTTCTTCATTCCGGATGATTTTGGAACATCAAGACAATCTCATATTCTTAGAATATAGCCCATTTTGTTTGTTGATCCAGTTTGAAATGTTTTGTTTAGGATTAGCCTCCATGTTTAGGAGAAAGAAATAGCCTGTAATTTTCCCTCCCAGTCAGGTTTATTAAAGTAATTGATATTAAGATAATATAGCTCTCAAAAATGAGTTGACAGGTTACTCATTTTCTATTCTTTGGAATAATTTGTATAAGATTAATTATATTTCATCCTTAAGTATTTGGAAGAATTCACTGGTGAAACCATCTGGTTCTGGAGTTTTCCTTGTGGAAAGATTTTTCATTATGTATTTAATTTATTTAATAGATAAAAGACTATACGTTGGTTCAGAACACCCTCTTATTTAATAGCTGCAGGCTATATTGATATACCTTTTTTTTCCATTCCTGATATTAATTTTTGTGCCCATCCTTTTTTAAAGGTTTTTTAATTTATTTTTATTCAACAGACAGAGATCACAAGTAGGCAGAGAGGTAGGCAGAGAGAGAGAGGGGGAAGCAGGCTCCCTGCTGAGCAGAGAGCCCAATGCGGGGCTCCATCCCAGGACCCTGAGATCATGACCTGAGCCGAAGGCAGAGGCTTAACCGACTGAGCCACCCAGGTGCCCCTGTGCCCATCCTTTTTTAAAAGACATCAGTCCTGTCAGGAGCCTATCAATTTTATTAGTCTTTAAAAGATAATTTTTGGCTTTGTCCATTTTCTTTGTTGTATTATTATTTTCTCCTTCATTAATTCCTGCTGTTTATTATTTCCATTCTTGTATTATGTCATAGTTGAATTTGCAATTCATTTACTAAAAATCTTAAGATGGAAACTTGGTTCATTGTTTCTCAATCCTTTCTTCTTTTCTAATGATGCATTTAAGGCTATAAATTTCTCTTAAGCATGCTTTGGCTGCATCCCATGAGTTTTGATATGTTTCAGTTTTATTATCTTTTCATTAAAATATTTTCTAATTTCCACTGTGATTTCTATGTTGACTTATGGGTTGTTTAGAAATGTATTGTTTCATTTTACATCACATTAATCCAGTCAAGCACTGAGCTCTTTCAAAATGATTCCGGATTTCTGCCTCCAGCTAGCTCTCTTTCTGGATCACCCCTTTGGAGGAGCCTCAGCTGAAAGTCTGAGGTGTCTAACCAGGCCCTTCCTCCCTGCTGGCCCTGAGCTCCCATTTTGTCACCCTAACCCCATAAGACTCCTGGAAGCTCCGCTCAGCTTCTCAGCCGCTGCTTGGATAGAGCCAGGTGCCAAGGAAAAACATATCTGACACTCATTCGCTGCTCATACCTTGTTTCTGGGATTTTAGCTCTTTAGTTTCTCATCACATTGGAAGTTTTTTGATGGCTTCTACTAGATTTTTAAAAAAATATCTTGTCTACATTATCCATTCTGGCCAGGAAGATATGACATGAGCCCGTCCGCCATTGTCACCAGGGAAGATGTCCTAGAGCTGGGATTTGGGCCCAGGTCTGGGCATGCCTGGACCCCAGGGCCAAAGTTCAGAGCCCGAACGTGGAGTTCAAAGGCAATGAGAAGCCATCCTGGCTGCTCAACTCTCTGCTTTACCTTCCTCGTTGTTCTTGATCTAGTCCTTTGGATAAAACATTGTCATTTATCTAACCCCACTTTTAAAATGTCCTAAACATAAATTTCCAAATTTCTTTTTCTTTTAAAGATTTTATTTTTATTTTATTTGACAGAGAGAGAGATCACAAGTGGGGTGTGGAGGGGGGTGGCAGCAGGCAGAGAGAGAGAAGGAGAAGCAGGCTTCTGGCTGAGCAGGGAGCCCAATGCGGGGCTTGATCCCAGGACCCTGGGATCATGAACTGAGCCGAAGGCAGATGCCCAACCAACTGAGCCACTGAGGTGACCCCATAGATTTCCATATTTCTTAATAACATTATTCTTTTTGGATCACTTCCTTTCTGATGGTTGTTCACAGGGCCTTGGGGAGCCCTGCCACCTTTTTTTTAAGTTCATCCTTTCCAGGTCTGAAACCAATACCAAACTGTATGGGATGCAGAAGCAGAATCACACTGTCCTATAATTCTTTATCTCCCCTGGTAGATGTGAGGGTCCCTGAGGGGAATCCTCTGCAAGGGTTCACAAGGAGCCATTCTTAGGGCTCTCCCACAGTGACTTCCTTTCTGTCTATGTGAATTTTTTTTTCCTCTGGGGAGGTGGGGGGAAGCAGCAGAAAGAGGTGATGCCTCCGCATCTCCTCCCAAAGCTAGCCTCCTCCCCGGAATCCCAGGATGGGGAGGGGGTCGGAGCCAGGAAAGGCCCGATATCCTTGAACTGGGGCCAAAGTATATAGACAAGGTGTTTGTCATCCTAAGGCATAGACTGGGGCAGGAGTGCTTCTCCCACCTGTTGGCCCCCAAGGGTGAATTCTGGTTAGGGAGCCCCATGCACCCTTAAGATACGAGCCTGTCCCTGGGAGAGGCAGTGAGGTGTGCTGAAGACAGGGCTGCAGTCCCGTTTTGCCCCAACCTGCTAGATGAGGGGCAAGTCACTTCTTCTTGTGGGCCTCTGGCTCCTGCTCTGTCCCACCAGGAAGCTAGACTGCATGATCTCTGTGTCTGGCAAATTCTGTGGTCTAAAACTCCTTCCCCCACTCCAGGACATCCTCAGGCTGGGGTGAGGATTCTGAAAGGGTACTTTAAGGCAGGAGGAAGGGGGGCAGGCAAAGGTGGTCTCAGCCCCCAGCGGGTTGTCTGAGTAGGTGGCGAAGGGTACAGGTGGACAGACAGAAAGGTGCCAAGGGAATGAGGAGAAGAGGGTGGCCTGGGCAGGAAGAGGGCAGCGGGGCCCAGACCGCCCAATCTCTGGGCTACATTCCCTGCCCTGCTAGAGTCAGGGAAAACACATCCAGTGTGTCTTGGGGATGGGCAAATGGCTTTTTTAAAAAATAGTTTCTTATAAAGCATCAAAAAAATCTCAGAGAAAACCTCAGCAAAAGTTCCCTTCTCTCAAATATTTGGCATCGGCCTTGGGGCTGGCATGGCTGCCTCTGGCCCTGGCTTTCCTATTGCTGTGGCCCGGCCTGGCCCACATCTGGGACAGCTCCCTGGCCCCCGCTGCTCCCTCAAGAGAGGGCTAAGCAAAAGGCAGGAATTTGTAGGCTTTGAAGTGTCCCTGGGTCCCTGTCTAGAAGCTCGAGTCTTTGGTAAGTAGGAAGGGGAGGGGGGAGAAGCAAAGCGCTGGGAAGTGGGAAGGGGTCTATGTGAATGCCCTGACTGGCCACATTTCCTTTTTCCCTCTGGCTGCCAGGAAGCCCAGAGTGTAGAGCTACAGTTATAGGTCATCTCTAGCTGCTGTGTCTGTGTGTAGAGACTGGATGTGACTTTTCCTCCCCAGCAAGACTTCTTCTTATTTCTCTTTTCCTTAGTTCTGAATTTTCTTTATTTTTATATATTTTAAATATTATTCTGTCTCTCTCTGTGACTTTACATGAAACTGGAGTTACTTCAATTTTGTCCATCTATGTAACCACTTGGAGTTTTTATTTATTTAAAAATTTTCAGGGTGCCTGGGTGGCTCAGTCAGTTGAGCGTCTGCCTTCAGCTCAGGTCATGATCCCAGGGTCCTGGGATCGAGCCCGTGTCAGGCTCCCTGCTCACTGGGGGAGTCTGCTTCTCCTTCTCCCTCTGCCATTCTCCCTGCTTGTGCTCTCTTTCCATCAAATAAATAAATAAAATCTTTAAAAAAATCTTTTTTCAACTATGGAGACATTTGACCAACAACAGAATGGATCCTGGAGAAACAAGGATATGAACAGTATTGTAATTTCTAGAACTTATTGTGAAATTAGATTTTCATGAATCTTCGCCCTACATATCCTGTTGTTTAAGATCATTCGTAACTAGATATTGCTGTATGTGAAAAACATGTTTCAAGATCAAAATTAAAAATCAGTGTTAGAGCTCTGGTCAACCAGGAGCAAGGGCAGATGGACAAATGTGGTCGCACTGGCCACGTGAGTATGAAAACGTGAAGATCAATTTTACAAATTCATGGACAAATGAAAGAAATTAAGTATCAAAACAAGAAACTATCAATATTATTCATTATTGCAATACACCAATATGTAAGTATGTTTTTTTTCTTTTCTCCAAAAATTCATAGATGTCCCTAAAATGAAATTAACATAATTTAAAGTTCTAATCCACTAGATATGTTATGATATTGTACTATTTATTGTATTTTGGGTTTGGGTTTCTTTTCTTTTTCTTTTTTTTTTTTTTTTACAAGCATGACCATCTATAGAAGGATCAAAAAAGGAAAAAAAAAATCACTCTCTGGTTTTCTTTTTTGATCCATTACTAATATTGCTGCATTTGTCATTATTGCTAAAAATAAGGTCATGCAGGAGCAGGGGTGACACCATGTCCTCTCTGGGGGTCAGTCCCTGAGGCAGGCTGTGGACCCCTGCTAGGGGCTGAGGGAATATCCCCTAACCCGGAGTTCCAGGTCTTGATGTTCTCCCCCTGCAACGGCCCCATCCTGTATTCCACTTCCTCGAGTCTAAAGGTGCCCTTTGCACATCTTTCCTCAAGCCAAGGCTTTCCAGTCTTATGCACACTGGCCTTTTTAGCTCAGTTCAGTCTCCTCCCGGGAGGGCAGCTTTCTGCTTGTGTTCTTCCTGCCAAGGAGCTCCATCAGTCAGCTGCCTGGGCCCCACTGGCCGCCCAGCCCCTTCTTACTGTGTGGTCTTAAAGCAGGTCACTTCACCTCTCCCTATCTCTTGCTGTAAACCCCGGATAATAATACCTCCCGAATAAAGAAGGGGTTTTCTTTAAGCCCTTTGAGCTTCAGCTGGAGCACACCACAGCCATGCCCAGGGCTGCTCTGGGCCGCCCTGTGATTAGGTAAGGTGAGATGCTCCTCATTGTGCTTTGTCTACAATGAACGCGCCCGGCCACAAAGCCCTGGGACTCTCGGCGACACCGAACCCCCACGGTCAGCTGGATTGCCTTACGTTCTCATAGAGCACACCAGAAAAGAGCAGTAGCTGGGACTCGCCCAGTGCTCAATGGACACTCTCATCGGAGGATGAGACGGCGCAGTAAGACACGACCCACTTACGGGACAGAGGCACGGCCGGCAGCGAGACGCAGCAGGCTCCCCCGAGGCCGGCCACACCGCCCAGGGCGGGGCGGGACCCATCCCCGTGCCCGGATCGGGGAGATGGATAGCTACCGTGGCGTGAGTTCCTGTGGGGGGGCCAAGAACTCGGCTGGGCATGTTTTTCTATTACAAACCCTCAAGGCAACTGTATTAAACCCCATCTATATTCTAAAAACAGAAGCAAACAAAAACCACCCCCTGAATTTATACCTTTTCCACCATCATGAGCGCCTACCCATTTGGGCCTGTAGGTCTGAGCCAGAAATTTTGGCCCGAGGCCTCCTCGCTGATTCCAAGGCTTTAAGACCACACAGTGCGGAGCGGCCAACCACAAAGGGAAGGCTTACTTTTCTCCTCCTGACCCAGGCCTCTGGAAGTGGCCTTGAGGCTGCATGAAGGCTCCTTCCTTATGAGGCCTTGGCTACGCCTCTCTTAGCTTGACAAACTTACCCGGAACCCTCTGATCCTGGTTTTGACTGATGGAACCCAAGTCGCAGCGGGTTCTCTCGCCCGGCTGTTGTGTCAGAGCCTGCCACAGGTCGGGTCCTGGTTGTGAGCTGGTTATGAACTGGGAGTGCGCTGGGGAGGGGCTGGAAGGAGCCCCGGAATCAGAGAAGACGAGGGCAAGTATCCTGTGGCTGGGGCTTCTCAGAGGAAGCCAAGGACTGCGTGCGTGGAGGGAACAGGCTAGGGACGAGAGGTGACCAGTGTCCCTTGATGGGAGAAGACGGAGGGTCCCAGGGCTGGCTGCTTGTGTCACATCCCCCAGTGGCGCCTAGAGTCAGGGGCTTCTGGAAACTCCAGGTACGGAGACGGCTCTGCTCCCTGGGGAGGGGTCTATTGTGTCGACTGCTGGGAATCATGCTTCGCTGAACTGACTGCTGGGTGTGTGTGTGTGTGTGTGTGTGTGTGTGTGTGTACGGTCTGTTGTTAGGGAAACCATGGAGAGGAGGGGAATAAAGGCTCTGGATGGGTGCTGCCTTCCCTTGGGGTCCGCCTGCTGAGCGCCGATTGGATGGGCTGGCATGTTCTCCAGGCAACCGCTGTTGCCCAGAGAGCCCTGGGCTGACTTGCTCCCTCGGGAGCTGATGTTCAGGGAGCAACGGAAGCAGCTGGTTTATGGGAGCATCAAACAACGTGAGCGGCAGAAGCCGCCCAGTCCCAAACGTCTCTTGCCAAGCACCCTTTCTTCTAGATTTCGAACTCCTCTGTGTTCCAAAAGCCATTTTGTTTAAATGGCTTTTCCCCCTTACTCCCAGTCCGTGGGAAGCTGCAACTCACAGGCAGGAAAGGGACTCCCCGGGTGGTTCACTGAGCCTGCTGTGAGCCTGACACCGGCAGACACCGCGCATCCCCAAGGGTGTGGTGCAGCAGAAGCCGGCGACCTCCCTTCTTGGGAGGGGGACTGGCTCCCCACAAGGACACACAGAGGGCTCTGCTGTGCACGGACTCGGGTCTCGAGGCAGATACCTTGCAACTTTTCCTTCTTAATGCAGCCAGCATTGTTTGTTCTTGGGACAAGTCTTCCAACTGTGGGGTTGGCGACCATGTCCGTCTTCTCTTAGTATCTCTAGGAAAGCTGTGGGGCCTCCCTCAGCAAGTGCTCCTTGAACGAATGCTTGAATGAATGAATGAATCATGCGCTCATTGTGTTGGCCGCTAGCAAATTCAGCAGCTCCCTCGAGAACCCGACTGCTTCTGCATCTGGAGAACCTGGTACCAAGGTCATGCTTATCACGTAGCCCTCCCTCATCCTGTTTTGTCCAGACCCTAGGAGTTCTTGGGGGGGCGGGCAACTCAGAAGAAAAACCCAGAATCTTCCATGGTAGGAAGATTCCGCTGCCTCCAGACATGAGGAAAACCACTGGTCTAATTCGTTCACAATGGCGACTTTTCATCCGCAGGCCTGGCGCTGCCTGGGTAGCTCTGTCTGGGAAGGTTCGCTTTCAAGTAGGACAGCTGCTTGGCGTTCTGGTCTTACAATGTGGAGGGCAGATGTGGCATCCTCTTGGAACACACTTGCTGGTGGGCAACCAAATCCAAAGGCAAACCCCCACAAAATCTAACTAACTACTTCTTCTTCTACTTTTTTTTTTTAAGCTTTCCAGGTCTCGGTACTCATCTGGATACTTCATTAGGATCCTAAGACATCTGGGGACCAGCGATGGCTGGTCATGTTGAGTGCCTATGATATGCCTGCATTGTGCTAAGCCCTTTCCCATATGGTATATCAGATCATTTCCCCCCAGAAGCCCTGCCAGAGTGGAATATATTCCCCTTTTACAACTGAGAAAATAGGCTCAGAGAGGCTGAGTTCCTTGCCCAAGGTCACACAGATGGGAAATAGTAGTTCCTGAATTTGAACCAAGACAGTGATATCAGTGTGGGAGGGGTTGGGAGGCTGTCACTGCAGCCATCATCTCCAGCTGCCCCTTTCCCATGACCCTCCCCAAAATATACAATCTGAGTAAAGAGAATATGCAGGGGATAAAATGAACCTTTATGTATTTCCCTGCCGCATCCCTTTCAGAGAGCTGATGGCCTGAGCCCTGTCTACACAGACCCCCTGGAGTCCACACCATATGAAGCATTTTTGCAGGAGGTAGTTCTGACCCACAAGCATTACTGTGCCCATTGGACAGATGAGGAATTGGAGACACCGGGGGTGAACGATTTTGCCCACAGTCACAGAGCCAGTAAGTCTGGCAGAGGAGAGGCTCAGATCAGCCGATTTCATGCCTGGCACTCTCTGCGTCAGATCTGGAATGTTCTCCCTAAAGGGCAAAGGGCTCATGGGAACCTTTGAGGAGCCTAGTTAGTTTCGCCATCCTGGGAAGCTGCATTGGCCCAAGACTGGGTGCTCCAGAGTCTAGCTTAACACTCTTTTGCTGGCTTGCAGCCAACCCCTGTAGACACTGCCTCTGCCTCTAGGTGTGGGCCTCTCTAGGGAAGAGGAGGCTTCTTCCAGGTCACTTGTAGCTGCTTTGTTGGCCCCCATTCGATGGGGCTGAGCAAGGTTGGGACAGGGGAGACTGTGCCTGGACTCAGTGGTGGTCTCCGTCAGCTTCTCAGTTGCCAACGTCCTCGAGCATCCATCAGGCTAGTGGGAGAGCCTGAGAAGCTGGTGGTCTCTGGGGTGGGGCTTAGGCAAGCAGGGAGCTCCCCAGGCCTGGTTGTGTCCCCCGGAGCCTGTCGGTCTGCAGCTGTGGGTCACCATCTGAAGAATATAGGGCGTATCCATATGGCTGTGGCGCCTGGGACAGGAGCTGAGTTGGGCCGCACGCACGCAGTTTGCCTCCTTCTTGCACGAGGATCCTGCCCAAGCTGGCTCTGGGGCTGCTCCTGGGGACAGAGTGCAGTCCCACCTCAGGGCCTGATCAGAGGAAGGTACCCAAAGGCCAGGGAAGCAGGGGCCCCACTGGCAGAAGCTACCTGGCACCCTGAAGATGTGGGATACCCCCGATTCCTACACCCTTTGCTGTGTGGGCAGATGCTCCTGAGTGAGGCCAGCAGCCCCTCCAGGCCTCTCCCCTTTACCCCAGGAGAATCACCCTTCCTCCTTTCAGCCAGTGTTTTCCAAATCCTGCCACGTCCAGGGATCTCCATAAAGTGGGAGTTTGAATATTCAGTGAATGAAGAAACTAGCACCTCATGTTACACCCATAGGCTCCTGTGGGGTGGACGTTCCACCCTCCCTTCCTGAGGATGAGTGATGAGCCCCCATCTCACGGCGAGACTTCTGCTGTCTGCTCCCTCTGGGGGCCCCATCTACCCGGGGGTCAGCCCCAAGCGTTGTGAGACCCAGAAGACCCCTGGTGTGTCATTGCCCATCCCACCCTCAGGAGCCCTTGCCAAAGTCAAGATGCCTGGCAGATCCAAGAGGCTGTGAAGAGGCCCCAGGGGAATTGCAGGGAAAGTTCCTGGAGTGTCCCTGGGCCGCCTGGCTGCTGCTGGGACAGAATGTCACTAGCTAAGGCAGTGACTGTTGAAGCACTGGTGTGTGCTGGAGGAAACCCGCCAAGAGGGCCTGGGACAGGCCTCTGGGTGTTTGCTCAGACCTATCCCCAGGGGCCACAGGGCAGAGTACGGGGGGGCAGAGGCCAGCTCCCAGGAAGCGCCCTGCTCTCCAGATTGAGATTCAACTTCTGCAGCCAGGGTCCCTCCGCGCTGGCTCTCCCCCCAGCTCCCAGCCAGACCATCTGCCAGGCCGTCTGCTGCCCATGGCAGTGCCCCCAGGCCTGTCCGCAGCGGGCGCTCCTGCACACCTGGATGCGGGGTGGGTAAATGTGTTCTTCCTGAAGTGGTTTCCTCTTTTATTTGCAGTTGAAAACCATGACCACGAAAGTGACTTCCACAGGCCACTGTAATAGGCCCTTGCATAATGGCACCGGGGACAGTGTTTTGGAGAACAGGAGGGGGTGGCTGCGCCTCTCCGCCCGTTGGGAGATGCACTTATGCACTTGGGCGGGAGCAGGACCACCTCTCCGGGTCCTCTCCAACTCTGAGGGGAGACAGGATCTCCAGGGCGGAGGATCCTTTAGAAACCTGCCCTTGCTCCTTTACCAGCAGCTGCGGACCACACGTCCTCAGCTGGAGGGAGGGTGTGGACACCTTCAGATTCCTCTTTCTTTGCTTTGCAAGATGTCCAGTATTTGGCCAAGTCACTGCCAAGGTGAAGCACATGGACACTGGTGTCAGAAGTCAGATGGAGCGCTCTGGTCCCAGCAGCGGCCCTCGCGAGCTTTATAACCAAGGGCCCCTTCTTTGACCTGCCTCAGTTTCCCCCTTTGTGAAGCAGGGTTGCCGTGAGTGGGTTCAGATACACAAAGCTTTGGAAAGCACGCCCAGCCCCGTTCTGCTAATTCTCTTTCCTGCAGAGTCCGCTTCGACAAGTGTGGGCCGCCATCGAGTTTGTCCCATTCTCAGGAGCCGGCCGGGCTAATTCTCCCGCACCGTGCATTCCCTGTGCCTTTCCCCCTCTCTGGCACGGAGCAATGTCTCCCAAGCGTGCCCACCCCAGGGGTGCACAGAGTATCCTCACTGCCGTTGATCGAGAGGCCGTTAGCAGACAGCAACCGTGCGGTCACATGCACTTGGCCATGGGCTCAGGGGAGTGGGGGTGGGCACGTGGGATTTGCCGCAGGCCCAGATCACGCTTCCCTTTGGCCATGCCACCTGCTGCCTGGCTGAGTGCCCCCAGGTCAGGAATGACTTGGTTTCCCCACCTGCAGGCACCGTGTGCGATGGGTGCAGCTCACTACTCAGCAAGCCAGGGCTCTGCGGACCAGGGCGGGCTGTCCTTTTGCGGACCACCAAACCTCCATGTGTGCATGGCCGGTGCCGGGGAATATGGGGAAGCACCAGTGGTTCGAACAATGTTAGGCAGCCCAAACAACGGAAGTATGTCAAAAGCCACTTGGTCCACACAGCGAGCTGGTGTTAAACTAGAAAATAGGGAGCCGAGGGGTGCCTGGGTGTCTCAGTTGGTTAATCGTCTGCCTTCGGCTCAGATCATGGTCCTGGGGTCCTGGGATCGAGCTCCGCATTGGGCTCCCTGCTCAGCAGGAGGCCTGCTTCTCCCTCTCCCACTCCCCCTGCTTATGTTCCCTCCCTTGCTGTCAATTAAATAAATAAATAAAATCTTAAAAAAAAAAAAAAAGAAAAGAAAGAAAGAAAATAGGGGACAAAGTTCTGTGCCCTGAGCATTTCACTCAAGTGAAGTGGCTGGAAAGGAAGGAACTTCCCTGGTGCATGTCCCTGGGGTGCCGGTGGTGGCAGTGGCCAGCTGTGCTTTCTGTCTACACCCACGGGCCTGAGGACCTGGGACCCTGATCCCCAGCTGCCGTGTGCCCCTCCCAGGCCTGCACAGAGCTTCCTGCATAGAGCACTTCACGTGCTCTACTCGTGGACTCGTGGCAACTGTACAAGCAGCATGACCCTAGATGATCTCTGCCTTAGGAAGGTCATCCTGATGGGGACAGCAGAGTCGTAGCGACCACTGTCCGGGCCCCACAGACCACCAGCTCCTGGAGATCACGCTCCTCCGGGCACAACTGTCATCCCCGACAGCCAGTGCTGCCAGGCCCGTGTCTCTTCCCTTGGCAGCTGAGGCACCTGAGGCCCAACTAAGGAACCCTCAGAGGGACGAAGGGAGGAAGTAGCCGAGCTGTGATTCAGACCCCGTCCCATCTGAGGTCAGCGGTCACTCCTTTCTCCACGGTGACAAGAGTCTGCCTTGTCTTCTCTCTCATGGGGCACAAAGTTCGGACAAGAATTGCTCAGACTTCTTGGTGAACCTCGAGAAGGGGGCCATTCTGGTTACACACCGGGAGGCTTGGTTCCACCATGGGAACGGGCATCTTATGCCTCAGGAGTCAGAACTCAGAGTTTCCTAGGGCTCGGACCCTGGGGTACGTCTCTGTGCCTGCCCGCTCCCCTTCCTGGAGAAGAAACATCCTTCATCCCCCAGAGCCACTGTTTTTCAACACCAGTTTTAATGTGAGGCACCCTCTCTCTGGGAAATTGCAAAAATTAAATCGTTTTTAAGCAACCAAACACTGCTGGGGTTTGTAATGAACTTGTGAAATTTGCGGAACTTGGCGGTTGAGGTTCCCTTAGTCCTGCTTTCCTGGGGCCCCGCGGAGCTTCAAGTTGGCTCTCCGTTCTCTCCAGTTTATGGTTGATCTTGCCAACCGGGACCCGGCCATTGCATCTTGGACCAAGGAGGCAACCTCTGGTTTGGGTTTCTGGCTCTGCCTTCCCTCCATTGTTATAGGAAGGTCATGCAGACCAGAGGTGGGTGGTAGGTCCCCCGTGCAGAGGTCAGCCCTGCTGTCTCCACGGGGCTCCACTGCTGAGGGCCACACAAAAGAGCAGCCAACTTCCCCCCCCGCAAGACTTCGAGCTCTCCCCGTCAACCAAGTGAGCCCCGGGTCCCCCGAAGGTTGGTCCATCCTTCATTTTATGACAGTGTTTCCTCTCCCATGCAGAGGCCCTCTCCATCCATGGAAACTAGCAGTGAAGCCATTTCCATGCATCGGCTGTCCCTGGGCTTATGTTATCCTGGTGGAAGCAGAGTGCACAGGCCTAGGTGTGTTTCTGGCTCCTTCGACCTCTTAGCTGGAAACTCAGCTCCGTGTCATCAGGACTTGGACAGTGTCAAGGCCAGGAGAATGACCATAACTTGATAACTCACCTTTCCTGGCTGTGAAGGGCCTTTGGCATAACAGAGGGAAACTTCTCTCTCTGAGGGAGGACACTGGGCCAGAGGGGTGGGTGCTGGTCCTATCTGAACTCTTTCGTAGCCATGGACATTGTCTGTACTTTTTTGTCATTAGTATCGTGGGGACAGTAATGATACCTGCCTCCTGGAGCTGTCATGGAGATTGAAAGCACATGATGTACTTAAACCAATGCCTGGCACGTGGTCAACGGGTATTATTTGTATTTTACAAACAAGAAATGATCTCATGCTCTGTGAGAACCACAGATAATGGATACCATGGCTTCCCACAGAATAATGGACCCCAGAGATGTCCGCATCCTTCCCCAGGGCCTGGGAAGGTGTTCTGTTATGTGGCAAAGGGGAAGGAAGGTTGCAGAAAGGATCCAGGCTGTGAATCAGCTGACTTTAAGTTCTGGGATTCTACAAGTGGACCCGATGTAATCACAAGGGTCCTTCCAAGGGGACAAGGGGGCAGGAGAGGAGAGTCAGAGGAGAAGTGATCATGGAGGAAAGGTACAGAGAGGAGTGAGGAGGCCACAAGCCACGGAATGTAGGTGGCCTCTCAGCACTGGGAAGGGAGGACACAACTTCTCCCTAGAACTTTCAGGACGAACCCAGCCCTGCCGTCCCTCAATTCTAGCCCGGTGAGTCCCACATCAGACGTCTATCCTACGGAACTTGTGAGGTGATACGTGTTGTTGTAGCCACCGAATCTATGGTGATTTGTTTCAGCAGCAACACAGGGAGGATAGAGGCAGTTACCCCTTGTGCGTCCCACATGCTGCCTTGTGACTGAGCCTGAATGCTCAGAACAGCCCGTGCTGTGCTGGCACACCCCCATGGTCGCACATCCCCACTGCCAGCCCGAGGAGCGTGGATTTCACTATCAGGCCCTCCAGGAAGATGGGATGCCCCCGGCCATTGCATCCCTTCTGGAGCTGCTGATGGAGACTCCAGGAGTTTCTTCCATCAACGAAGGCTTGAGGTTCTCCTAGGACTGGGAGGTGCCTGGCGTCCGTAGCCTGTGGTATTAGGGCTGCTCCTGTGGCTTGCCCTGCCCCCAAGCCATTCAGGGCACATCTCGCATTACTGGACCACGGATGCTTGAGGCTGGCCTGGTTTCCCACCCGACTCCTTCTCTTTAAGGAAACCATCAATAACAGAAAAAGCATAAGCACAAAATGCATTGTCCCAAGAATCCACCGTCCTCCACGTCACGCGCTGGTGCTATCAGAGGCCGGTGTTCTGGAGAGACTCCCCTCCACACGGGGGACGCGGAGGTCTCCCTCTGGGGGCTCGCCATCCTCAGCAGCTCACCCCTTCCCGGGCCTCCTTCCTTTCCCAAACAAGGTTAGGATTTATAACTTCTTTCATGACAACATCTGGCGCATTTCCATTGAGTTCTTGTTTTCTTTCTTTCTTTTTTTAAAATCCCTCATCTAAAGTCATTTCAGTTCAGTTCAGTTGTATCTCCTTTCTCCGCCCACCCCCAACCCCGAAAGCTGCCCCAACCCTTCTCTCCCCTTTCTTGTCCTTCTGGCCTTTGGCAATAGTGAAGCAGAGGCCCGCGGGCTCGTTACCCACAGCTGATGAGTCCGGTTAGAAGTGAAAGCCCTGGCTGGGACCCGACTTCTTTATTTCTTTTTGGCCACAGAGCCACAAGGCTGGGTCCCCAGCGAGCCGCCTGAGGACATCTTGCAGCACCATCTGCCCGCCCCCACCCGCCCCTACCAACCGCCGGGCTCTGATTGTTGTCATTGCTAATTTTTTTTTTTTTAAGTTTTTGTTGGTTTTAGAAATTCGCTAGCTCTGTACTTTTCAGAGCCGGCTTGCTAGCATAAAAGCAAAACCAGGGCAAGGAGAACAAAGGAAGAGAGGCTGGCAGAAAGCTGGGCCACACTTAGCAAGGCCACTGCTGGCTCGCGCAGGGAGGGGTGCCGGCCAAGCCTTAAGACGCATCTGAAAACTTCTCATGGCCTGAGGGTTTCAAATACCCACACTTCCTGCTCCTTGGAGAGGGTATGTGCAGAATGTGAGTGACTCACCAGCGGTGGTTTTCAAATGTGTCTGTCATAAGGAGGTAGCATCAAAAGCCCATCCTGTTTCAGATGTTATTTTTTCCACTCTCCGCTCTGCAGACTATAAAAGCTCAATGCTGAAAACCAGTGTTTGTTTTGAGTGCAGAAAGTGAAGGGCGAGTTAATTGTACTGCAGCAAGTAAAAACCCAACTCTTAAGCAAAAAAAAAAAAAAAAAAAAAAAAAAAAAAAAAAAAAAAAAAAAAAAAAAAAAAAAAAAAAAAAAAAAAAAAAAAAAAAAAAAAAAAAAAAAAAAAAAAAAAAAAAAAAAAAAAAAAAAAAAAAAAAAAAAAAAAAAAAAAAAAAAAAAGAAAGAAAGAAAGAAAGAAAAGAAAAAGAAAAGAAAAAAAAAAGACATGTAAACAGTGTGGAGATGGAGTTTCAAAGCCCTTGTCTTCGAGAACTTTAATTATATTTCAACTAAAGCCAAACTGTCAAAACACGGGAGGGTGATCTGCCTGCTTTGAAAACACATTAGCCTTCTTATGTAAAAGCCTATAATTGATATCCATGCGGAAACTAGAGACGAGCCCAGAGAGGGGATGGCCTCTTAGAACCGCTCAAAGGCCACTTCCCTATCAACCACGTGTGACTCCTCAGAGCCTCGTTCGTGGAGTGGGAAATTGGAGAGGAGAACAAAGCCAAGCACAAAATGCCCCGTGAACAGAGAGGGTTTAAAATATCAGGCCTAGTTTATGCCATGTGTGGGCCCAGAGCATTGCTGCCTGTCGTTTACATAAGAGGAACCCAGGGCGGGGGGTGGGGGAGGTTGCCTGGGGGTCTCAGTGGGTTAAGCGTCAGGCTCTGGATTTCAGCTCAGGTCATGATCTCAAGGGTTGAGCCCTGGGTCGAGTTGGGCTCTGCCCTGGATGGGGAGCCTGACCAAGGTTGTCTCTCTCTCTCTCTAAAAAAACACCAAGGAAACAACAAAAACACACAGAGGAAACGCACAGGAGCGCTCCTCACAGTCCACATGGCAATGTCAGAGGTCAGAACAGGTTGCACCTTCTTCCTCCTGAGAAGTGGGGCAGATCTGTACTGTGCTGGGCCTGAGGGGCTGCCTGGGGCCTCTCTTCTCCATGCAGGGCACTCCTGGGCCCGGCTGCTGGTTTTCGGGTTGCTTCTCTTCTTCCAGACTCCACTTGGCCACTTCCCCCAGAAGGAGACCCTGGGTGGTTGAGGCTTTGTCCTCCTCATCTCAGCTCCCATTTCTGTCTCTCCTTTGGTGATCTTCTAGAAGATTCTGGTTACCATGCAGATTTTTTTTTTTTTTTTTTTTTGCAAAAGTCTCAGCATTTTATTATTATTATTATTTAAACTTTTTAAAAATTTTTATTTATTTATTTATTTATTTATTTATTTTAAGGAACACAAACTTTAGGGGCAGCTCAGTCAGTCCAGGGTCTGACTTCCAGTTTTGGTTCAGGTCATGATCTCAGGGTCGTGGGCTCGAGCCCCATGTCAGGCTCCGCACTCGGCAGACATTCTTGATTGGGCTCTCTTGATGTCCGAGAGTTCTCTAAATTCAGAAATCATGCTCAAACAGAATCAAACTCGAGCTAAGGGAAAATTAACCATGTCAGCCATATGGCACATATTTGGGGTTGGACTAGAGTAGGCATCAAAACAGACCGTGACGGGAACAGCAGTAGGAGAAGGGCTGGGAATTACCAGACTAAGGCTTGAGTTCTCAGGTGGCCGCCATCCTTCCTCTTCCTCCTCCTGGTGAGTGGACCAGATCCACCCACCAGGCCCCACCCGGGACCATCACTGTCATTTTCCCCTTGGATGCTGATAGTTTAAAACAAGCCTAGGTACCCATAATGTGGATGCTTCTGGGATTAGAACCCTGTCTTCTTCCATCTTGGTGACACACAGGGGCCACTCGCTTCTTTCTTCCTCCTGGTTTTGCGGATCTTCCCCAAGTGTGATATATTCCATGTAACCCACCGTTGGGTAGAGTGGACTTTTGGGTTTATGGTCTGGGACTCTCTGTTGGCCTCAGAGAAGAGTTGCCAGATAAAATACAGGATGACCAGTTAAATGTGAATTTTGGATCAACAATGAATCATTTTTAGTGCAAATATGTCCTAAATAGTATGTTAAGAAAAGTATGTCCCGTGAAATATTCAGGACATATTTATGCTATAAAAATGATGTCTTGTTTGTCTGAAGTTCACATTTAACTGGGCACCCTGTATTTTTGTTTGCTAAATCTGGTAGCTCTCCCAGAGCCCCTTGCATCCCGAGTGAACACGGGCTCCATCAGCTGTGTGAGGCGGCAGGTTCTAATCTGGATCTGAGCCTGGCGGGGCTGTGTTTTCCCCACAAGGCCCTAGTGAAGGCAACCCATGGGCCAGATGTTCCCTTGTTGCTTCCTCCTTGGCCCTGTTCTGTATCCTGGCGGACACTGTCTATACTCCTGTCATGGCGCTAGTGTTATTAGCCAAGGTTCTAGACCCAAAAGCTTCTTCAGGCTAAGACAGTGTTGGTTCATTTGCAGGCCTGGTGTGTAGCAGGTCCTCAATACGGTCAAACAGAGCTGGTGGCCTGGGAAGGACAAGGTGGTACCAGGCTCCCTAGGCCATGCCTGGACCATGGAGTCATCCTGTTGGCCACCTCCAAATGACTGGGGAAGCCAGCAGAAGCCACCACACAGCTCACATAATGATAGCTTTCTCCTTTCCTATTCCAGACAGTTTGGATTCTTTTTAAAAAATTGCTTTTGGGAAGCAGCAGAGGGTGCGGGAAACTCAGAAAGCAGCCGCCAGTGGAAAACAGGAAAGGAGCGCCTCTAATTAACAGCAGCTCCCAGCTCCATCCGTAGCACCGGGCGCCCAGCTGAGAAGGGAAACTGCACCCCCTCGCCGGCCAGCGTTGGGGGCAGGTGGCCTGGACAGACCCTGAGAAGGAGCACTTAGGGCCCCTCAAAGAGGAATCTCCACACGACGTCTTCACCCCTAACCTCTACCAGTTCCTTCCTCCCCCTGCCCCTACCCGGAGCTGCTGCTGGGCTCTGGGCTGAGGGCTCAGACACACAGAGTGCACAGAGCTTAGAACTGCTCAGGGCCACCCTCTGTTTCTTTCATCTTGGATAGAAAAGTCCCCTTTCAAGTTCTCCAAGAAATGATCTCAGCACGAGCCATTTACCATTGAGCACCGTTGTCGGACTCTGTGTTTCCAAGATATTCACGCAATAGCATACCTAGTAGAACACAGTCCTGCTGCGTGACGGGTTGGCGGCATCGTATTTAATTCACAGATCCAATAGAAGGCCCAGAGACGGGGAACAACTGGCCCGTGGTCACCCAGCAAGTGGTTCATTCATACATGAGGGGTAGGTATCATTGAAGCATCAGAGGCACAAAAATGAGAAAGACATTATCCCTGGTAAAATGGGCAGGAGTACGGTGGGGAAAGGGACAGGGTGGCAGCATGCCAGGAGGATGAATCACAGCTGGAGGAGGGAGAGAGTAATTGAGCGGGGCAGGGGACCCTGAGGGAGCATGGACAGCCGTGGCACTAAGCTTACAGGCCAGGGGCGGGTATCTGGGGCTGAGGTTGAGTTTCTGGGTCATGGGTCTGAGGCACGAGGCCAGTGGTATCCAAGGGCCAGCTGGCCTGTGGCCATGTGGTATGGACAGAGGAGCAGGAGGCCCGAGACTAATGTTGCCTCTGACCTTGTGAAAGCGAACAGGTCACCTCACCTCTCAGGACCCTCACCTGGCTTTCTTATCTGAAACCTAGGAGGGGACTAGATTTGATAATTTTCTAAGATCTCTCTCTAAGGGCCCCGATGTTCTAGAATCTGCCCGAAGCCCCAGACCACAGCCTTGACCTGATAACTCCAGGCCCGTGGAGATGATCGTGCAGGGGCTCTGGTGATATTTATTGAGCACCTACTATGTGCTGGGCTGCAGTGGGGTAGGTCCATTGGCAGAGACCGTGGTCTGCAGAAAAATGGTCCTTGGGGCTAAGTCCTTGCTGCCCCCTGCACATACGCTTACCATCGCTCTGCTCACCAGGGGAGGACAAAGGGATTTCTGGGTGGTTGCAGACACAAAGCCTCAACAAGTTCTACCTTTGATCTTAGCAAAGTTGAGCTCAGCAGCTCTGGCGTGCTCAGCTCCTCCTCGGGTCGTGGGAACCAATTTCTAAACAGATCCGTGTAAGCAGCGCCCTGCGAAAGAGATTTTTCCAAAGCCCGTGGCCAGGGACATGGGGCAACACCAGAAGGACAGGCTCCCCCACCAGATGGTCAGCGTGTTGCTAGGGACTAGTGAGTGCCTGGAGGACCCAGAAGAGGCCCTTACAAAGGGGAGCTCCCAGGAAAACCAGTGGTGGTGAGGAAAGGGTCCATAAAATGGGCTTTCCTATGCTGATGTGTGATGCAGTAGACTCAGGGGTAACTTTTAGGGAAAAGGCCTGGATTAGACCCAGGAGCACAGGGCAGGAGAAGGAGGCCGGGGGCCCAGTGACAATGGTGAGGCTGAACAGCGTAGGAGGGGCTGGGGACTCTCACTTCCTTATTTGGTGCATTAAAATGCTAGATCATGACTCAATTCCTCCTGGTTAGAAGGGCTGTCTAGGGGACTGGCATCCCATTGGCCTGGACCGGACCCCCCCTGCCATTATTCCAGCATAACTGTGAATACCCCGCCTTCCCCTCACAGAAGCACCCTTATTTGGACGACGTCTTCTGTGGTCACCCTTGTGGCGCTGAACCAAATGACCATTTTGAAAGTTCAACTGACCAGAAGAGGAGAGATGGGTTTCTGGAAGAACTCCACCCTGGTTCCATGACATGACTGAGAACTGGGCCCCTTCGATGCAACCACTTCTTTCCAAGACGCTCCGAGGTCTTCTCGGTGAGGACTGTTTGTCATCGGGCCACAGCACTTCCCAACGCCAGGTTAACCCCAAAGTTCTGACACGCAGAACAAAGAGTTTTCAAACCCCAAACCGCCAGGGAGCACTTTGGATGCTGTTTTTTATTCTGTTTCTCCAGACACTGACCCTCCGCCCCTCCTTAAGCATCCATCGCCCTCCATTCCACATCTTGAAAACTTAGCACTGCAAGGACTACATTGTATTAGGAGAGAGCCGCGCAGAGCTCTTCCAGAACAGTCACTCTTGAGGGGAGGTTAGGGCTGACCCGGCGGAGAAGACATGGACCCCAGAGCTCCAGCCCTGCTACACAGGCTGGATGACTGAATGCCTGGGTTTCTCATGAGCCAAGTGGGTATAAGGTTTGCAAGAGAACTAAGCAAAGCAAAGAATTCCTAATGGTGAAACTTAAGATATGACAGTAGGATAGTGAGTGATGAAGCTGTCTGTGGGCCCAAAGCCTTCCTACAGCACTTAAAATCACCTCCGCGTGCGCTCCCCACTCTGCCTACAGGGCTGGCTCTGACCCCACAAGTTAAGGGTCCCAAGGCACAGACCCCTGGAATCACAAAGCACTGACCAAATCTGTCTATGTGTCTCACCAGTGGATTTCAGCCCTTTCTCCTTCCCCTGCGTCCACAGACCCGAGCCGGCCTGAAGACAAAGATGTGCTCATGCACCTCACGATGCGGGGGCTTTGGTCCCACTGGGTTCCATGTTCTGTGCCTGCACTATCCCGTGCCCTGGGGATGACAGCAGCCATCAAAGCCCTCTCTGCCCTCATGGAGCTTGCACTCTAGAAGGAGAGACAGACAACCAGCCAGGAAAGAGTCGGAAAATGTGAGGTCAGACAGCGCTGAGTGAGTGAGCAGCAAGAAAGCCGAATCAGCACACTAGGGCTGGAACATCTGTGTGATGGGATCATTGGGGAAGCCCTCTCGACCGGGTGACATTTGGTGTGATGATTTGTAGGGCAAAGGCCCCAAGACAGAACCCACTGGACTTTGGAGGAAGAATCAAGGCCAGTGGTGCCAGATGTGCAGATGTGAGCCAGAGCTGTAGGACGGGAGGCCACGGGATGGGTTGTCTCATTGTGGTAACGACTTGGGGCTTTTTCTCTAATTACGATGAGAAGCCACTGGAAGTTTTGACGGGAGGAGAGAAGTCATCTTGCTGACATTTTGAATGAATGCCTTTAGCAACTGAGTGAAAAATAGATGGTAGAAGGACAAAAAGTGGAGATATTTTAAGAGGCAACAGACAGGGTAATGATGCGTGGGGTGAGTGATAGCAGTGGGGTTGGTGAGAAGGGATTTGGTTCTGGCTATATTTAGAGGGTAGAGCTTACAGGATTTGCTGGTGGGTTCGATACGGGGAGTGAGAAAAAGTGGGAACCATTGGTGATGCCAAGGGTTTTAGTCTTCGAAATTTCTTGCTGTAGATTTGACATTAAGAGGTCTTCCCCTGCATTTGCCTCCTCTTTGCTTTGCACTTGGCCTGCCTCTCGGATCTATCACAACTCTTCTGCCTGTTGCGCTTTGCCCTGCTCCACACACAGTCCCGAGCTTTCCACGTGCTGGCTCCTGCTCTGCCTTGCGGTGGGCATTTCGTCCCCCTGTATCAACAGCGGCCCAGTCCTATCCGCAGAGGTGGGGGTTCACATGGCTAAAGCCTCAGGCCCCCCGCCCATGCACCATCCCTTCCGCGGACTCAGAGACGCTGTAGCCATCGGACATCGGACATCGGACATCGGACGGGCGTGTGTTTTGCAAAATTGGCAAAAGCAAAGTAAGCAGGTTAAGATGTTTGTCCTTTTCCGCCCTAATGTCGCCTCCACGTGCTTCTTGAGTTTCTTACGGTGTCGAAGGGGCTTTGAGCCGTTGGGGATCTGGCTGAGGGAGAACTGAGCTGGCGGGACACTTCATGTGGTTTCAGTAAGATAAACGTGCATTTCGTCGTGTCCCCAGCTGCGTTAAGGCATCCCTCACGGTTCTGGTATAGAAGGGGCTTCTGTGGATACCCCTCCGGCCCCCGTGCCAGCTCACGCAGCCTCGCCACGTACAGCCACGGGCCTGGGTGCTATCCCAGCCCATGCAGATCCCGTGGCATCCGTGTCCTGGATCAGATCGGTAGTGAAGCAGGAGCGGAATTTGCAATGCGGGAAAATCAGAATCCGGGCTGCAGAGAGCTCTTCCAGTTATCAGATGTGTAAAACCATACAGAGGAAATTCTGTTTTCACTAACACCAGGTCAAAAGGAAAGTTCTCTCCCATCAGGAATCCACCCAGGATTGCAGTAGATACAATTACGGATGCACAGAGCTGACTTACGGAGGCAAGGAGGGCCTCTGGGAACCTGTGGCTGGTTGACACATGGGGGCTGTGGAGGCCTTAGGGGATGGCTGTTGTGAGGGGGTGTGAGGGTCTCTGTTGGGTTCTAGAATATATATGTTACAGATTTTGTATATAGATATTGTGTATTTGTATCTGTGTGAGCTATATAATACACATACCTGGGTTTTCCATATGAACAGATAAAGGGACATGTGTTACAAATTTTTTTTAAAGATTTTATTTATTTATTTGACAGAGAGAAAGGGGGAGAAGCAGAGGGAGAGGGAGAAGCAGGCTCCCCACTGATCAGGGAGCTCAATGCGGGACTTGATCCCAGAACCCCAGAATCATAACCTGAGCCAAAGGCAGATGCTTTACTGACTGAACCCCCCAGGTGCCCCATGTTACAAATTTTCTTCCACAACAATGAGGAAGTCAAGGGACACCCCATGGTTTGGTTGTCACAGGGGTTGCAGAATTTGGGATTCTTGGGTCAATCCATTGACAAGCAGGGTTTCCCACGTCCCTAATCCCCTGGCAGTTTCCAGGGACCGTTGGATCTTTCCGAGGTGTCAGGAAGGGGCTCCCAAGTAGGGTAGGCGGGAGTCCCTGTCATTGACTGCCGGCCCCAGGGAGGTCTGGTGAGCCGGGAGGGCAGAAGAACAGAATGGACTTTGCTTAGAGCTCTGTGAATGGGGCCAGGGGTCCGGGCCCGCTGAAAGGAGTAAGGGGCAGTGTGGACGCGAGCATACACGTCGATTCCAAGGTGGATCTGCTGACACGGTGGGGGCATCCCGTCCACTCGAGGGCTGGCTGCGAGGCAGGCAGCTATGGGACACAATGGGGAGGAGTGTACACAGGGACGCGATCAGGCCAGAGCTCCGGAATCCCAGACCTCCCCAAGTGGGCAGCAGACAGGAATGATTTCAGCTTTTGAAAACTGTACCTCTGCCCAAGTGTGGGTCTGGCTGAAAGGTTGGAAAATTCTGTTAAAATTCAAATAAGAATAATAGCACTGGAGTCATGAGTCTAGTTTTTATTTAAATGATGCTCCTAGATCTTTGTGAGTCAATCCAAAACATAATTAATACTGTTTTGGTTTCATTTGTTTTTACTACAGAGGATACGTTTTGATTGTAAGGGTACATGCACACATACCTGTGAGCTTATGTTTACAACATATCCACATATATTTGCCGTCTGGAAGTAACAGGAAAGATGAGAAACATCCCCAAGCGGGTGCTACCTGTCAGGGGAAGGTAGTGGGTGATTGTGCTCCGGCTGTGAGGGGCTTCTGAGCCCCGACTCCGCAGTGCTCTGGCCCGAGGGACACACAGGGACCCCAACCCACCTGTCCTGCAGAGCTAGCATGCTTCCTCCCTCCTGTTAGAGCATGTAAGCCCCAGCCCTACAGTGTCATCCCATCTCTCTCTCTCTCTCTCTCTCTCTCTCTCTCTCTCTCACCAGCCCGCCCAGACCTGTATCCCACCTTCCTGTTAGTTTTGACAAATGCGTACCCAGCATTTACATATGCTTCTCATCTGGAAGAACGGAGGGGAGAGAAGCCTGTAAGAAGAGGGGTCATGGGATAGGAGCAGAGCTTTAAAAGATTGACATGGATGAGGCAGAAAGAGAGAGAGGGAGAGTGCGATGGGGCCCCAGCAGGTGGGGCATCATAATCTCTAGGAGCCCCGAGACCTGCGGAGTCCGGGGAGTAAGAGCGAGTTTGCCTGTGGAGTGGTTGCCGTTCATGAACTTCTTAAGGGCAGTGTCCTATCTACGCCGCTCTGTGCAGCCCTGGGCAGAGAGCCGGCCGCGACTGTGTTTCTGACGACGCTAACGCGGGCAGGTCTGGACTGCGCTTGGCCGAACTCAGGAACCTAACCACCCCGGAATGTCGCCTGGGGCCATAGTGTCCCTGCCTGTCCCTGGGTCTGGGATTCCTTATCTGAGCCTAGACAACCTTCTTCTCTTGGTTCTGGCTTTGTCCTGGGTGAGCTTTCTATGCCTCTCCCCTGGTAAATCAGAACCAAAGGCGGGTCACCCCTGTCCTCGTTGCAGCCTGACCTCTCATCCACGCTAAGCAAGAGCCCAAGGGTGGCAATGGGGAGCTCCTCGCAGGAGAGCAGGGATGCTCCTGCGGTTAGATGTGCGGGGGTTTTCCTCATGTCCCCAGCACCCATTTTCAGGGCTCAAAAGGATACCGCCTGCAGTTAACGCAGCAGGGCCTTCCTCAGCAGAGGTTCCTGGACGTTTGGCCCTTGCGTATTTTTTCTTAAGCTTTTAAAAATGAAAATCATAGCTTTCAGCTCTGATGGGCTGGGGAGGCAGCCCATCTGAGCTGCATCAGCCCGGGACGCTTCCCCGGGGCTGACTGTGTTTCCAGGAAGAGCAAGGGCGCACGGATCACCTTCAAATCGAGGGCAGAGACCTTGGATGTCATCTAGGCAAAAGCTTTCAAGTTTTTCCTGGTGGCAGGGCTCTTCCTCTGATGACATCCCACTACCTAAAGAGGACTAGCTGTCCTTGGAGACTGGGGAGGGTTCAGAGATAACGCTGCGGAACCTCGGGGCTCTGGAATATGGCTTGCAAAAACACGTCTAGCCCTGCTGTTGGAGTGTCCCCAGAGCATCTGTGAAGCCTGCAGGCCTGGAGCATCAGTAGAAAGAATCAACCTACGAGTGCAGAGGATGGTCTGAAAAATCACATAAAACCACCACCACCCCGCATTCAGAGCTCTTCTCCCCAAGTCACCTTCCAGTCTGCCAGAATGCTCCCAACCTGGGTGCCTGGAAGTCCCCACCTGGTCCATCCCCTGGAGTCTCAGCCTCCTTCGGCTCCTCGTGGTTGATGGGGCATGTCCCCTTCTATTGGATCTGTTCAGTCCACCACAGCCAAGCCCCAGGGTCACCATCTTGGTGAGAGAGAATGTCCTGCCACCCATGAGAAGGCTGCAGATAGTCAGGGGGAGAGGGGCTGAGAGCCCGCCCATCTCCCAAGGATACGGTGGGGATGAGAGAGGAGCTGCGCCAAGCAGCCCAAATGAAACCTTTCCAGAAATGGAGACTGCCACAGTTTTTTTTAGGGAGCGGGGCAGAAGAAGAGAGAGAAACCCCAAGCAGGCTCCACACTCAATGCAGAACCCGATGTGGGGCTCGATCCCATGACCCTGGAATTGTGACCCTGGAATCTGACTCTCAATTGACTGAGCACCCCTCCCCCCATGCCCCAGAGGCTGCTGGTTTTGAGGCAGCTCCCGCTGACTTGCTTCACCCTCCTTCCCAGCAGCGTCTGGGGAAGATGTGTTCTTGGGGGTCACCTTCCAGTTCAAAATCTAAAATTATTTTAGAAGAGAGTTTCACATTTTTACCTGTTTACAGCATGTGAGCTCCCTCAGCAGCGAGACTGAGATTAGCACCCAGATAAAAGGAAGATGCCAGATGGTGGTCATGGTTGGTCCCCGCTGACCATGACTCACAACATCACGGAAGTGATTGGAAGATCCAGGGGGTCGAAAATTGCTATTGCGGTCCACTGCCCAGAGGAGAGCAAGATAGAAAGTGGAGAGAGAAGGAAAGAGAGGGGCGCCTGGGTGGCTCAGTGCTTCGGTTCAGGTCATGATCCCAGGGTCCTGGGGGGTCCTGGGATCAAGGTCTGCATCAGGCTCCCCTGTTTCTCCCTGTCCCTCTGCCACTCCCCTGGCTCATGCTTGCTCGCTCTCTCTCTCTGTCAAACAAATAAAATTTTAAAAAAAGAAGGAAAGAGAGAGAAGGGGAGGACACCCACCTTTTCTGATCACCTGCTACGTGCTAGGCGCACTACACATATTTTTTGCATGGCCTTTAATTCGTACAACCACTCTGAGGGGAAGGAATGACTCAGCTCATTTTACAAACCAAAGGAAGAAGGAGACGCAGAATGGTACCGCTTGTCAAGGTCACACAGCACAGCCGTGTCCTTCAGGTATAGCAGAAAGGAGGGGCACAAAGAGCCGACACAAAGAATGGGAGGGAGAGAATGTGGCCATAGAAGCATTTTCTGGGAACATTTCAGAGGGGCCCTCGTGCTCAGCTCGGGGGGGAGTCCTCAAATCCACAGCCCTTCCAGAGGGAAAGGCTGCTGGGATGCATCTACGCGCGGCTGGGCTGCACATGCGTGGCTGAGTGTGAGGGGTTTTGAGATTTTTGACCCTTCACAGAGGCCACCCATCTCTGTTGCCTGTGTGTGTTCCTGCCGCCGTGTCTTCCAGGCTTTTCTGCTGCTGGTATCCAGGACTGAATGCAAGAAAGGTTTGGAACCTTCCAGAAAATGATATTGTTCTGTACAATGGAGAAGGTTCAAGCAGAAGTTCTCGAATCGGATAGAGTCATTTAAGTCGTGGCTCTGCCACGGACTGTGTGGCTTTTGGTTAAGTTACTGAACTCCTAGCTTCAATGTTCTCAACCAAGAAATGGGGATAATAATAGTATCTCGCTCATAGGGCTGTTTTAAGGACAAAATGAGGTAATGTATGTAAAACACTTAGCACCAAATCTGGCACATATTAAATGCTCAGTGTCCACTGGCTTTTATTATTTTTAGTATGTCCCAGTTAAACAGCCATGATCTAGGATGCATCACATCAATAGAAGTTTCTAGAAAAGCAGCTCCGGTTTGAGATTTTTTGGTCAAATGTGTGCCCTGCTCTTGGCTGGTCTCCACGTAAGGCTAATGGGGGTGTTGGTAGAGGAAGAGCCGGTTTGGGGAAGCCAGCAGGACCAGTAACCTTACTTCAGTGGTACCCTCTAAAGTGCTGGGGTACAGACAGATTTTAGGCAACCTCTTCTGGAACTCGGCTCTCTCCTTCTTATAAAAAAGTGTTTTATCTCCTGGCCCAAGATGGTGCCTCAGATTCCAGCAAGATCCATTTATTTGGAGTCTTACAGTCTTTCGGGGCTTCAGAAAGGTCTGGAAAGAGTAATGGCTTAAGCCATTGTCACTTGCATCAGAGAGCTGACACGCAGCACCCCCCTCCCCCAATCCTATAGTGTCTACAAACAGTACTTATAAATGGGAACTCCTGGTTTTAGTGAAGGAAGCCTCTGGCCCTTGTCCTTTGCTCTGATGGTTTGCACATGTGCACACTCATGCAGCCTGTTCTCTCTTACACACACACACACACACACACACACACACACCCCTGCATGGAGCGCCAAGCAGGAACAGGTGTGGAGAACCCATGACCAGCCTCACCTGCCGGTCCTCACCCAGCTACCTCTCATGAAGACCCATCGACCTGGCTTGAGAAGGAGGCGGATGGATCGGCACATCGTTTGGGCAGAAGATGCCCTGGGGGGCGCCTGGGTGGCTTAGTGGGTTAACCCATTGCCTTCAGCTCAGGTCATGATCCTGGAGTCCTGGGATCGAGCCCCGCATCCGGCTTCCAGCTCTTCGGGGACTCTGCTTCTCCCTCTGACCTTCTCCCCTCTCACGCTCTCTCTCTCTCTCAAGTAAATAAAGTAAATCTTTAAAAAAAAAAAAAAAAGAAGATGCCCTGGGAAAGGAGCGTTTCCAGCAGAAGCTGGTGTGCAGATCACGAGGCTGGGCTCCAGGCAGCACTGCCCCGTGGAGTGGCCCTTCTCCATCCCTGGACTTTAGTCCCCTGAGTGGAGAGCGGGATCTGGGCTGCCCTCACAACATAGGATTGTGGGAAGCAAAGTGGGTTCCAAGTTGGGTCTGGGACTTCTTGTTTCTCCTCTCCTGCTACGGAGCATCTTTCTTGTCTTCTTCTCCCAGCACCCTTAGCTTCCCTTCCTTTCCTCTGTCTCTGTGGGAAGGGTAGGAGGGGACTTGCCAGGGACATCCAAGAACACCCTCTTCCCAACCAAGCTCTGCCCATCCTATATCTTTCTCGTGTGTTTAGGGGGTGTTTTCTTACGTAACCGCCCTGTTCTGCAAACACTCTGTATCCCGGATGCACGCTTGGCTGTATGTATTAAGGCCCCATGTCTCCTGGCAAGTCTGAGACGCCAGCTTTTCGGGAGTGTCTTTAGAACATCCCCCACCCTGCCGCTCCCCCCTCATTTTGACCCTTGTCCCCAAATGTTCTCCCTCCAGTAACTGGGATTTGTATCCTTTTTGTGAATAGGCATCTTCAAGCCTAGGGGCCACGGAGGAGCTGGGAAGTGGCTTTGAGGGCTGTCAGTGGCTGTCCTGTTGTCAGATTTGCGGAAGAGAGAACAGAAAAGGAAAGTGGCTCCTCCCTTACATTAAAAATAAAGAAGATTTAAAATTTCTATTTAAGAGAGTTTTCTTCTCTTCTCTGAAAATAAATGCACAATTGTCTTGAAAACCCTCCAAACCGAAAATACACAGTACTGATGTTCCCACTCCATTAGGCTCCTTCCCAGAACGAGGATCGCTAACCTGGAAGGAGCCATCCCTGTGAGATGACGTCAGCGTTTGTGAGTTCGTCCTGTGCATCTTCTAGGGGAGGAGTCCACTGCTTTCACGGGAAAATGTCAGTGGGGTTTTGGACTCAATGAAGATAAAGAGCCACTGCCCTGGGTCACTTTTGACCCCTGTCTTTTATCACCATGGACAACCCGTCCCCAAAGTTCTTTCTCTGCAGTTTCCCCCAGACCCAGCCTGTTCCCCGCTTGTCCAGGTGATGCCAGCTTGGAGACTCATGCCCCTTCCCTGCTCCCAGTCTCTCTCTCTCTCACCTGCAGTTTCCCTTCTGCGTGAGGCGGCCACAGTGTTAGTCCTCAGATGCCTGGCTTTGTGGCAGGTTCTCCACCTCTGACCTTTACCGTGATGCTTACGGCAGGGCGCTCTGGGGCCAGCCGCCCCAGCCTACTTTCAGCTCTCCTCCCAAACTTCTTACCAGACTGGGAGGACCAGACTGCCCTGGATTTTCATCCTGGTTCTGCCTCTCCATAGCTGTGTGGCCTTTGGCAGATTACTTAACCTCTCTGAGCTTTGATTTCCTCTTGTGAAAATGGGGATAACATGTCTCTATCATCCTGTTTTTGGTGAGAATCGAATGGGAGGGTACCTGTAATAGACCTGGCATGTTGGGGATGCAAGGTTTTCCCCCTTCTCCTCCTTCCCCTCCCCTGCTGTGCATGGCGTGAGGGTGTGGGGCGGGGATTGTCAGGATTGTGTCCTCAGAAGGCAGTGGGAAGTGAAGGGAGGGATGTATTTAAAAAAGCAAGGTGGGGTCTGGGGTTTAAGAGAGGTGCTCTGGGGTGGCCTTCCAACTTCACCCTTCTTCCCAGTGTCTGCTGTGGTGATCCGATGGGCTCTACCTGGACCCCAGAGATAAGCCCAAGGACGTTCTAGAAAACAGGCAGTTGTCCTTTCACATTAATGTCCACGCCCCTGAATGGCCCTTTGTCCCGGGATCACTTGGAGTCAAAATTGTCCCAGACTGTGTCTAGACTGTGTTTGAGTAAATGACTAGGAAGAGAAGCCCTTTTGACTTCCCTGCCTCCCCAAGTCCCTCTGCCTCCTTCCATTTGGCATTTTCATTCCTGGTCTGTACCAGAAATGGAGATTGCGTTTGCCAGTTGATTTGTGAAAATCACAGAACCATTATCTCCCACAGAGTAACTTCTTAAAACACAGTCAATTTTTTCTGTATGACTAGTTTGTCGATAGCTCTTCTTGCGTCTGTAAAGTGCCATGGGCTCCTCGGAAGAAACGTGTTATCTAAACACAAGGTTTTATTATTCTTGTCATTGTCATTATTTATTAGCATAGGACTCTTAAAACGGCAGTAACTGTGGAATGCTAGTATTATTATTTTGCTTTGGTTACAGCTGAGTCTTACAATAGCAAGGTGTGATGTCTCAAAGACCAAGTCACAGGAGGAAAATAAAATCTCTCCATGTCTGTGTGCCTCCAGTCATCTGAAGGGTTTGCAGCTTTCACGGACATTAATTCATTAATTCCCCAGGGCCACAGAGACATGAGCATGACTGTTCCCAGCTTTAGAGACAGGGAACCACCTTGGAGTTCCCAGAAGAAAGTTCCATGCACTGTGGGACTACTTGAGACTTTTTGGGAAGTGCTGACAATGTCCTTTCTAGTAGCACAACAGGACCCCTGAAAGCTGACACACTTTGCTGGCCAGTAGCTGTTGGAAGGGCAGGAACGATTATGTCCCTTCTGACCCCTTCCTCACCCTGCTTAGACACAGTAACAACCCACGGTGCCACTGGACGCTTCGCTGGTCCCACGTGACCAGGTTGATGACATCACGTGGAAACATGCCAGAAATAAACAAGGTACCAACTGCCCCAACGAACTCAAAAGTTGCCCGTCTTGTGGGCTGTGAGAAAGCTCCTGTCTCTCAAGGATGGGTGTGGAGTTCTTGGGCAATCTCGGATCTTCGTGTGAACACAATCCTGCCTCCCCAGTCCTGGCCAGGATTTGTGGCATGGGGCCCCCACATCCATCCGTCCATACGCAGTCGTGTGACAAGGAAATGCAGTGAGCCGCACAGACCGTGGGCTGGGAGGCATGCAGACCTTGGTTTCAACCCTAACGTACCTCTTCCTTGCTATGTGATCTGGGACAAAGTATTTTCCAAGCCTATTTCCTCATTGGCAGGATGGGAACCACAATATCTTCCTTGTGGGTTTGTTGTGAAAATTGTTCTTAATACACAGGTAGCCCCAGCCAGAGTAGGGGAGGGGTTGAGGGGTTGGAGAGGCTCCTGCTGCCCCAGGACGAGAGCTGACTGTGTGCTCCGCAATGTCACGTCGGTCGCTTGGAACAAGACATGGTAAGAGTGTTTCCTCCATGGAAATCGGCAAACGCTACAAAGGAGGGCTTCCTTTTTTGTCTCCCCAGAGCCTGCTTATCAGCACGTTCCAACATAGTAGACACTCAATAAATATAGCTATGATTAGTAAACTCAGGTAAAACCCGTGTTGATTCCAAATGTAGAAAGAGAATACATCCATTATATGGAACACAAAATCACTGCTTGTTTTACAAGAAAAGTGATATCACATCTGCCCAAAATTGATCACCCAGAAAGATGAATGTGTGGCCTCCTTTCGTACACGGAGCTTGTCATTTAGATCTATTGCTTTTGCTTATTGAACTCGGGAGCATATTTTGTGTTGCTTTTAGGGACTCTAGTAATTGTTTGGCTGATACGAATGTGCTGGCTAATACCCAAACTGACAGGAAAAAACAAACAAACAGGGAGTTGGTAGCTTTCAGGCTTTCCCTGAACAAACAGCTTGTCAATCAACAAACATCCCGAACTGTGCTCAATTCTACAACAGATATGAGAACTTTGCAGAATGATTCTTGAATGTATGGAGTTCATAGTCTGCGAGGGGTAGCAGGAAAGAAGACATGGATGTGTGACGTGGCGTACAAAGCAAATGTCTTTTGCAAATGCATTATATGCTACAATTTGCTTCCGCATCTAGGAAGCTCAGCACAGAGGAATGAAGTGAGTTTTTTCAGGTTACACATCTAGTAAGAAGCAAAACTTCAGTTTGAACTCAGACAAGATCCTAGAGTCTTCTCAGTCCTAATTATTAGGTGCTGGGATAAAAACAGGCTAAATTTTGTAAATGGATAATTCAAGAATGGACAGATCAGAGGCTAATTACGTGATCCCGGACAACAAATGCAGGAAGAGTGGGAATTGAAAGGGAGCAGGAAGGGGCGCCTGGGTGGCTCAGTAGGTTAAGCGTCTGCCTTCCGCTCACGTCATGATCTCAGGGTCCCACATAAGGATCTGCACTCAGCAGGGAGTCTGCTTCTCTTGCTCCCTCTGCCCTTCCTCCTGCTTGTACTCTTTCCCTCTCTCTCAAATAAATAAATAAAATATTATAAAAAAAGAAAGAGAAAGAAAGAAAGGGGTAGGAATCACCATGTGGGTCATAACTGCTGTGGGGGAAGCCCCATGGAAAAAATGACATTTTTCCTGCGTCTCGATGGACCAGTTACACATTTTTGTGACGTTTTGCTCAACCATGAATGCAACCAGGTCTGCCCATCTTTGGCCCAGATGCAGCAAGCTGTCTGCTCTGACTGGTAGGACCAACAGGGAAGGGCTGAGTGTGCAATATGGCGACAGAGAAGGCCTCTGCTGTTCTCCGACCATCCTACAACATCAGCGGAAAGCCAGTCAACCCAGTCTTGTGATATGAGAAGCCCAGTCTCTTGTTCTTATTTTGCGAATCTCTCTCAGCTTTTCTCCTTATTCCCCACCTTCTTTCTTGGCCTAATTTTTTTTTTTTTTTAACATCGATGGACTTTTCTGACTGTAGCCAACCCAAACAAGACTCCAAATAATAAATATTGGAACAAGGATGGCGACGTCATTGTTTTGCTGGGGGCAGGCAATCCTTCATTTCATACATCATTTACTACCGTACTAGGGAGCAATTCCACAAAGCCAGGAAAGATTTAGAAAGTTAAGAAGGGAGGGGAAAACGCACCAACCACATCACTACTCTATCTCCATTATCTTGTAAAGTTTATTGATGCACAACGAGAGGCAATTTATAATGGCGCCCGTGACTGTGCTGATTTACACAAGGAAGGGCAAAATGGTGCTAAACAGCATTTCGGTAGCATTTCAGATCTGTCACAGGCTTTATTGGAAGTGTGGTGATTTTTCTCTGTGACCCAAATCTGGGTTTTCCAGAGCGCAGTTTGAATGGAAAGCCAGTACCAGACCCATGTACTGTGGATGTCCAAGGTGGCCCCGTAGACAGTCTGGGGGTCTTCGTGGCCAAGAAGTAATAGAAACTTGCCAGTTCGCTCCAGCAGCTGCACTCCATCCTTGCGCCAGGATCCGGGAGCCTGTCTGCAGGGGGAGGAAGGGATGGGGAGACAGAGGCGGGTGAGAGGACGCCTCCGCGGCTGGTCCGCTCCACTCAAGAACCCCTGGGCGTCTGCTCCATCCCTCCTGCTCCCCCCAGAATGCACAGGTCCTCTCGACGTCCTTCACTTTCCCTGACGGCACTCCCCGACACATGTGACAAGTCCACGCAGGTGACCCAGAAATCACACCCAGAAGAAGTCTCTTGACCGTCTGTGGTCCACTTTCCAGACCACCTGCCTGTCCCCAGCCCCGTCCCGGCCAGTCACAAAGCACTGAGGTTTGCAAACTGGAGTTGTGGCCACTGCTGATGCGCCTTGCCTGCCTTCCCCGCCTTCCTCCCGAGAGCTTGGGGACCCGAGGAATGGCCCCGGGGCACCTCGAGGGCTGTTGGAATGGAGTCTGTTTCTTGTCCCAAAGAGGAAACAAAAAAAGCCAGAGGTTGGGGAGCCAGCCATAGTCACTTCTCCTCGCTGCCCCCTACCCTCAGCTCAGCCTCCTGGGGGCCCTTCAGAGCAGGTCCCGGGGGTCTGCTCACCAGGAGTCCCGAGGACTTCCTGTCCTGCCCACCTCCCGCTCTGTCCCTCATCTCAGGAAGATCTCATTTGTCTCTGTCCTCAGGAGCTCCTGGGGCGGCCTGAATGTCTCTGAGCAAAATCCCATTGTGTGAGTCCTGCGGACCCGCAGCAGGAGTACCTAGCCAACAGAGTCACTCCCCTCACTCTTCCTAAGAATTTAGCCACAAGCATTCCTTTTCCTACCCCTCCTCTCCAGCCTCCCTAGCCTCTGCTAACTGTTCTGCTAGGAACCAAACCCACGTTGCCAGCAGATGGCTTGGTCCTCAGAGGACTTGAATTTGAAATTGGTGAGACCCCTCCAGTACGTTACTCAAGACCTCAATTTCTCATCGGCAATGTGGGGATATTCTTGTATCTGTCCAGTGGTGTGCTCGAAAATGTTGAACCACTAGTTCTAAAAGAGAGGAAGGAAGGAAGGAAGGAAGTTAGTTAGCTCCGATGGGATAGCATTTGCCAGGGTCCGTGGTGTAAATACTGGCATCGGGGCTAATTGTAGGCCAGCGCACCCTGATGTCACTGAACGTGGAGCTCAGAAGAGGGGCCCTCTGAGAGCTGGCTCCAGCCCATTCCTGAACCTGTCCAGTGAAGTTATGGGAAGCTTTAGCTGGGGAAGGCATAGGCAGCTCGGAGCACAGCGGCTGGCGTACAGTAGGCATGCTTATAGTGGTTGTGTCTCACACCAGCAGGGGTTCCCAGCTTGGGGGCTTCTCTTCTTGCCCTTTGAAAGCAGCTAATGGATCTTCCTATGGAGGAAGCCACTCGCAAATGATTTTTGAATATTAGGAGTCTCTCTTTGCTTCTGATCAGTTGTTCTAAGCAACCTTCTTGGCAATAACTCAGGGCCAGCACATGGGTCTTGGGGTGGCGTTGGAAAGGGAGTCATCCATGCCTCTCCCTGCCACCCGGGAGAGGGGATCTCTGTCTCGAGAGCCACACCAAGCTGCCTGGGCCGGCACCCCCACTCGTGTGCCAACCCTGTCACATATAAAACATTGTCTTACTTTTAGCAAGTTCTGTGTTTGTGTCTTTCCTAAGCAACAGCTTTGCTGCCAGCCACATCCAACAAAGGAACAAAGTCACATTGTTCAAAGCAAACAACTCCAGGATCAGCTGGAACCAACAGACAATCACACTCCCGGACCTTAATCTTCAAACCCAGCCGGACAAAGCACAGTGAAAAGGCTCAAGGCCACAAAGCAGCAACACACACCTTTATCTGCTTTCAAAGGGTGTCTGTCAAGTTCAGGTCTTATGTGGACTCCCCCCACCCCTGACTGTTACTAATATCCTTTTAGAAACCTGAAAATAGCATGTCTTTCCTTATGGATGGGTCCTGTTCCAGGGGACTATGATAGATTTATTTTTTTTCCCTTGCTACCCCCTGGGTTTAGAGGAGGACAAAAAGGTTTCTTACGCATCTCTGTTCAGTTTTTTAAGGTCCCTGTAGTGAGACTATCATTCTACCTTTTTAAACTCGGTCCCCCCATCTGTTGGCCCAGACAACCCTTCTAGATTCTTCTACCATTTCGACATCCTATGAGTCTGTGAGCCATAGCCCCTTTTCTGGTCTCCTGCCCAGAGGCTGCCTCGGGCTGACTGGCAGGAGGATGGACCGAGTGGAAATTGACCACACGTGGTTTACTACTCGCAAACTTGCATGACAACACATGGTTCCCAGCCCTCTGAATTCATGATCCTGGGCCCTCGAACCCTCTAGAACTTTCTAAAGAACCAGGCATTGGGCCAGCAGTGGGGCAGGGTGGCACAGGACGTAGCCACCTGCAGAGGTGGGCCCTTGGAGAGGCTAAGTATCTCACCAAGGAGCAGAGGTTGGAATGAAAATGAAACCAGACTGGCCCTTAGCCAGGCCGGGTTACATGGTGTTGCCTCTTGCACACATTAAAAAAAAAAAAAAGACTCTGCTTACTTGTCAAGCACCTGGGCAGGAATTGCTCCAGACCCACTTGGGGACTGTTAACTGCGGTGCGAAGGGAGAGGATCGGGGAAGGCGGGTGAATCAGTTGCTGTGATGGCCTGGCCTGGCCTGGGAAGAGATGACCTTGCCTGGAGGGCAGCAGGGCTGGGCCCTTAAAGACCCCAAGGAGGCGGAGCTGAATCTTGAGAAATGAGAAGGATTTCTCCAGACAGAGGAGTGGGATGGGAGGAGCTCCAGGCAGAGGGAACAGCTTGGCCAAGAGGCAGAGACACGAAGTGCCCACAAGACTATGGACATACATGGCCTTCGCTTGGCACATGGCTACACTTCCTGCACAGAAAGTGAAAGAAGGCATGGTTTTGAGCTCACCGATTCATTAAAAAAAATATTTCAGGGGTCTCTGGGGTTTTAGGTCTGTGATGAGCACGGTGATGGTCACAAGAGGAGCATACGATGCTCCCCAGCTGACACACACTCCTCCTTCCCTTATTTTCCAGATTCTTCTCTGGCAGTCTTTAAAGACTGCCATGGCCTGAAGGGACAGTGCTGTCCTCACAACTCTCAATGCCATTATAAACTTCACCATTGGTCAGGACTTGCTATAACCCTTCCATTGTCTTGAACTCTTATTTACTATTTATTTATTTGCTTATTTGTTTATTCAATCGTTAGAGAGAGAATGTGTGAGAGCAGGGTGGGGAGGGGAAGAGGGAGAGAGAGAATCCCAAGCAGACTCCCTGCAGAGCACGGAGCCTGACACGGGGCTCGATCTCACGACCCCGAGATCATGACCTGAGCAGAACCAAGAGTCAGAGGCTGAACTGACTGAGCCACCTCAGTAAAAAAACAGCGCCCTGTTATTTACATGTTTAAAGTACCATTTAGTTCTCTAGCCATTTTAAAATCAACTTAATTAGGGTATAATTTATGTACAATAAAATGCCCAGATTGAAATGTGTATAGTTTGATGGTACATGCGCATACCGCACAAACACAGTCACCGTCCCAACACAATAAAACATCCCGTCGCTTCAGAGAGCATCTGAGTGCCCCTTGCCCTCATGGCCAACCCCTTCACTGCCCAGGCAGTCAGTCCAGGCCCCCATTCATCCGATCTCCGTGATCCTAGCTCCATTTTCCTTCTTCCAGAATGTCATATGAACGGAATCAGATGGTAGATGGTCTTTTGTGCCTGGATTCTTTTGCTCAACATTGCTTTGGTGTTTCTTTCATTTGTTTGAGATTTACCCATGTCGAATGTATCTGTAGTTTGTTAATGTTCATTGTTGAGGAGTCGTATATTACATAAATACAGAATTCTTTTTTCATCTCTTCCTCTACTAAAGGACATTTAGGTGGTTTTCTCCATGCATTTTTCTGGTCTTGCCTTTCCAGCCAGACTGTGAGCCTAAGGGTGGGAATGTGTCTCCCATACTCTGTCCCCACCCAAAACACCTTACCCAAGGCCGTGTTGGATTGGATTCTCAAATGTGTTGCTTCATTGCATTATATTTGTGGATAAGATGTGGTCCCTGCCTGTTAAAATCTTATAATCTAATTATGGAGGCCACTACAAACATGAATCAATTACTCCAAGGCAATACATTCATCTCTTCATTCAGCAAGTGTTTATTTTAGGGAAGAGAGAGGACATGTCTATGAATATCTAAAAACACAGCACAGAAAGTAAAATGTGGCATAAAAGAAATTCGAAAGAGGGGGCACCTGGGTGGCTCAGTCGTTAAGCGTCTGCCTTCGGCTCAGGTCATGATCCCAGGGTCCTGGGATCGAGCCCCGCATCGGGCTCTCTGCTCAGCGGGAAGCCTGCTTCTTCCTCTTCCACTCCCCCTGCTTGTGTTCCCTCTCTCACTGTGTCTCTCTCTGTCAAATAAATAAAATCTTAAAAAAAAATTTGAAAGAGGATGCACAGACACGGAGGGCAAAGTGGTGTCTTTTGCTGAGCCGCTCGGGGAAATCTGGGAGGAAGAGCAAACGTGCAGGTCTCAGAAGGGGGACGGACTGTGGCCTGACCACATGGGGCTCATCAGCGGCAGACGGAAGGGGAGCGAAGTCATGGAGGCAGCACTGGGCATGGCTGGAAGCAGCTGGTTGGTAGGTGTGAACAGTGTGTGAGACACGGAGGGAGAGACGGGGCGCTGGAAAGACATGACAGGCTCCGACCACACAGAGGGCCTTGAATGCCAAACTAGGAAACCTAAATGCAAGTTGAACACATATTACAAGCCCATCAAACACTTACTCGATGCTACCCCCCCATAAGGCAAAACCCCCTCCATCTCGGAATTATTACATCAGTGACACAAAAGGACTGAAGCCAATAGGGGTAAGTAATTGAACAAGGTCACACCAGAGGTGAATGTCAGAATCAGGACTCAGCCCTGATTTCTGATAACTGTGGTCTTTCTGCACAGCAGGTGGTAAAACATGGGAGGTGCAAACATCCCAGAGTGTAAAGGCCAGAGAGAGCCTTTTTTTGTGCAAGTCATAGAAATAGGGTTTTGTTGTTTGTTTCTATGGGATTGAAATGCGGTAAAATTCTTACTGTCAATGATACTACATGATACTTTGAGAACTTTATATTTTCCGAGAGAGATTTCATATTCGTTATGTCGTTAGACCCTCATAATAATCCTGACAGCTCAGCCGGTCAGGTTTTGTTCCTATCACTAGCAGTATTAGTACCACTATTATTCCAGAATTTTCAGGGGAAAAACGCCCCAAGATCCCAAAGAGTTAAGAACCTTCCCGAAGGAACTGCAGATGACTAGCCAGGACACAAAGCCGTGTCTCTCGAGTGGATTTCCATATTGGAAAATAAGGAGAAAGGATTCTATTGGATAGAAATGACTGGAAGATCATCACCGAACCAAACCAGCTGGTCTCAAGCCTCTCCAACCTCCTTCCCGGCACACCGTTGGCCTGTGGGCGATCTGAGAGGGGTTTAGAACAAGTCTGAAGCAGAGCTTTATTTTGAACACGTGTGAGTCAGATGTCTTTCCTGTAACAACAGAGAGTTGAAGATGTGGGTCACCAAGCTTTCTGCCAGTGTCAACATTTGTCCTTCTCAAAAAAAACAAAACAAAACAAAACAAATACCAAAAAAAACCCCATTTGTCCTTCTCCAATCCTCAGGGCCACAGTCATAACCAGGAGGGACCCCTATGTCATTTTGCAAGGGTGCGAGACGCATGGACCATCCCTGCACACTGGCCTCACCTCTGCCCACTCACTCCCCCCAGCCTGACGCTTCTTCCTGCCCCTGCAGTGGTGAGCTCTCCGCCGGCTCGGGGTCCCGAACAGACCAGGCAGGAGCACACTTTGAACCAAGGCTTCGCTGGGAACAAAGAGGGTTTCCAGAGGGGATGGCCCCAAGGAGCTCACCTATGTTGTAATTTTGTCTCAGGTAAATCCTGAATAACCAGGAACAAAAGAGAAAGAGGCCATGACCAACCGCAAGGAAACATCACCATCAGACAGAGCTTCTAAAGAACCATCTGGACGGGGCCCAAGCCTCCCCCATGGTGGAGGCATGGGGGCGGTCCCTTTCCAAGAATCTACTGCCTAGCTTGGAATGTCCCAAAAAGTTTATTTGCTTCTGTGTGCACATGATCTCTAAGGCAGTTTGCTAAACACATCAATGAATCATCTACTACCCCCATTTATTTGCTACCTGCTTCCTCTGTAATCCAGGACAACCTGACTTCCACCAGCCCAATCAAGCCCACCCCAAACACTCGGGGCTCCAGACAGAAATATTGGTCTTCCTTACCTTGCATAGTCACTCTCCTTTTGAAATATACACACTCTGTGAAGGGACTCTAGAAATAAATCTTGGCTCAAAAAAAAAAAATTCTCTACACATGTATTAGTTTCTACACTCCCAGCCAGCAACCAGGTAGTCGGCAAATAACAGCTGCCCTTGGTCATTACTGGGAAGATAAAGGACTATCAAAACAGGGGCCAGATGCTTGCTGGTCTGTCATTGCCCTGTGCCTTGTAGGAAGACGAAAACAGCAATCTTTGGCCGTAAAAACCATCCTGTCCATTTGGTCCTGGACAGAGTTTGCGTAAGTTCTAAGACCGAAAGTCACAGCAAAATGAAATCTTGCATATGAACACTGACCTTTCAATCACTTGAGAAAGACACCCTCTCTCCCCCTCTCTCTCATGAACACAGCCGCTCGCTAAGAGCAATCTTGAGCTGGGAGCTGTGAAAAATTGCTGTAGGTAGGAAGAAACGTCAGCTCTGGAATTCAATTAACTGTCACCATGGAGGCTGGCATCAGGATGAGTCACTCCCCTTCAGCAAATGGGCATGGGGGCTTTGAGCCTCCGAGATGAATGGTGATTGATAAGCCGCTGCAGAACCAGGACTCTGGCTTCCCAGGCTCCTTCCCTCACCCACACACATTTCCCATGAGCACTCAGTCAAGAGATAGTGGCAGAGCCCGTGTGAGTACATGGGAGATGCTGTCAAGAATTTTTCTTGTAGTCTCTTCTTTCACTTGTAAGTTTCACGGGCTTCAAAGCTCCTGAAGAGCAGGGACCCCCACTTTATTATTTCTTCTCTCTCGGTTCACATCCAGATTCATGCTCAAGGGGAGAAGAAAAAAATGCTACCTGATGTCCCAGGTGGCAGGTACTATTATTAGCCCCACCTGCTAGATGAGGAAGAAACGTGCCGGGAGGAGCTGCGGCTCAGTCCCAGAAAGAATGCCGAGTGCACCTGCTCCCACTGCTGGCTTTGCTGCCCCTCGAAGAGCAGTCACCCCATTTCTCTCTTTGCCGTGGGAAGTAAAGTGTGGGCCTGAGAATGGCGAAGGCATGTTTCCCCATTCTATATGATAGCATGCGTCCCATCTACACATAGTCTATAGGAGTCTGTACAACACATGATAGGGAAAACTTGACTTTGCTCTTTCCTTGGTCGTGCAGTGAGTCAGGCTAGGGCAGATTGGTTTAGTTAGTTTTTGGTGTTAGTTCCCCCAGCTCCCCCACTCATCTTCCAGAATCCTCTGGCCCTCATTTCGCTTTTGTATGTGCAGATACAATCTGTGACACAATTGAAAGGTAAAAGACATATCTTAGTGAAGGATAGAAAATTTCACCCCCCAACAATGGTTGCACGTAAAATTGCCCAAGAACTGAAGGTGAATGTTAAAACATAAGAATAAAAATTCAGTATGAATTTGTCCACAGTGCTTAGAAGGAACATGTTGGAAATGTCACGGGTGTGTGTCTGTGCACACGCACGTGTGATTACCAAGCCAGCGTGGTCAACGGGCAGATGCCTAACATTCAAGGGGCAAAAGGATGCAATCAGGTACTCTGACCACATGGGAAATAGCTGCTGTGAAAGCTCTGGCCCTCTCCTTCACACGTTTTGTAAACTTCAGGTAGAGGAGAAACAACAGCCAGAAGAATGGCCCCCGGGCGGCATCCTAACGCAGACTTGAACTTGGATATCGCGGCTGGAAGCTGTGGAAGAAGAAGTCTGAGGTTGGGTCTGCTTGACATTGGAGCTTCCCCATTCTTCATAGCGTGGCTTGTTTTTGCTTTCTTTGCCTTTGTCCTTGCTCTCTGTCCCAGTTTCCCTACAAAACCAAATACGCTTGCTCTCCCAGCTTCACAAAGAGAAACTGATTCCAAGAGGAAATCACTTCACAGCAAGTGAGCCCTGGGAAGATTTCAAGACTGAGGAGCCCTTGTAATGAGATTAAGGGAAAAATGCTTTTGTGCAAGCAACTCAGACCCGTCCTCAGTACGTGAAAGGAGCCAAAACAAACACGGGCATTGTTTTGGGAAGGAAAAGGTTAACAAGCTATGAAAACAAAATTAGAGATATTTTCAAAGCCTGACCCTCAGCAGAATGAGTAGAATGTGGTCTGTCGATGCCGCAGCACTTCCCTCCCCCTGACATTTATCCTGCAGCTGTGGGGGCAGTTGGGGGGCAGCCTCCGCTGTGACGTTCCCAGCAGATGATGCGGGAGCAGCACTCTGCAGGACAGCCGCACTGCCTCCATTGGGAAGAGGCACAAAGGCCTGAGTCCAGAAGAGAAAGACGCCTCGTTCCTTGGCCCCCATTTCTTAGAAATGAGCTTAGAAAACATTCTCTGTGGATCATGTCGACCTCGAGTACATGTTCTCATCAGCCCTCTGGTAGGCAAATGGAAAAATTCTGAGCTTGTTTCCAGACTTTGTGGTCTAGTAATGACCCTCAGGACAAGGCCGGTGCCTTAGTTTCCCCATCCAGCCAGTTGATGTTCATTGGGTACCCTCTGTGTACCAGCTGAGGGCTGCCTGCTGTGGGTATGAAGTTGAAGGGCCCATCCATGTCTTTACGGGGCTCACAGACCGGTGAGGACAGGGATATGCATAGTTATCATCATAGTATAGAAAGCCTGCATACATAATGTTTCTCAACGGGAAGAGTTTTCACTGGCTTCCAGATCTAGCAGTGATGGGGGTAATGTCAGTGGACATTCGATACACCAGAGAATGGTGTGTGTTGGGGGGGGGGGTCTGATACCCATCACCCTCTGTCAGGAGTGTCCCCTGGTTCTTTGGAGCCTGTAAACCTCCTTCCACATTCTAAGCTGGGTCAGTGACAGAGGCTGCCATCCTTAAGTACAGAGGAGCTAAGGCAGTGATGTGTACGGAAGAGCCAAGATGAACTACTAGGGGAGTTTCCTTGTCCCTCTCCACCCAAAAAACGTTGCCAGTGCCCACCAAGGGCCAGGCATCTTTGCTTAACTCAATGCACACAGACCCCCTTCGTCATACATCCTGCTGGTGATGACGGTGGGAGGTGTTATAAACAGAATCAAGAGCCCAAGACAAAAACAATGAGAACATCAAGATGTCTATGGTGGGTTTAATGACAAGGCGCCCAGTTTTCTCCAACAAGACTTAAAATCTTGCTTGTCACCCTGAGGTCTCAGCTCTGCCTTGCTGAGAAGTGTTTTATATGCGCTCTCTGAACTTTGTGCAGACTGAGATGGTGCGGCTGATTCTCAAAGTCTCCATGATTATTTTATACTGGAGACTTCACAGCCTTGGCTGGTGATTTTCCAAGATCTGAAGTGATGAGATTCTTTCCCACACATCAAAAAGTAGAGATATCAAAAGGTGCACGGAACAGCGTGGGCTCAGAGTGGAATGGTGCTGCGGGCGGTAACTTAACCTCATAAAGCAGGAGCTCCAACCCTTGGGTGACAGCTCTGTCCTTTTTCTGAGTCTTGTAGCAATGAGTCAAGAAATTTGGAAGCACTGTAAAGTCAGTCTGGTGTGGAGCAGGTAGAACAGCGATGTTTCCCATCCCTTCTTAATTCAGAGAAAGAATCACCGATAATCACCTGTTGGCTCTCTGGTTAACTTCTGGTCAATGACTAGGTCCCGGGAGTTTTGCTAACCTAATGTGAAGTTAATCAGGCTTTTTATTTCCGGATCTATATGTAAAATTTCAATTCTCCGTTCAGATAAAGTACTCATTTCAAATGTCCTTTATCCCCCAGACGTAAGGTTTCTTTGAATGTTATTCAGTGAGCTCTTGACTACCTGCAACAAAAATTACTAATGCTAGCCCAGCTTCCTCTTCTGCTTCTGGGTGACTTTCCTCCTTTTTTCCTGCCCACCCAGGTCAGGAATTTCTTTTGTACTGAATAATATGGCACTTAATCCATGAGGTGTTTTATGCGAAATAAGAAGTTTGGTATCGTTTTTTTTGTTCCCCTGGTGAATGAAGCTTACATCTGAAATCTTAAAAGTCATCCTTATTTATAGATGTCCTAAAATATTTCCTGCAGTCAAGATATACCCAAAGGCCTTCTTGACATCTCTGCGAGGTATATAGACATCTTAAACTCAGCATGTCTAAAACGGAGTTCCTCGTCAAGCCCCGGGGTCCCTCCCCCACAAACCTGCCCCACCCCCAGCCTTCCCATCTCAGCGGGTGGGAACACCTTCCTTCAAGCTGTTTGAGTCCCAAACCTTGAAGGCATACTGACTTCTCTCGTTCTCTTAGCCCTGGCACTGCCGGGAAACCCCCCTTCCTCAAAATACATCCAGAATCTGACCACTGCTCATCAGCTCCACGAACCATCACTCTTGCCCACCATCATGTCACCGTGGATCATAGCTGTGACCTCCAACAGGCGTTTTTGCTTCTAGCCTTGACACCAACACTGTACTCTCAACACACCAGCCGAGACCCTTTAAAACGTAAAGGAGGTAGTGTTACACCTGCTCGGAACCCTGCAAGGACTCTGGCTTACCCAGGGATGGCCGGAATCATCATGTGGCCTGTGGAGCCTTCGTCCCATCTGTTCTTTCCGTTTGCCGCTCTTGCCCTGACAGTGCTGGGACTAAGTCCCTCCCTGAGCACTAGTTCCCTTCTCACCTGCTTGGTGGGCCCACCCTCACCTTTACTGAACTCACCGGTCTTACTGGCCTCACCTGCCTCCTCGGCCCTCTTCTCCCACTCTGGTTTTGGGGATTTTTTTTTCTTTTTTCCATAGCACTCCCTCTTCCCCTTCCGTGGGGTCCAGAGTCTTCATTTACTGATACATCCCTGGCATCTGAAGCAACTTCTGCCATCCTAGGTATTCAATAACTGTTTGTCGAATGAATGGATTGCTCAGGGGGCCCGTGCTTGGTGTTGCAAAGAGCACGGGTCTGCAACTCTGTGGACCAGGTTGAAGTCCTGTCACTTACTAGCTGTGGGACCTTGGGCAAATCTCTTTACCTTTTCAAGCCAGTATGTGAAGTCATGACTATAGAGTGCCTAAGATAGCGCCTGATGTCTGTAAACATTCAATAAATGGCACTTCATGGTACTGTAATTACTGTCGTCTACACCAACAGCTGCCATAACCCGGCAATGACCTCAAAGGAGCATCTACAGAAGCTCACCTTCCCACGTCGGACCATAAACTAAGGACTCGGTGAATGGTCTCCGGCACCTGCCATGCTTCCCTCTTGCCCATCCCTGTGGCTCCTCTGTTTAGCAAGAGGGAGGTGGTGAGAAGGTGTGTCGATTGCCATGCCAATAATTTGCTCAGTGACATTGAGCTCCGATCCGCACAACTGACCTGAGAGCAGGTCAGTGGCTGGCAGTCAGCGTCAGTCTCCTTCTTCCTCTCCTCCCCACCCTAGCTGGTTCCAACTGGCTTCTTCGTCATCACTACACTCCAAGGAGGCAGCAAGGGGCAGCAGAACGGCATGGTTTTCAGAATCAGACATGATGGGGTCCAGTCTGAACTCTGCTACTTGCTCACTTGTCCCATCTGTAAAATGGGCACGATAAGATTCTCTCCAGTGGAATTTATAGGAGAATTAAATGGAATACCAGGCACCTTATACACTGAGTACTTAGGGTACTCAGTGTATCCTAGAAGAACCTGGTGACTTGAGAGGACAATCCCTCCCATGAGATGATTAGTACTTTTTGCCATCTTGAGAAGGAAGTGGCTCAGTAATTGAAACGTCTTCTCCTGACAAAGGTAGAGCTATTCCAGGAGAAATGGAACACGCTCTGGTGGGTGACCAGTTCTCCCTCAGGCCTCTTCATGTCTGAGATCTGTGACTGCAGTGACGTCACCCTCCTCTCCTTGCCACCCACCAGCCCCTCACCCTACAAGTCGCCCGATTCGGCTCTTGGCATTGCAGAAACAGAGCTCTGCCTCCCCGTACCTGGTCACACTGCAGAGTTGTCACTGTAGGACGAAGGCACAGAACAAAGGAACACTCAGAGAACTCACACCAAGTAGAAATGTGAGAGAAGCAGGAAATTGAGTAAATCCAAATTACAGATGCAAGGTTGACTGTAGCAACATTGAATATGCAAGTATAATAAAGCATGTTTGGAGGAAACAACCCTCAGCCTCCTGCTTTATTTAGGGAAGACAGGCTTGGAGAGACATGGAATGAGGGACAGGTGTAAGGACGGAAAAGAAGATGGGGAAGGTCTGAGAGCCCTGGGCATGCCCCATGATGGCTCAGCACATAGGCTTAGGGCCAGGGGCAGGGGTAAAAAAAAAAAAAAAATTCATCTGTACAAAAAAAAAAACGCTTCCAGAAATACAGAAAGCCTAGGCCCAGACTTGCACTGCTGTTTTCGTGCTGTTTCCCTGTGATTCTTTGCACCCCCTCCCCTCCCAAAGTGGTCCAGAACCAGAGTGTGTTGCCATGGCAACAGGCTCAGTAGGGGAGCCACTCAGCATTACCCAGTAATTCACATCTGTGCTCGCTTCTCTCCCTCCCCTCTTTCCCCCCTCTCTTTTTATCTGTAAGTGGAAAGCAGCTCAGGAGTGACGCCACCCTGAAGCTGATGGTTCTGGAAGGAGGGAAGAGGAGACCTTCTTTTGGGGGGATATCCCTCCCCCGAAGTTCCTTTTCCCTCTCCGCGGGTTGCACTCCCTCACCTGGGGGTGGAAGGAGCTGCCTCAGGCAGGTGGGGCCTCTGGGGAAGGCTGGGAACCAGCCGCAGCATCTGACCTTTGCGCAGGAGAACTTCTTCTTTAAAGGCTATGGAATTAGGGAATTAGCCTGCGGGCTTTTACAAGCTCCCTTGACTTCTTGGGGTTGGGCAGGTGGATGGGGCCAGGGGAGGCAAGATGGAGCTCTCCCAGCCCCGACTGCTGAGCATCCACAGCCTTCCCTTGGCCCTCCCTTCACTTCCTTCTCTTCTCTCTCATCTACTTCTCTTTCTTTCTTGTTTGCAAATTCTCCTCCTGCCTTCCATACCAGGGCCCAAAGCAGTGGATGACGAAACAGGCTGGGTCAAGGATGGGGCTTGTTCAAGGTTGATTTGGGGAGAGGCCAAATGGAGAGGCAATCGTTCAGCCCCTTTGCTCCTACCTCCCGCTCTGTTCTTGCAGAGTTCTGTGAAGTCACAAATACTGGTTCACCTCCTCTCTCCGCTTCTCCTACCCGTAACAGTAACTACCCGTGCCTTCTGCTCTGTGCCTGACGGAGCATGAGGAAGGAAACCAGCAGCTCTCAAAGAGTTGGTCCCTGCAGAAAAAGTTATTTGTAAGTGCCACCAAAATCTGAAAATGATGAGGTTATTATTGTAATGGCGTGTTTTTTAGGAGACTCTTTGCTGGTGTCACCGAGAGCTTGGATCGCTTCATCTCTGTGTAGCTCTGCTTTCCCTGTTCTTGCTTTCTAAAAAAGTCTGTCTCTTTTTTTCTTAAATAAGCCATCTATTCATATGATCACGATTTAAAAATATTTCAAAGAATTTATTGTGAGAAGTCTCTCTCCCGCTCCTCTGCCCCAGACACCCATTATTCCCCTCCTGAGAGCCGACTACTGGCATTGGTTTATACCGGACACATTCAAAGGCTCACAGGCAAACGCATGTGTGCATTTTCTTTTCTTTTTCCTTTTAATCCTAAGTCCTAAAAAGTAGGGTTGCAGGATTGAGATGGTCCTACCCAGGGAACATACCCCGACTTGTTTGGGATCCAATTTACTTTATTAATGAAGTCTATACTTGATTCAACTCTCTGTGTACAGACTATATAAGTAAGTTCTTGGATAATCACAGACTTTTTTTTTTTTTTTTTTTTTTTTTAATTTTAAGAGTCACCTTCCTCCCCTGTCATTTCCCAGGATGACAGAGAAGGGACACAGTGAGCCAGGTTGTGCGTGTTGCTGTCTGCCTGGCAAGGAGCAGGTGTTCACTCATCGTTGCCAGGTGAAGATGGCAAGGGTGGTGGGAGGCGACCGTCGCCAGCCGAAAGCCAGCCCACTTCGGAGAACCAGGATCCCTCTGACAAGCTGCAAGAGTGGAGAGAGCGCTGACTGCCTTTCTTGGAGGAGCAGGGCTGCTCAGCCGCCCCTTGGCCGCCCCTTGGCTTCCTTCTCGAAGGAGGGAGCTCGCAGTCTGCAGGCAGGTGGGGAGCAAGGAGAGAATCGACCAGACGGCTGGCTCGACTTTAAGGGACTCCCTCCGTATTTCAGTCAAAGCTGCTCAAAATGGCTCTTGTGGGCAGACAGGGCCTGAGTCAGTCAGTCCGTAGCCCTCACTGAGTGCTGCCTGGGTCCACAGCCCCCGGCCTGGAGCCGAGGCACCAGACACGAGAAGCGTCGCGTTCAGCCCTTCCCCGAGCTGTTGCGAAGCGGAGGGAAACAGGACAGACATGCCCAAGAAAGACTCAGGAGCCCATTAATACGACCACAGAGACTGGATGGATAAACAGGCAGGGCTGACTCTGATGGAGGCCCAGGCCTGGGATGGAGCGTCCCTCCGCCCACTAGCTGAGCTATCCTCGCATGCTTCTAAGGCTGCCCAAACCTCAGTTTCCTCATTTGTGACGTGGGGACAATGCCTTACAATTGTGGTGAGATCAGAAAATGCAAAATGCCTTCCAGGAGCGGGCACAGGGTAGACACTCAACCAGGGGAGGTATTTATTACTATTCTGACAATCATTCTAGAATACCCCCCTGGAGAGCCATAGGAAAGTGTTTCCTGTTTCTGTTGCCCCACCGCACCCCCCTTCGGCAGGTGAGTCCCTTCCCTTTCTCCTGTCTCACTTCTGAGCCTGGTCTGGTGGTCTTCCCAGCAAGGCTGGGCCTGGGTGAGATCCACCTGCCGGGAGGATGGTGGGGACCGGTGTTGGCACCATTGGGCCAAGTCAAACGGGAGGGTCCTTGCTGTGTGCTCTGTCCCTGGAGCCCATGGGCTGGGGGGGGGGGGAGCTGGGATGAGAGGCCAGGAGATGGGGCCAAAGGTCAGACGCCTGAAGCAGCCAGGCTCTGCGTGAGGAGCTGGACGGGCGGGTGGCAGGTAGGCCTGGGAAGCCAAGAAACGGCCGTGTGGTGCTTGCTGGGTCAAGTGAGAGAAGCCTCTGGCAAGGTGTATCTTTTCTGTGAGGCCACTGAAAGCCAGAAATGAGGCAGCAGTCTCCTCTAGTTGGCTTTAATCAAGCTCTGTGGTGGGAGAGCTTGGGAGGTTGGCACATGGGGGACGGCGCTGCCTTCCAACCGAGTGGAGCATTGCCAAGGCTCGTGCTGGAGCCCCGGTGGCAGCAATGGTCCTGTGGAGGCCACCATCAGAGCTCTCCGCCTTGCTGGGTCCAAGAACGTGCCTCCTAGCCAGCTCTCCTGCCTCCCCGTGGGCTCCCCCTCACACACCTTCTTTACACAACCACCAAAGTGATGGCTAAACACCGCAGACCAAACCCCACCCGGCCCTCAAGGCCCTCCAACCTTGGTTGGTTTCCATCCTAGCCAGGACATATATTGGAAGTCCTGCAGGCTCCCTACCTTCCTCCGGAGTCATCTTTGCTCTGATTTATACACAGCAGACCCATTCCTGCCCTGAGGCCCTAACCCAGCAGGTCCCTTGTCCAGGAATGCTGCTCCCCACACCTTGTAGAGCTGGCTCCCTCCCCCATCCAGGGTTGAAGGTCACCTCTGCAGAGGGGCCTTCCCTGCCTGCCCAAGTGCTGTCCCATCCTGTTTTGGCTCTCTGCTCTGCCGGCTAGACTGGGAACTCCCTGGGAGTGGGCCCAGGGCCCAAGGGGACATTTGGGTTCCCAGGGAGGTTCTCCTTGGTGGCCCAGGGTGGGGACAGCATCGTGTCTACCACGTCCAACGAAGGACCTCAAAGCACACTTGAAAAAGCCAGATTTCCATAAGGAGGCATGCCAATGGGAGAAGCAGCCTGGGAGATTAGGAACCAAAAAGATGACAAACCTGGGAGATTAGGAACCAAAAAGATGCCTCGTAGGGGCGATCCGGGCTGGAGAGGACAGCATCCTGACAGAACCAGGCCTCACAAGGCCCCCTGCACAGGGCTGGGTGGGCTGGGTGGGCTTAGAATCCCGACCAAGCTCCATCTCTGTCCCAACACCCTCTGCCTATCTCAAGAGCCCTGTCGAGAGCGCTTTCCCACCAAAAGTTTGAAATGACTGTCAACAGAGCTCTTCTTCAAACTCGGCGATTGCTGCATGACCAGCTGGGTGTCTAAATATTTTTGGTGAGTTCTAATGCGCCGAGTCGATGCGAATATAGACATAGGCCAGTTCTCGCATTGCTCGCCAGAGACGATGCCAGAAAGAACTGTGTGGATATTCATGATTTGTCCCCAGTTAAGTCCGCGCGCCCGGGTCCCTCCAAAACTGTAACTCAGCACAGGAAACATGGTACCAGTTTTTGCCTACTCACTCTTGTTCTTTCCCTTTTTCCCTGCCCCTGCTGGTCTTACCGCATTCCTTTTTGATGGTGAAAGACTCAGACCAGACTATTGGCCTACGGGTCTTTTCTGCCTTCATGGCGATCAGAAGGTGGAGCGGGGTCCCGTGAAAGGCTGGATACCCTGCTTGTTCCTGGTGGTTCCTTTTGTTTGCTCTTCGTGTTTCTGGTGGTTCAGTTTTGAAATCAGGAACATGCGCAGAGAGAATGAGCTTTGCCTCTCCCTCTGAGGTCAGAGCTTTGACAGTGTTTTGGAAATTGTAAAGTGCACACATGGTAAGGAATTTGGTTGGTGGTGGTTCCTTCCACCTGGCGGGGACTGATCCCAGGCTGGCCCGTTCCTTCTCTCGTGATAAAGCTGCCAGGCTTTCCTGACCATCCAGTCCAGGGACTGTACGTCTCCAGGAGAGGCAAGCCTGGGGCTTCCCCTGCCCTAGCTGGGAAGGAAGGCAGGAAGAGAAGGCTGCCCTGGAGGGAGAAAACACACCTAAGAGCCTCTCTCACAATGAGTCCTTGGCTCAGAAGCCCACGTTCTCTGGGGTGCCGGTGGCGACAACGCAGGTTGGGTCCAATTCCCAGATTTCACTTAGCTCATCCACTGATTTCCATCAATAGCCCCTGGTATGGCCTAAAATACAGCTATAGCTTCTTCCCTTGGAGTCAGGTCGAATATCTCTGAGTTTGGATGTGCCATGGAGAGTCTCTCCTCACCCCTACTGCAGCCTTGGAGAAGCTGAGCCTCAGGAAGGCAGAGTCTGTCCTTGTTGCCAAGCAGATTGGGGTTGCCATGGACAGTTGTGCAGGGCTGGCATGCAATAAATGTCTCTGAGGGAACTTGACGAGGACCACATTCCTGCTCAACTGTAGCTGGTGACTGTGGGCAGAAATCCCCACCTGGAGACAAGGCACCATCCTCCTTAATCACAGGTCATACTTCTAAATCAGAAATTCTCCCAAAGAATCAAGGCATGCTGTCTCCATCGCATTTCCCGACCCCTAAGGGCCACATTTCCCTGCATCGGGCTTTGCACAAGGGAAGGTTCAATGAATGTGCATGAGGTGGGAAAAATGCTTGCAGCCAAAGCCAGCCTGTGAACTGCAGGAAGAACTCCATGAGCCTAACCTAAACTCCAACAGATACAGAACAACACAGATGTTAAGGTGATCTGTGACTTGGGGAATAGGAGCCTGGCCCAGCATTGCCCATCCACATCTGCAGAAGGGGAGGGAGGGCATGTCAGGGTTGGATAGACAGATGCCTTTATTCCTTCTGCTTGGTATTTCCCACAGTTACAGGGAGATGTCGGTGACACACACATTTGCCTTTTCCTGATTATACACAGTGTTGCTTGGTAAAAACCTACACGGTCTGCAAGGATACCTTCCGGCTGAACATTAGAGCCTTTTCTATTATGTTCAAAAACAAAAAACCGACACCAACCCTTCCCCTACCGTTGCACATAAAGTGGTAGAAAGGTACAGGGCAGCCCTGAGACCACCTGGTTTTCTTCTATCTTTAAGGCTAAGCTTGGTTATCTGAGGAGCCGTGTCGCTGCTCCTGAGTCCAGACGACATAGGAAAGCCCATGTGCCTCTCGGGGGCTTACCCCTTCCCTTAATGTTCAGTCCGCCAAGAAGAGATGTTTGGGACTTCCCACACGGCACTGTGTCCTGCCGGTTACAGGGACACAGGGGAAAGCTGAAATGCAGCCTCGGCCCTCCAAGAGCTCACACGGTGGCTGAAGAAGCAAGATGAGCCCAGAGGCCACCGAGCACGGCACCAGCACTTAGGGAACCCACCACAGGGACTTCTGCAGCAGGATCTGCTCCCCGGACACATGTGGGACCTATAGGGATGGAGCCCTGGGTCCAGCCGTGCAGACTCTGAGAATCCGGCTCATTCCCTGGCAGAGTTAATAAGTGTTTCTCTCCTCCTCCCCCTACCACCCCCCTGCTGCGCCCCGAACCTGCGGACCTCCGCCATCCACCCTACCCATCTGGCACCCCATCCATTGCCACGGGCCATTGTGAAGTTTCTGGCCTGTAGCTCTCCCTTAATGGTGGAATCATCAAATGTTTTAGAGACGTCACCTACCTAAGTGGGGAAATCGAGACAACCAGAGAAGTGCGAGATTTGCCCAAGGTCACCAGGCTCCCCGTTTACGTGGGGCCTTGAGAAGCGAGCCCGAGGCCGGAGGGAAGAGCAGACAGGCCCCGGAGCTAAGCCCTCGGGCCCGACCCTCCAGGGAGGTTCACTCAGCGGGCACTTCCCCTCTAGAGCCCCGCGGCCCCTGTCTGCACACATGTGAGGGAAACATCCCTTTTCCCCTTCCGGTCCTGTCCCACGTTGGTCACAGACGGGCGGATGGAAGCGCTGTGTGATCTCAGCCCAGATTTATGCACCAAGACTCACTCTGTGGCCAGAAAGTACATTCCTAGTCTTCACAGATGACTTCTTGTGCAAATACAGAAGGACCAGGAAGCAACCTAAGAATCTGGGCCCAGCCTGTGGTCACATGAGACATTCCTCCTGGCATTCTGGGTTGGGCTTCCTTGGGGAAGGAGCTAGGTAGCGTCCTCTGTGGGTCTTTATCTGGGCCCACCTCATGGGTGGTCTTCAGAGCCTGTAGAGAACTTGGGCCCTAGGCCCACCCCTGCCCTCGTCCTCATCTGAAAAGGAAGAAGGACAGCCACTGTCCCTGAGGTCTTCTGGGATGTGGGGAGGGTCATAGGCCCAGGGTATGTGTGCACGGGGCCTTGCGCACAAAGATGGCAGAGCTCTTCTCTCCATCTGGTCTGGTGGCACTCGTAAAAACAGCGTAGAGATAAGAAGGATGAACCTGTTGACTAATCCTAGGTGGCACGATTTTAAATATGACTCTACCCAAAGATTCACGTGCGCATGCGTCAGCTGACCCGCCTTGTGACCACCTGCCCCAGGAAGATCACGATTTAGGACAGCGTATTAGTCAAACGTTCAGGCAAACCCTCGAGTGTCTTCTCAAAATCCTCAAAACCAGTTTGATAAATGGCAGTTTTCCTAATTCCCTCCTGCTAGAAACAGCCGCGGAGGCTTCTCCAGGCACAGCTAATTTCTGTGAGCTGCAAAACCCGGATTTGGGGATGGCGAGTATAAGCAGCTCCCCGCACCTGGGTCAGTCTTCAAACTCACCACACCCATCTGGCTGGAGCCCTAAAGAGTGGATACAAAGGGCCACAGTCTTCCCCCCGCAGGCAAATGACCCATCCTAAGCCCCTAGAGCTGAAGATGCCCAAACTCCGGGGAGAGCTGTTTGCAGGAGAGGGGGGTGAACAAGGGGGTATGTGGGGGTGTGGGGTGCTGGTGCTGGCAAGGCCTCACCATTTATGCCCCTCTCTGGTTCAGGCTCAAGCTCCGGGTAAGGAAGAGGAGTCCTGTACCCATGACGGTCGCCGTGCTACTTTGGAGACCACCTCGGAGGTCGGACTGTTCTGTTACGTGATCATCCTAGAATCCTTCACCTGGTCAACCAACAGGCCTCCCGATGCCGCGAAATCCACATTAGAGCCTTATCTGAATTTCTGACCCTTGGCTTTCACGGACAAAGTCTTCTCCCAGCGACGGGGCTAGTGACGAGTCTCACTTGTCTGTCTGCAAGGAGCAGTGTTTTAAATGCTTTCCACGTACGGCCGTGAAGTTCTGGGATGACCAAAGGCAAAGGTAAAAGCTCTCTGTACGTTGATTTTTAGTGCAGGCTTCGCATCTGTATGTCATTATTTTTTACCATGCAATTGAGGCAAGAAATTAAATTGGACTTCTTAATGAGGGAGGATAACCAGGCCCAGAAATACAAGATCACAGGAGAGCTGGAGCAGCTAACGTGTTTGCAGGTACTGTTCATGCTTTAGGCCTCTGTTGCTGGGCATTCCTCCTGCCACACACACAGACACACACATGCACGCACACATGCATGCGCAGGCACACAGACACACATACACATATGCATATGCGTGCACACACAGACACATGCACGCACACACACAGACATGTACATACACACGTACAGACGCGCACATGCATGTACACACAGACACACGTACAGGCACACAATGCACACACACAGAGACACACGCACACACGCACAGACACACTACAGAGAGATCTGTTTTTGCTTTCCCTTGGTTTCTCAGGAAAGAAAAATCCCCCAGGATCTTCCTTTTCTGTCTGCCTGACAAACCTAAGAGGAAACATACATTAATCTGTACGTGAGGGTAATGGTTTTTCTGCTGTTTCATGTGTTCCCCGTCAAATTCATGGATCCTGAGCAAGGAGGAGCCCCTGGGGGAACCAGATTCACCTCTGTGGGGCCAGGTGGCCCGCCCCGTGGAGGTGCTGGGTGAGGCAGACAAGGGGTCGCTGCTGCCCTGGGGTGGGGGGAGTCTGTCTGTCCCCCCCACACCACTTGGCCTTTTCTGAGACTGAGAACGGAACACTGCCCGTCTGAACACGAGGCCGGGGGACTGGATCTCCACCCTCCTGGAGGTGAGGAGGGCGGGTTCAGACAGCCCGGCCCAGGCCAGTCTTCCAGGCCGCACCTGGTGAGACAGGCAGAGCGAATGGGGTTGGGGACCTTCAGCCTCTCATGGGACCAGACGTCCCGAGATACCAGGTCTCCAGTGTGCCGAATGGACCCCGTGTTGCTTCCTGAGAGTCACTAGTGAGACTTTCCTTCTTGGCAGTCAGCTCCAGGGACTGGGCCAGGCCCTCCACACGTCAGGGCCGCTACTCCACCGACCCCAGGAGCTGGTCCCCTGCTCCGAGGCCAGAGGGGTGCTTGCTCCTGCCTCGGAGTCCCCTGTAGAGATAGGGGACGGCAATGTCGTGGTTTTGCTTCTAGCCCCAGACCACCCTTCCGTCTCCTAAGTCACAAGAAAGTGGAGTTTTTCTTCAGACCAGGTCGGCCTGTCAGCAAGTGTTTATCTGCTCTGTCTTCTCTGCCCGCCACAGAAGTGTGTCCTTTGCTAACCTCCTGCTCCCACCCTCCCGGGCTCTGCTACCCCCTCGGGACCACAGGGCTGTAGGTGCTGTTTAAAGGAACTCATCTCTTCACATCACCACCTATCCATGGCTATATCCTCGGCTCTGGTGACAGTGAGGGCAGGGGCGGGGGCACAGGGACTGAGGGGTCCGGGGAGGCAGAGAGGGGCTGAGATTCTGCCTAACAGGGATAGGTGAGGGGAACTGCCCTCTGAAGGTCACTGCTTCCCCTGGGGGGCATCCCCCAAAGAGGTCATGGCGCCCCCACCTGCCCCAGGGAGCCCCATGCTTCTCAAGAAAGGCACTCAGGCCTGGGATAGAAGCAGAGAGGAGCCAGAACGGGGACTCTGGGGTCTGTCTCCTACTTGCCAACCTTTTCCTCCATGACCTTGAGCTGCTTCCTGCCTGGCACTTCTGCTGCCCACAGGGGAGGCAGGCACGCCCACTCTCACAAAGCAGAGGAGTCCCTTTCAGAGGGCCGGTTGTGGCCCAGCCGCTGCAGAGGGACGCCCTGGCAGGCCTCGTGACAGTGGCCCCTGCTTTGGCCTTTCCGGCTTCCAACTGAAGACGCCAGGAAATGGCCAAGTCAGCCCCTGCCGCGACACCTTCTAGAACCAGAAGAGGCCCTTCCGAGAATCTTGCCGAGCCCTGAGGGTAAAGAGTGTCACATTGTGCAGTGGGGAACGCGGGCAACCCAGCCTCCACTTCTAAGTAACTTTTACCTCGGAAGCCTGCCAGCTCTCTGCCAGGAGACTGGCCTTTGATCATGACTTGTCACCTCCCAGGAGATGTTCCACTTTCCAAGCAGGTGAAAAATGAACTCGATTAAAAATAGTCACCTGGACTCTTCACAGAGTCCCCTCGTAAAGCGAAACAACCTGTGTTCTGCCAAGTGGCAGAAAGGACCGCCCTGCCCCTCGGTTCCAGGACCCAGTGGCCAGTCGGGTTCCCACTGCACCCCCCCCCACCCCGTCACAGCCTGGAACCCCAGGGTCACGGCCAGGCTCTGCTCCGGCCACCCGCATGGCCCTCCCGGCTTTGGCCGCTGGCTCTGGGGTTCACCTTGGTGACCAGGGGCCACGGTGACCGTCTGCACCCCTCCTCCTCCTTCCTGCCCTCTCTAGCGCTCCATGGCCCCGGGTTTCTGGAGCTTTCTCAAAACCGTGGACGCATTCCCAGTGGAAATCATGACATTTTCCGTTTCACATTACGTACTCCACAATGCCTCAGGAAAGGAGAGGGAGAGAGGGCGGGGGGAGGCACCCGGGGCCTGGGAGCCGGGCCCTCTCTCTGTCGACAGCGGGCCGGGCCTCCGTGTATCCCGGAGTCACCTCCCCACACTCGGCGGCGAGCCTTCCAGCATGTTCGTCTCCAGTCGGGGGCCAGTTGGGTAGGGGCGCGGCCTCTTCAGTCGGCTCCCGTGGCACAGCTGGGGCAAGGCGTGCCTCTCCACTTGGCTGTGTGTGTGCGTGTGTGCGTGTGCGTGTGCATGTGTGTGTGTGTGTTTTAAACTTTACTTTCCACTGCCATGGTAACTGCTCCATGTTTGGCAAAGGGAAAGAGGAAAAAAAAAGCCTCGGAGAGAAGAAAAGGAGCTCTCAGCGCGGGGCTGGCGGCCCGCCAGGGTAATCATGCCGCGGAGCTGAAATGAGGCCTCTGGCGGGCAGCCAAGTTACAAAGAACAAAGCTGTCAGTTCCTAATGTTGGCGGCAAAGCTTGTTTGGCACCCTTATATGGTTTCCCAGAACTCCCTGCCTTGGCCGCCTTCCATTCCCTTCAGGGCAGCAAACAGGATTAGCACAGCTCCGAAGTTGTTTTTCTCCGCTCTCCTCCAACTGTTCCAGTGACATCATCCCGCTGTATCCATTTGCCAGCAGGGTGGTTTTTTTCCCTCTCTCTCCACCTCCCCCTGCCCGCCCGCCCTCCCTCTCTCCTGCCCTCCCCCGCTCTCAACTTCCATCTCTCTCTCTCTCTCTCTCTCTCTCTCTCTCACACACACACACCCCTCCACTCCCACTTCCTTCCTGTAACCGCCCCCTCTCCCCTTTCTTGAAACGCCGTGTTTTAGGTCATTCTTCTTGTCCAGCTTCCCCGCTAAATTAAAAACGCCCCGGCGCTTGTACATTTAGCTGAATCAAGCCAGACGTTGTATTTTATTTTTATAACTGAATTCCTGTGAGATAAAAATCTCATTTTCCTTCACAGGCTGTAATCAGCACTCGCAGGGCTGTGGTTTCCAACGGCCCCATCTCCCGCTTCCTTATGAAGCTCCGCTGAGAAATCAGCTTGGCTCCCGGTCAGGTTTAAAGGGCCCGTGGCCGGGCCAACGTTGCTGGTTCTCCCTCTCTCCTTCTCTCTCTCTCTCTCTCTCTCTCTCACACACACACACACACACGCACACGCATCCTGAGCTACACAGACAAAGGGCGTAAAGCTACCCACCAAGACAGAGGAACACACAATCAGGACACAGCGTCATTTCTCTCCCTTTTGGAGAAGGAAAATAGGTGACTACACGGAAGCCAAAAGCTGTTTCCGAAAAGGCTGGTTGAAAGCAGCAGGCAGGCAAGCGTTATGCAACTCATGGCTGGGTTCACAAAAGAAACTGAGGTTCCCGACGGCACAAATATGCCCCCGCCTCCCCCCAACCCCACACCTCCCCACCTCTCTCTGATTCATGAACTAGTTTTCAGATTCATGAATCACTCGGGAGCCAGCAAGAGAAAAATGAGTAGTATTGATCTCATTTCAATTGAAATTGGCTCATTAGGGCCATTCTGGCTGCGGACGGCTTTCCACCACCAGACACTGGCCGGCGTCCGAGGTCTGCAGGCCGGCGCCCCTACCTGCGGGCGGGACAGGAATCCTGGGGTGAAGCCTTCTGCAGAGGTTCCCCTTCTCGTTATCATCAAATGGGTATAATAAGATCTTATTATTAGATGGTGAAGGGACAGTGGTTGGACGCCGCCACCTTCCTCCAGCGGATCTGATGCCTGCTTTGAGGTCCTCCCTCTTTCTTTGTTTTCGCTGTTAATAAATCTTTGAAGAGGCATCTCGGGGCAATTCTTTTTTGGATTTCTGGTGACTTCTCAAGGTCTACCTAAAATAGAAATTCACCTTCTACTGAGTGACTGCAACTGCCAGTCCAACTAGGAGGTCTTCGGGTTTCTTTGTTTGAAGGCAAAAAAGCCACTTTTACCTTCTGTTCTCTCTTCAGCAAAGAAGGACTGGTGGGTACGGCTCTTCTAGATTTGGGGTGATCTGATTTATGTAAGGAAAGGCTATCCACCCACTGGGATAATTGCTTTCACAGGGACACGGGGCTCTGGGATTTTATGAAATGGGTGTTTTTCCTTCCCAAATCAAGTAATGAATGCTTCTTCCAACAATCGTCCGGGGAGCGGGCAACACAGAGAGAGACTTGAAATCCCCAGGCAGGTTCATCAAGGGCCGCCCACTGAGGAACCTGCTTCCTCCAACCACCTCTCCTCTCTCTGCTTGAGTTCCAACTCAACCATCTTCCCTCTTGACACCCCCACACACACCCCCGCTGCCCAGCCCAACATGTCAGACCCATCCTCACCGTCGAGAAATCTTTTCTTCTTCTCCGTAACACTGCTCATGTGTGAGCAGATACTCATAGGCCATTGTCCCTGATTTGCGGTTCAAACGGTATTTTGTGTGCTTTCTACCCCCAAGTCCTTCCACCCCTACCCTCCCACCCCTGAGAGATTTACAGCAATCGACTGGACGAATGCTTTTCAGAAACCCTACAGAAGTTGGCAGCCACCTCCCAAAAGGGATTCGATGCTAATCTGCATAATTTTGGATCCAAGAGTTTAGAAATGAGATTCTTATCCATTTACTTCAGACACACAGTCGCGCCATAAGATGCATTTTCCTTGGCAGGGATTCGATGATGTGACCTTCCTCCCTTTTATGCCTGCAGCGCCCAGAGAAACTGAGAGCGGCCCAAGAAGGGGAAAGAAGATGTGTTTGTGTCAATTTCAATCAGCAATTGGTTCAGAGGCAAAAAAAAAAAAAAAAAAGAAAGAAAAAAAAGAACTGCTTTGCATTTCCGTGAGTTCTGCGTGAAGGTGCCTTTCGGCTCCCAGCCATCTAAGCATTTTGGGGCTGAACCTGCAGCCAACCACAGTCCCGGGCCTGCAGGGCCCCAGGGGTTAAAAATCACTCCCACAAATTTGCTGGCTGGCCTCAGAGCAAATGGGGATAGTGGGTTGGCTCATGTTTTGCATTAACTCGTTTGCTTTTTTTCCACTGCAGCCTCCCATTCTGTGATAAACCTGAGTTGCTAGGAAAGCTTTATGTAACACCCACTGGTCTCAGCTCCTCAGAACAGCAAGTGTTCTGTTTCCAGAGTTCCCCATAAACCTGGCAGCACATCAAAACCTCTGTTTCATAACAGACCAGAAATAGGATTTTCTAATAACATTCCAAGGACTGGACTTATCGTGCAGAGGTCTAGACTTTTATGAATTGTTAGCGGTTAACTGCACAGAGACCCTCACGACACCCACCCTGCTATCTTTGGGGTCAAGGAGGGGAGGGGATGTCGGAAGAATGTGGTTTCTACCTCCACGATCTGTTACTTTGTGACCCGAGGCCCCTTTCAGAGAATTTGCTAAATAATCTCAAACATATTGAGGATCTTACTCATGTTTTAAAAAAAGAAAAAGGAAAAAAATTAAAAAAAAAAAAAACCACCTTCCTCCTGCTTCTTCCTTCATTCATGGAGAATGTGGTTTCCTTTTATTCGGTTGCCAGACACACTGTCAGTTGCAGATTTAACCCCAAGCTTTCCTTTGGGAGAGGGCGGCTCTCTTCGAGGGACCCACCTAGCTCGGGGATGCAGGTGTCCTCGCGCAAGCGACGAACCGCACATTACAACTCCGCCGCATGACTTGTGGGCCAATGGGAGGACGGCGGAGAGAAAGATGGGAGTATGAGGTGGCCTCGCTGTCCTCCCTCTCAGCCCTCGGCCGTCCAACCCGCCTAGTCCGGTCCTGGTTTAGATTATGACAAGGAGTTCCCTGCAAAAGGCCATTTGCAGCCTGTTTGGATGTCTCTGGAGAAACTTCTTCCCGGGGTTCCAACTGCATAACTCTCTGTTCCATTTCCATCCGTTGTGCCTTCCTTCCGGTTCTGCCTGGAACAGCATTCTCAGTTAGCACATGGGTATCACCTCAAAACAAAAGAAGCACCAGGTGTGGCGCGGCTGGGGACAGAAGGACCGGCATTAGCCGGCCTCACCTATGGGCAGAGCCCCCTGCGACTCCAGCGACAGAGAGCGGCCTCCACAGCATGTCGAGGGGATGCCCTGGTCTCCTCCTATGTCCCCGGCACCACCCTGCCCTTCTTCCCTGGGTCGGCTGTCTGGCCTCACCCCAGCAGCCGGGAGGGGGGCTCATTCCCCTGACTGGGATCCCAGCTTCAGCCCCACCAGAGCCTCGAGCCCTTCGCTCTGTGCTCCTATGTGGTTTCCCTGTTTGAAGCTCCCCACGCCACCCTGATTTCCTCAGTTCCTGCACTGTAAGTCTCATACACCTTCTCATTTTGGAATATTGGCCTCCAGACATGCCAACTCAGGCCTTTCCAGGAGAATTCTCGCTTGGTTATTCCTTCCATGGCCATTGACATAATTTCTCCAGCCTCTTGTGTTTGCAGCACGTCCCCATTTAGTTCCGTGCAAGTGGAGTTTACCTGCTGTTCACTCTTTTGTGAGAAGAGGGAGGCTCCTCTCCCCTTACCCCATCCCCATGCGAAGCTGGGTCTTGGGGGACCCCCCAATGCCTCTTGACCCCTCCCCGCAGCCCTCCACCAGTAAAGGCCCCAGGGAAACAGCCGTCAGAGTGGGCTTCCGGCACCAGGCTCTGGTTTAATATCCTTGAGATCCATTTAGTGTCTGGACACCTGGTTGCTATGGAGACGGTTGTCATAAAAACACACCGATCTGTAGAGAGAGATAAAACCGATCCCCATGGTACACAGTTGGACACATTAGCGCAGAGCGATGGCGAGCAGCTTATCACTTGGCTTTGTTGACACGGTGCCTCTGCCATTCAAATGCCACCTGAGCGACTTTTCTTAGAACCAGGCCAACGCAAATCCACTTTCGGCGAATATTTCGTAAGGGGCGATCGAGGGCTTCACCTAACGCCAGCTGCCCCGCCTTCCCGCCCCCAGCTGAGCCAGCCCAGAAGAGGACATTCTTCCTTGGCACGGCTGTTCTCTGCTGACCGTCGTTGACCTGTCAGCGCGCCTGAGCAGGCGGGTCATGCCTGACCCTGGCGGCCCTCCCGGCTGGGGGGCTGGGGATGGGTAACAGGTGTGTGCAGGAGGCATGGGATGCCCTGCCCGGTTTGGAGGGGCCGAGGTTGAAGGGGGCCCCAGAGACCCATCCAGGACGGGGTCTGTCTCTGTCGTCTGCCCACTCTGTGCTGGGTGGTTCAGTGAGAGACCTTATGAAGTGCGTTGGGGCGCCCACCGACCGTCTTCTCCTCCACCCCACCTAAATCCCCAAAGCCTGCCTCCAGTTACCACTGGCTGAGGTTAATGTCTCCCTTGGTCTCATCGATGTGCAGAAATCAGTAAAACACTTCACTCCCCTGTCTCGACCGTGCAGTGTAAGGGGCAGGCTCAGACTCATTCTGCAACTCAGGAAGCAGAGTGAGGGTCCTTCTGAAATGTGTTTGCAGGAGGGAGTGAAAGAATGACTTAGGTCCATAGCTTTAGCTCTGCCACTGGCCGAGTGTACCTTGACATAGGAAAAATGGCTGGAGAGAACCAGTGAAGCGGTGGACAAGGTTTGCTTCCATGCTAATGGCTCCAGCTAAAATGTGGGCTCCCCCACCCCCCACGGGCATGCCTGCATTAACCCCTGAGACCCAGGTCACCTTCTGTGCTCTCCCTTCTTTGGGGAGATTTCTTGGGGAGAATTTGTTCTTTTGGGGGGAGATTTTTTGGGGAGATTTGTTCAGACAGTGGGTCTGAACTTCATCTTTGACTTGGTCTTTGATCTTCAGCAATCCCCTTGGTTTTCCAATGCCTCAGTTCCCTTCTTTTTTATTGGGAGGCATGTTTCTGTTTCTATTTAAAACCAAAAGGCATTTGAAGCATCTTTTGCTTTTGTCAATCCTATCACATTGCTCCTGAGAGGGGAGGGAAAGATGAGACCCAGGCTGACGTGTCTGACTCGGAGAACAAGTAATGCATTTATCACGCATGATATTACCATGAAACACGATATAATGTTAAGACACCTGTTCTCAGTGTCCTTGCATACTGGATGGTATTAGAAGATAACTGCCTCCGCGCTCTTGTACATTCTTTAGCTCGTTCCATTGACTACCCTGGGATGCGTGTTAGTTCAACCTCTCATTCGCCTGTCTTCAATTTCTCTAAATACCCCCTTAACGTGTCCTTATCAATAGTTTATTGACAGAAGGGCACGTGGGTGGCTCAGTCGGTTAAGCATCTCCCTTCAGCTCAGGTCATGATCTCCGGGTCCTGGGATCAAGCCCCAAGTCTGGCTCCCTGCTCAGCCAGGAGCCTGCTTCTCCCGCTCCCTCTGCCCTTCCCTCTGCTCTCTCAGATAAATAAAATTAATTTAAAAAAAAGTTATCGACAGCATCTTCATTAGTTCCCAGGTGTCCTTCCCCCTTACTTTGGTTTTTCTTGGTTAAAATAATTTTTTAGGGGCACCTGACTGGCTCAGTCAGAGGAACGTGCGATTCTTCATCTCGGAGTCATGAGTTCGAGCCCCACGTTGGATGCAGAGATTACTTAAAAATAAAATCTTAAAAAAAGAGAGATCATTTTAAAAAAAAGCAGTTTTAAAGCTCAGCTAATATGGAGTCATTTATCTTTCAACCTCTTCTTCATTCATGAAATGGGCCTATATTTTTTTTTCCACACTCTTCCCCCTGAACCAGAAAAAAGGGGGGGGGGGACAAACACTTCTTTTTTTTTTTTTTAATTACATTATCTTTATTATTTTACAACATATTTTAAAAAATGCTGTTATAGGTGCCTTAACTGCTATATTAGACCTGGAATAAAAGAACACTTAGGGGGCGCCTGGGTGGCTCAGTGGGTTAAAGCCTCTGCTTTCAGCTCAGGTCATGATCCCAGGGTCCTGGGATCGAGCCCCACATCGGGCTCTATGCCCCGCAGAGAGCCTGCTTCCTCCTCTCTCTCCCTGCCTGCCTCTCTTGCCTACTTGTGATCTCTGTCTGTCAAATAAATAAATAATCTTTAAAAAAAAAAGAACATTTAGAATTAGAACACACAGACACCAACTGTAATACCTTCTTATACTGAACCATTACTACTGAAGAGATGTAGTTTTCTAAATATGCAGATGTGTGGCAATGCAAAATAAAATGCAAACTTGTTAGTACATGTTTTTAAAAACAAACCCATTCCCCTCAATTCCTTTGGCTGGCATTACAGTATTCTGCCCTTTTTTTTTTTTTTTTTTTTTTTTGGTCTTTGTCTGCCCTCATGTATTTCCTGAAAACTTTAACTTAGTCCTGATGTTCTTTCTTGTTTTCCTTGCCTGCTGCTTCCATTTCTCAAAGAACTTCAGGATGGAGCAGCTCTCCAGATTTTTTTCTCTCTTGGGCCGGCTGAAAGCCCATGGAGCATTTCTTGTTTCTTGCTACTTTTTTAATCTTGTTTTCATGGGACCTGGAGTCTTGGCCCTGCAAATACGGCATCTTGTTATCTTTCTCCCAAGGCAACAGCTCACATCCTGGCAAAGCAGACAATGGCAGTGTGTGTCTTTACTTAGCTTTTATACCTTTTGTTTCAAAATGCAGGATTTCCTTATGGTTTGTTTGGGCTTTTCAAAAAGCTTATTTACTGATCCAGAAAGGTGCCAGACTCACGCCCTGAAGAATGCAGGCCAAGTTTATATGTGCCTGAAAATACACCATCATGTCCAGGCCTATTTGATGTTTTGGGCCAATTTCGAGGCTGATTTGATTGCTGTGCGTTCTGTCCTATTGTTCGCCAAAAAAGTGGCTGCTAATAGAGGCCAAAACCTCGGCTCCCTGCCTCTTGTATAGAGAGAACAGAGCTAGAAAGTCAGACGAGGATGTTACCTCAAATGGAAGGAATGAGGATCACATTTTTTAAAAAATTATGCTCTTGTTTATACACTGGTAGTCACCTCTAATCATTTATTTGTTTAAATTAAGCTCCCTTGCCTTAATTAAAAGTTGGGCTCTGATTTTTAAAAATTATCCAACTATGTTGAAATCCCACATTCCTCTATTTTGTACCAAGGTCCTATCTTTATATGGTATTTACAACACAACGTTTTAAAAAACGAACAATTAAATCAAGACGTGAGGTCCTTTTAAGAGCGAGGATACGTGATCTTCGTGATAGAACCACAAACCAGACCCGAACACACGAGTTCATTACAGGTTTCCTCAATTATCTCTACCCACTGCGGACCAATGTGTTTGTTTTATTTTCCTTGATGCCAACGTGATATCATTGTCCGAGGAGCCCTGGGGAGAGGCCACGAGAACACAGACCGGCAGCGGAGGGTACGATACAGATGTGGACGGACAGACGCAAAGAACAGACTTGTGCCCATGCCCTCGCCGGGGAGCCGCGGGGACGGCCCCCCTGCAAGACGAAGTGTTGGCATCGACTCTGCCGTGTGCAGCCAGCCCTCCGTCCAAGGGCAGGTCTGGAGCTTGGATCGGGGTGATTCGACAGGATGTGATGGGGCCAAGATTTAAGTAACTTTTCCAGAAAGTCTGACTCTGTGCTGTAAAGATTGATTTAGTTACTATTTGAGAGAGAGAGAAAGAGAGAGAGTAGGCATGAATGGGGGAGGAGCAGAGGGAGAGAACCTCCAGCTGCAGCCTCCCCGCTGAGCTCGGAGCCCGACACAGGGCTCGATCTCACCACCCTGAGATCACGACCTGCGCCAAAACCGAGGGTCAGATGCTTAACCGACTGCCCCCATCCAGGCGCCCCCACTCTGTGCCCTGGCTGCATATTGTATGCTTCCTCCTTTACGTTAAGACAGCGTCTCCAGACGGTTCTCCATAAGACTTCTTGACATATTACATTCTCTGCCTGAAAGGACCATCTCTGCCATCCCATTAACCTGGTAGCCCTTTGTCTAAGGTCTGACTCCAATGCCACCTTCTCTTGGAAACCTTGCTCGATTCCCACTTAAAACTGATTTCACTGTTTTTTTCTGGATGGCTAGAGTACAGCATCCTGCAGTGGAAGCCTTCTCCCCTCTTCTACATTCTCGCTGTCTGCGGGCGAGCCCAGTGGTGAGCTCCTTGAGAGGAAGGATTGTGTCTTTTCCCCACGGACAATGACTGTGATGTGTCTGGAATATATCATCTTGCATTTTGATGCCTGTATCCCAGGCTTCTCTCTGGAACCATTAGATGGAAAGTTCTCTGGGCACATGGACTTTGTTTTGTTTATGTTTGTATCCCCAGTGCTGAGCAGATTGTCACATGGAAGGTACGCTAATGCCTATTGCAAAATTGGAGTTGCACAAGGTATAGACAGAGAAGCGAAGTGTCCACGCAGTCGTCTCAACACTTCTTAGTACACATGGCCCCCCACCTCTGAGGGTTTGACTTGTGATTTTTTGTCTTTATGGTGGTGTGTGAAATGATATGTATTCAGTAGAAAATGTCCTTGGAATTTGGATCTTTTCCTGGCCTAGCAGCACCATCATCTCTCCTGAGCTGGGTGGTGGCCTCAACTCTCGGGTGACTGACTACCTGATCGTGAGGGTCAGTAACAGACACGCTTCCTACCACTGGGCACCCCTGCAAGCCATTTTGTTTCTCACTCTCTGCACAGTACTCACACAATTGCACAGATATTCAATGCTTTATTATCAAAGAGGCTTTGTGTTAGAGATGCGCTTGGCCAACTGTAGGCTCATGGGAGTGTCCTGAGCATGTTTAAGGTCATCTGGCCTGAGCTATGATGTTTGTGAGTTTTCCACTCAGGGTATTTTCAACTTATGAAGGTTTATTGGAAGTAACCCCATCGTGAGTCTAGGAAGATCTCTATATGTATCTTTCTTGCTGTTTCCACTGATTCCCCTCCTGTTCCTTTTTAGTCCAATGAAAACTGGCTTCTTCCCTTACTTGTGACAGTTGTCACTGTTCTTGCTCATTGTCTCCCCTGGAACTCTCCCCCTCCCTCGATGTCCATGCTACGACGCTGTTCTGCTTTTCCGCCTCTCATAGAAACTTGTGGGTCCAGCTGGGGCCCCGGCCTCTTGGGTCCCCTCCTCTCCTTCACCTGCATGTGCCCCCTTAGTACCCCTACCCTAACCGTGGCCCCCACATACCTCTACATTTGAATGAGCCCCAGATTTTCATCTTTAGCAAAAACCACTCCACAGAGCTTTGGACCGTGATTCTCCCAAACATACTGGACATCTCCACGTGGATACCCTGCAGCTCCGTTAAGGTGGGTCATGTCATCGTCTTCCCGCCAAAACCTGTGCCCATTCTTATCATCCTTACTGCATTCTGGGAGCGTCTGTTGCTATTTTGCTCATCACTCTGCCCACCCCCCCCCCATCACCTCTGCATTGCCCTTGGTGGAATCTTTCAAAAAGAAACGGTCTACATGCTACAGTCATGTCACTCTCATCCGAGACCCACATGCAAAGTCTGAGCCCGGCGCCAGACACAGCCTCTGAGCTCGGGCTGTGGGTTCCAGCCTTACCCAACTGCTTGCGCTCCCCTCAGGCCTCTAGCCTTGGCACCTGCCCACCCCTTCTGGTCACCTGCTAGTTTCCCCAAATTCGCTAAGACTCACCTCTGCTGCCTCATTCCAGGTTGCCTCCCTCCAGGTGACTTGATAAGCCCTTCTTTTCTGCTTCCCATCCCATTCGGACATTTTTTTTTTTTTTTGCGATTTTATTAATTGATTTGAGAAACGGAGAGAGAGAGAGAGAGTGCGAGCTTGAGTGGGGGGAGGGGCAGAGGGCAAGGAAAGCAGGCTTCTTGCTGAGCAGGAACGCTGACACAGTCTCCGGAGATCGGAGATCGTGACCTGAGCTGAAGGCAGACACTTAACCACTGAACCACCCAGGCGCTTCTTATATTATTGGGTGTCCCTTGGGTTTCTTGCCTTCCTTGCCAGCTGGGCTACAGACCCCTCAAAGGCACCGTTACCAGCAGATCCCATCTGAGGAGCAACCTTCTGTCCCTCATCTTTCCTTAACAATCAAGAGCATTTCGGGCATGTGGCCAAAGGAAAGACGAATGTGTAGAGCCCTGGGATTCTGTTCCTCCGGACGCTCTGCTGTTCCCTGGCTGACCCGCTGGAGTGGGAACTGTAATTCAGCTGAAGCCATCACCGGGTCCCTTGCTGTTGGCTTTGGGCTTGTGTGAAAAGAAAAGTGTCATTTTCTATGTTGCTCTGTTTTTTAAAGTCTTCACAGTTATTAGACTGGAAGCTCTTTTCATCCTCTCTTCTTGCTGGATGAGAGGCAAGAGAAGGGGAACCCAGAGAATCCGCTGTCCCCAATGCTTCCCGCGTATTTATTCGCCCACACAGAGCCCTTGGTCTAGAGCTTTACAGGCCCACCCATAAGCTCACCCAAAGGCACCCTGTCTCCCCTGTGCGCTCGATGTCTTGCTCAGCCACGAGGGTGCCCGGCACTGTGAATTTGCCCGCGTTCCTTGTCTGAGGCGCTCCAATACTCCAGTCGTATTTCCCTTTTTACCCTCACGGCCATGCAGAAGCACGCGCCACAGCCGCATTCGACACGAGATGACCAGCCTAACGCAGGACAGAGACCTCACGCCTTGAGAGTGAAAGTGGAGATCTAACCGAGCCCAGGCCATCTAACAGGAGGTCTGACAGTCATCTACAAAACCAGAGTTCACGTTGCAGGGTAGGACCACCGCAGGCGACAAGGCCAAGGGTGGACCTGATACGAGGAAGAGGTGCGTGGCGTGCTCCAGGCACTTCCCGTCCCTCGGCCGCGGCCCCCTGGGGCTTAGCTGTCCTGGAGTGTCACTCCTGCTCCAGATATGCGATGGGAATCTAGGCCAGACAAGGAGTCAAAGGCAGGGCCGGGAAGCATGGCCTCTCAGAAGTGCTTCTGCTCCCGCAGCCCGCGGCCTTGCCCTTCCGCACGGTCTGCCCTTTCTCCGAATTATAAAGGAAATGTGTGATATGGTCCCTCTGAATTTCAGGAATTTCCAGCGTGTTTTCCTAATACGGCAGCTATTCCCGTTATGTTTAATTCCAGATTCATCATTTCTCAGGGCAGCCTTGTGGGCTTATGGGCCAATAAGGAAGAAATGGGGCTGGGGTGGGCGGCTGGGGGTGAGGAACATTCCAGAAGAGAGGTGCTGCTGTAAATCTTGAAGTACAATCATCTCTGCGAGCTAAATGGCACCCGAATTTTATTCAGGGGAGAAGCTGGCCCGTGACTATGATTTCAGAGGACAACCGTCTGAACTTCCAATACAGTGACGCAAGGGTTTTTGTGTGGGTTTGTTTTTTTAATTTTTGTTTGCAATAACCGGGGGAAGGTGTGCGCATGGAAGCGGTGCTGCTCAGTCTGGAGTGAGGGTTGGCTGAATGATTGGCCCACAAGTGCAAAACGTGCTCTGTGGAGGTTACAGCCCACCGTTTGCCACCAAACAACCCACAACATGAAGACGGACTTCAGGTGTGCAGGAAACACGTGGGTTACGTCATAGAAGAGCAAAAACCCTAAAAATAGCAAACGCTATACTGGATTTTCAAAGGGGTTTTTTGGAGGTAAGAAGAAGATCTTAGGAAAAGTGGATGAAAACCTTCTTTGTGGTTGTTCAAGGAGAGCGTGGGGCCTACGCCGCAAAGCAGAGCTTCTGAGAGTGTGAGCTTGGAAACGTTCCTGTTACTTGCTTCTTTGAAGATGTCCTACTGTGCTGTCCCTGGGCTGTGGAGTCTGACATAGGTTCTTGGTCTGCTCAGAAGGCCCAATATCTGATTTCCACGGCTGCACCCTGCAGAGGCCGGTGGACATTAAGCAGTGATGGATTCTCCCACTCACATCACATCTTTCCTGGGGAACGTGTATTGAGAACACACTTTTCTCCTCTTAACACCTTTCCTTCAGAGGACCTGACTCATTCCCTCTAAAGTGGGAAACCACAACAGAGACATATTCTGTAGCCAAACTGCCACTGTGTGTGGAGGAGAGAAGTAGGACAGCTGTAGGGGTGGGGTTGTCAGTCACCTCACACGAGTCATCCCACGGGATTCTGGGAGTGAAGTTCTTGGGGCCCTCTGTTCTGACATGGACCAACTGTCTGCAACATATCTTGGAAGGTTCTAGAAGTACCTACTGAGATGGCAAATGTGAGGGACGACCTTCCTGGTGTTCCTCCCAACAAGAAGACCAACACGGACCCACTCCCCACTGCCATCCACGGATCCTTGCTCCTTGGAATGGAGAAGCCTCTCTACTCCCAAACCCCTTGGCGCCATTGTCCTTGCTTTGGCCCCTGTTAACCTAGACACAAGAAGAAGACGGGCCCCAGAGTGACGCCACAAGATGGTGATCCGTGGTGAGGCACCTGTGAAATTCCATGTTGTCCTGATGACCTAGTTCATGCCCTCAATGTGCCCATGAAAGTAGCAGATTTCCGAAGGACCAGATCACTTGACCTTTATGTTGGTACCTCTGTGTAAGTTGTTTCCCTTAGGGGGCTTTTATTTTTTTAAGATTTATTTATTTATCTGACAGAGAGAGACACAGCAAGAAACGGAACACAAGCAGGGGGAGTGGGAGAGGGAGAAGCAGGCTTCCTGCTGAGCAGGAAGCCTGACGCCAGGCTCGATCCCAGGACCATGGGATCGTGCCCTGAGCCTAAGGCAGACGCTTAAGCCAGACTGAGCCACCCAGGTGCCCCTCTTAGGGAGCTTTTAGAGAATACATATGCCTGGGGCCTCACCACTACCCCCCTCACTTCCCCTCCCCGATGGTTTGAATTAGATTCTCTGGGGAGGAAAGCTGGCAATGGTGCTTTTTAGAAAGCTCCCCAGATGATTTTAATGTGCAGCCTGGGTTGAGAACTGCCAGGTCAATGGCCATAGCTCTGGGAGAAGAGATAGGTACTCGCCAGCGTTTAGGGGAGTTTTCATTACTTTAGGGAACTCCACTCGGGGCAGGTTTTATGTATGCCTACTTCTGGAAACACATCATTGCAGGAAGCATAATCAGTCTTGGAATTTAAGGAGGGATTCGGACAGATAAAGGATCGTTTCTGAACGAGCTGGTCCCGCTGTGGGTCACGTGCGGGGAGCACAGCGCAGGGCCCCCCTCTCCGGACGGCTCAGCAGGAAGGAAGGCGCAGGTGTGAAGCAGCATGACTTGTGGAGGGACTGGCACATGAGCTCCAGGAGAACAGGGTGTGCGGGTCCTCTCTGCTCTTTTGTGAGAGCGACCAGGAACGTAACAAATCCTGTGGCAAGAATGAATGAGTGAATGAATGAATGAACGACCGAACGAATGAACACATGAGCATTGCCCTCTCGAGGGCACGGGGTGGAGGGGAGACCAACAAGAGCCCTGACATGGATGGAATTCTGGGTCACGTGATTTACCCATAATTTTTTTTTCTCAACTGAACCAAGAATGAGGATCTATATCTTACGAGAAAATAAATTCTCCCAGTGTCTCACACAGTAACAGTCGTACTTTTAGTACATTGAGAAAACGAATATAGACTAAAAAATTACTACAAATTCCATGATTCTTAAAATGAATTTTTATTTTGAGCGCATGCAAGTCTTGTATTTCTTTTCTTTTCTTTTCTTTTTTTATTTTTTTTCCTTTCTTTTCTTTTTTTAAAGACATTATTTATTTATTTGAAAGAGTAAGAGAGAGAGCATGAGGACTGGATGGTCAGAGGGAGAAGCAGACCCCCCCGCTGAGCAGGGAGCCCAATGCGAGACTCAATCCTGGGACTCCAGGATCATGACCTGAGCCGAAAGGTGGTCTCTTAACCAACTGAGCCCCCATGCAGCCCGCCAAGTCATGTATTTCTCCACAGCATCGAAGTTCAGGGAATTTTATTTTTTTTATTTTTTTTATTTTTTTGAAAACAAATCATGACTGAGTTCCTTCTGATCAAGGTAGATTAGAAAGTCTCGCTCAGTAATTGTCTGGCTTGGAATTTATGAAGAGCTCCATGCTTACCATGGCCCCGCCTGTGTAGGTGACTCCCCCGCCCCGCCATCTCCCAGCTGGGGAGTGGGATCTGCAGAGACGCCCCACATGGTAGTCTTCTTCCCTTTCTGCAAACTTGGCCACTGAACTCCAAGACCAGGGTTTTGGCAATCCAGCATTCCCCCATATCCGCATCGCCATTGCCTACCCTGGGTCCTGAATGTTCCAAGACGGGTCTCTCTCTCTTTTTTTTTAATTTTTAATTTTTAATTTTTTTATAAACATATAATGTATTTTTGTCCCCAGGGGTACAGGTCTGTGAACCGCCAGGTTTACACACTTCACAGCACTCACCATTAACACATACCCTCTCTTTTTTAAGGCAAACTCTACCGCAGTGTGGTGCTTGAACTCACCACCCCTGAGTGAGCCAGCCAGGCTCCCTGCTGTTACCTTTCCAGGTGCAAATTCTTAGCCCTTTCCCTGCTTCAGCTCCACCTCTGTCAACCACATCCCCTCCCCACCCCCATCAAAAACAAACCAAAAAACAAACTGCACAAACTGGTTTTTCTGCATTTTTCTTCCCCATGGAACACTCCTTGGTTTGGGAACTGGGGCTGGCCCTTCAGGGTCTAGGAATTTGTCTACTTTTTCTGGGGCTGGAAAGAGTCTGTCTTTCATTGTACAGAGGCGGCACTCCCTGATGGGATCTGCTAACATTTAGCAAATACGCTGTCCGCTCTATGGATCTATGGAAACATTTCATCCTCACGCCCACCGGGGAGGTAAGCAGGGTGATGTCCTCAGTCTTACTGAGGGGAGTAGAGAGAAGAGGGGGAAATGTGGCCAAATGAGTAGAATTTGATGGGAAACTGGATTAGGGGATGAAGGAGGATGGGGTGGCCCAGCGTGACTCACAGACTCCACTTCAGTCAAAGGACAGACCGTTAATAAGCTGTGGATCCAGGGGAAAAAGCCTTAACAAGCCTTATCAGTACCTTTACGGTTTTTAACCTTCCATATTTTCTTTCTTTCTTTCCATTTATATGTCTCTCATACCACATTCCCTACAAAACTATATAAATCATTCATTCATAATTAAACCAAACTCCTAGTATCAATGAAACCGAAGCTAGCCAAAGGGATGGGACTTCGACAATGACTGTTAACAATGGATTATCTCAACTTCATTCTTTTTATGATCCTTATGCAGTAACCACCAGTTGGTCTTTAAATCAGCCTCGGAAAGTGGAAGAGGAAACTCTAAGAGGCTGGGCACGTGCTCCCTGTAGGCCCAGGGGACTGGGCGTGCTTGGGCCGGGCTTCGGGGACCCGCTCCTCTGTGGTCCCTGGGTTTCCAGGTAAACAGGCACGTCTTGCCCATGCCGCTGTCCCTCTGCAGCGGAGCCGAGGCCGTGGTGTGGCCATGAACTGAATACAGTGCAAAGTTACTTTTAAATGAAAATCTTTAATCATTCACCTGAAAGGTATTTCTATGATTCACTTAATCAATCACTCGGGAGATAATTATTTGCCTCTTCTGCACACCCCCCTGCTGTTACTTAGCAAAAAATGAAATAGAAGGAGGTAGGGCAGACATTCTTTTGAGCCCAAAAGCAAAACGCGATGTGAAATGTACCTGAGTGTGCTCCGAGGAATGCCGGTGGGTGCGGTATTTGAGGTGAGCGCTATCCCCGGGGCATCTGGGGGGATACTACAGGAGAGGTCCCCATGCTCTGGAAGGACATACTTGACTCAGATCACCCCAGGTCGCACTATCACCGCAGTTGGAGTAAGACCCATGGCCCACCCGCTCCCTGTGCCCTCTGCGGGACCGGGTGTCCCATCCCTACCCCACTGCCCTGCCCCCGTGGCCCTGGGAGGCTCGGGCAGGAGTTCTGGGTGCGTTCACGCAGGGTCCCCCCGCCGCCCCCCCAGCACGTGGTCCGTGCTGCTCGCTCGCCACCATGCCTACCTGGGGTCCTCCCCAGGTTCCTCAAACCTGCCTCTTGGAGGGACCCCACTCTCGGACACTCTCACTGCGTTGCAATAGGAGGTAGTGTTTCAGGGGAAAGGCCCCAGGTGGGAGGGGCTTTAATGGAAGGAGCCTGTGTGCCCCGTAACACCTGCTTGGAGGGGAGGCCTGGTGGCAGCAGTGCAGGGACATTCCCAGCCTCACACGCGAAAGCCACTGGCTTCAGCCCCTTTCATTTAGTCTCTGTTGCTGTTTCGGGGACCCTCACCAGCAGCCCCGGGCCCCTGGGCCCAAGGACGCCAACCGAAGCCAAGGTGGCCCCTGTGGACACCTCAGAGGCCACATGGGGACAGTTGGACATGGTGTGACCCAGTCGCGCTCAGCACCAGGCTCTGTTCCTCAGCTCCGCCCCAGACCCAGACCCGCAGGCCTCTGCTGGCTTCCCTGCCTCCCCTCTGCGAGCATGCCCGTGCAGCTGCCATCTTCCTCACTTGAGTTCGTGTGGTGCTGCCTCTCAGCCATCTCCTGGGCATCCACCAGACAGAGGGGGGCCGTCCACTCTCTGGTGAACTCCCCCGACCCACGCCCCTGTTTGGCTGCTCCTTCTATCTTCTCTTTAGCTACTCGTCACACAGGACCAGAGCGATCATCTTAAGCCTGTTTTGGGGTTGTCCACCTCTTCACTCCCCAGTGAGTGTAGACGGAAAGCCACACACTGGGGCCACAGCGCAGTGCTGACTCATTCCACACTGCCTTCCTCTTCCAGCACCATCTGCCTGCTGGCATTCCGGAAAGGCTTCAGGTCTTGCCTCTTGCCTCAGGCCCTTTGCACAGGCTATTCCCTCCCTTTTGCTGGAATTCTCACTATCCGTATTCCAGGTTTCAGCTTCAACGTCACTCTTCAGAAAGCCCTTCACTGCCTGTCTGTCTAATAGAGGTTCCCAGCTTTGTTTCCGCATAGCACCCTGCACGATTAGTCACGGTTTTCATGCCTTCTTTGTTTACTTTAGCTCTTTCCACCTCCTTGCTGGATTGTGGGTATAATGAGGACAGGATGACACAGATCCATTATGAGTCTTTGTCACTTCAATCTATATGGTTTTGGGCCTGGGCCCAAATCCAAATATTTTCAGAATGGAAGAAAACTGGACTTACTGTTGAAATTCACCGTGAGGAGGTAGCCCTCAATCCTAGAGCTCTTCCAGCAGGACCTCTGGGGGAAACCCAAAGCAAGCCCTAGGCCAAGATTCAAGGGCAATTCCTTGATGTTCCAAGTGACTTAAGGCAGCCATAACCTGCCCAGGGCCGAGCTGGAGAGTACAGTCTGGGCCCAAGGGACAGCTACCACCTCTGGATCTTCCATCTCTGACTGGATTCCTGCCCCGAGGCCTGGGCCGCCTCGTGGAGCCGGCACAGGGCTTCCAGACCTTCTGCAGACCTGGAGCTTCTGTTCTGGTGAGGACTTCAGGCCTCACGGATCTCGCTCTCCCCTCCTGAACTGTGTGCGTGTAACCTTCACCAGCTAAGTGAGAGGGGCGCTCCAGGTGGGTTATTAAAACAAACAAAGAACAGACGACCACACAAGACAGAAATGCCCCCCTGATGCCCCCAAACCAAGACTGTGGACTGGAGGGCATGGGGGACTGGGGTTATGGGCTCAGCTTAGCCCTCCGAAGAGACCTCATGATGCTGGCAGCGTGCGCCCCAGGCCCATGTCCTGTTACCGAGCATGACAGGCATCAGGTTTAAACTCTGCCAAACCTGGACAACAGCCTCGTGCATTTTCCACAAAATCTCTAAAGCCTTGAACGTGAGGAGCCAAAGCCCCCAGAAGATCCCGTTCTCCTCCCGTCCTCTCGTGTGTTCTCACGGGGCTTCCCCCTGGGGTGCACAACACTGCAGGCTGGCTCCCAGGCCCAGGAGGAGCCTGGAGAGAACCTTCTTCTCAAGTTACGGATCCATCTCACGCCTTCTCTCCCCCACCAATTTCATTTTTTTTTTTTAATTTATTTGACAGACAGAGATCACAAGTAGGCAGAGAGGCAGGAAGAGAGAGAGGGAAGCAGGCTTCCCACCGAGCAGAGAGCCCGATGTGGGGCTCGATCCCAGGACCCCGGAATCATGACCTGAGCCAAAGGCAGGGGCTTTAACCCACTGAGCCACCCAGGCGCCTCACCAATTTCATTTCTAAGAAGGCTACGTTCGCTGCTTCTGCTGTCCCCTCTGCAACTGTGCCCCCCACCGCTGCGGGCCCTCTTCTGTTGTGAGCACCCCATTGAATGGCTCTTGTTGTCAGGGCACTCTTGGGATGTAGATGACCTCCAAGTTTTGGTCTGGGCACCTGCTATCCACGTTCCGTGGGCGATCCTTTGTTCCTCTGGCTGACAACTCCCAGATGCAGGTCTCCAATCCTGACCTAAATCCTGGGGAACAGAGACTGTATTTCCCAAGACTTCCCCAACAACAAGTCCACTTGGCTATCCCTTGACAACCTTAAACCCAGCGTGCCCGGATGGACTCATGCCCTTGCTCCTCAAGCCCACCTCTTTCCCAGTCTGTGCGGTAATTTATGTCATCGTCATGCATCTATCAGGCCGCCTCCAAGCTAGAAGCTTGGGATTATTTCAGCCGCCTTCTTCTCGTTCATGTTTCATATCTAATTGCTTCCTGATAATCTCTTAAATCGCTCCCCTCTTGTCATTGCATCCCCGATGCTTTAAGTCCAGCTCGCCCACCCACCTACTTTGTCCTGGCTGGCTGGCTCCCACATCTTCCCAAATCTGTGAACAACAGTGCTTTTAGGCAAGAGCTCAGCTCCCTCTTTATTGTTCTCAGTTCTCTGCTTCCCGATTCCTGCCCTGTGCCCCCCCCCCCCCCCACACACACACACACTTGCTTTTCCCTCTCTGGCCACTCTGGCTTCATTGGATTTTAGATTCCCATGTAATTTTCCACTATGATCCTCCACCTAGCTTATACCTCTGGTTTTAGGTTTAAACATTGCCTCTCAGAGGAACATCTTAGTCCTTCCTACTCTTGTGAACCCCGCTGGTCAGACCCAAGTCCCCTATCTGTGCTTCCATAGTAACACCATTATATATGTGCTTGTTTCTCACACTGGACTTTAAGTTCCTTGATGTCAAGGACATTATTTACTTGCTTTTGAATTCCATTTGAGGCACAGTATAGGACTATTGATATGGAAAGAGTGTAGCAAATGCAGGAAATGTTTAGGAAGGATTCAAGGCATTCCATGTCCCGCAGGAACACGGAGAGAGGGAGGGGCTGTTGTGGGCTGAGTCAGGACAGGAAGTTGAACCCCAAACAGAACACAGACGTTGTAATTATATGCCCCAGAAACAGGAAAGTGCTGGTCACTTGGAGGAAGCCTATCTTTCCATTCCTTCCAGTGCCTTGAATTCATCACTTACTCTGTTACCTTTTCTTAACCCGGCTGGGATGACTACTGCCTGAAACACCAAGGAGTGCTGTCCAGAATGTCATGAGAAGCGCGGTGTAGCCAACATGAAGTCATGGCCCAACAACCTTCCTGCGTGTTAGGGCCAGGACTCTGGGAGGCCTTCTTCTGTTTACTTGGACTGGAGGAACCTTGGAGCTCTGCTTGGCCCCAGAGTAGCTCCAGAATCAGAAGTGTTCATCATCCCTATGAGCACATATCCAGGGAGTGTCTGACCGTGAGTTCTCCCTAGAGCCAACTCTCCAGCCAAGTGCGAGCAGTCCTTGTATCATACTGGCCGATGCTCAAAGGCCCTGTTAGGTTTTTCCAAAGAAGAATCCTAGGCTTTTTCATTGGCTTTCTCCATCGATCATGTGATTGGAATACTGCTGTCCTTAAGGCTGTGTACCTTTGGTACTATGAGCTCAATTCTGTTCCCTGTCCTCCTGGCCTCAGCCCCATATAACCCCCTTGGCTGAGAGATCAGTGGACGGCGCTGCAGTTTTGGCCTGCCTTGTGGTTTTTCCTAAGATCGTTCTCGAAGCTGGTCATCACGAGCACAGGAAGTCCTGTGTGCAGGCCCTGCTCTGTTATCAGCTCTCTGAAGGGCGCTCTTTGCAGCACCTCATACTGAGGGAAAACCCAGCCTTGAAGGAGTTGGGTTGTGCTAGCGAACTTTTTGAGATTAGTTTTGAGAGCCTGTCCTCCTTTCCTTTTTCCTGTCCTTTTGGCCACTCACTCCTTCCTCCTCCCCCTCCCAGCTGCTGTGGGCCCCAGATGTTCTAGAAGGGCAGCCAGAGGTGACTTGCTATTGACCGTGAGGCTGTGTGAGCCTGGAGAGGCTTGGCCGACCTAACAAAAGGGTGCCCGAGAGAAAATGTGTCTTGACTGCTGGCCCTCTTCAGCATGAGTTTATCCCTTTGAAGCTAGTTGTGTTCTCAGGATCTCACTGACTTCTTAGGCTCATCCCAGGTATGGTTTTAGCCCAAGCAATCCCCAGAGCCTTCAGTGGTCTTCTTCATGGTGAGCTCGTAAGTTATAGAATTCTTCTTCTGGTTTCCTTGGTTTCTGGAAAGCCTTGGTGAACTCTGCACAGAAGTAATTTGTTTGGTCACATCAGCATGTTGATATGCGTGTTCAGATGTTGGGAACCAGAAATCCAAGTCGTAATATGGTCACTCATCCTTCTGGGTTTCCAAAGTCTCGGGAATATACAGAAGGACACAATGGAAGGAACAAATATACAAACAAATATATAAAGGAGAGTATTCTAAGATTCTAGAAAGTTCCTGTTTCTTCTATCTCGTGATGCATACCCACGTAAATGCCTCCTCTTCTTGCCTGATCCAACCTCATCTCCAGTAACAGAGAGATGGTAGACGGATAAATGGATCCAAGGGAAATAACTGGATGGCATCACTCTCTTTGAAGTAGCTCACCACATCGTGAAGGAGACCCTAGCTTTACCACCCACAGAGAATGACCTGGAGTTTGTACCATCCCCCTTGATAAAATCACCAACTATCACCTTATGTCAGTCATGGGATCCATCAGTCCCTTGGCCAACGTTACCAAGTGTAATTTACATATAGTGCCATCCATGTGGCATGAGGCTTGTTTATATTTTTAAACCAATCCAGGCTTGGTCACCTTGAAGAATGCTTATTTTATTTTCTGTGGTTGGGCTGGGCCCGCCGGATCCTTCCCCTCCAGTCCACGGGCTTTCAGCTGCCTGCTCAGGCTGGCTGGGGCCGGGATACCTCTCGCCATCCTGGTTTGGTGGGGCTCAGCCGACGCTTCGCTCCCGCTTGCTTCCGTGCAGTCTTCTGGCTTCGGAGAGGGGCTCCCCTGAGAATCAGCCTTATGCCATGTGCACATGGCAGGGCCCGGAAATCTTGACAAAGCAGTTTCTCTAAACCAACGTGAGGGAGGGCAAAAATAACAATAATAAATTATGCCTTCGAGTCAGCCGTTCACCTCCGCCGATGCCTCCTGCGTGTCAGCTGTCACATGTTAATAGTGTCACCTAGAATCCCTGATGGGGCCATGTAAGCTTCTGCGGCCTTCCTTCCCCCACAGCAGTGCTGATGAACACTCTTCCTTTAGAGCCCATCTGTGCCGCTCCGTGCGGCCCGGCCTGCTGTGACGCACTGCTTTGCCAGCCTGCCTTCAGGTCAGACTTCAGGGCTCTGGATTTTTAAAATCTCTGGGTCAGTTTGTCTTGGGAAACTTCCACCTACCCCTCCCCCCGACCCCAACCCTCCCAAGGCATCCAGGACTCACTCACCAGGGGAACAGGCTATTTCTCAGGCCGGGGCCTCCCCCGTCCATCAGCCCTGTTCCTGCTGAGCTAGACTCTCAAGGCCGGTGGTGACATTCTCTCTCTGTGGCCTTGACCTGAACAGCCATGACAGTGCGCACCCGCCAGAGCCTCGCTTACAAGGTCTGGGAGCAAAGTCTTTCTCCCCATGAGGCCTGTCTCTTTGGCGAGCTGAGAAGCACCGACCAAACTGAACTCAGACCTTGTCCGCAGCCTCCAGTCAAAACCACGACTCCGTTCCAGAGTATGACTTCATTACTTAGCTTTTGGGCTTTCTCTAGCTCTAGAGTCAATCTGGAAACATAAACAGAGAAAAGAGAGGGGCTGCCTCACGCCTCTGGAATGCCGAGTGGCATTCTGGAATGCCATTCTCACACGGTTTCTCAGCCTCTGGGTTCAAAGCATTTCTCCTGTCATTTTATTAATTGTGTATCACCCAGTATTTGGTCACCTGGTGTGAGCCTGGCCCCTGATCACCCCCGCTGGGAACCTACTACCCTGGGAGAAGCAGAGACACCGAGAGTGAATGGCAGAGTGTGAGCAGAGCGCTGAGGGCTGCCAAGGAGGAGGGTGAGAACTTTCTCAGGAAGGTGTTCACATTCGTTCGATGCGGGTCTTAAAGCAGGACTCCACGTTTAACAATGAGAGGTCAATGGTGGTCCTGTTAGAAGGAGGGTGGGAGGGCAGGAGGCTCTGAGGGCTCCAACACACATTGGCATGGTGGGGAGGTCCGTGCGACCAACTCTCAAATACTGGGCCTGGCCAGTTGTGAGGAAATCTGAGGCCACCTGTAAGTCCCGATGGGCACTTAGACATTGTCCCAGGGGTGACCATGAGTCCCTGAAGGTGTTTAACAGAGCAGGGTGTGATGTATGGATCAGAGAGGCCAAGACTGGGGCAGGGAGACAAGTCGTGATTGTCCTGGCCAGAGACAGTGGGTAGGCTGGCGTTGAAGACGTGGGGACACAGAGGAAGGTGACATTTCTGTGACAGGGTCCACCAAATCTAGACAGCTGTTGAGAGAGAGAAAATGAGGGAAGCATTTGAACCCACACTGAGATTTTGAACTTGAGAGACTAGAATCAGGAGGCAAGGCAGGATGGGACAGGAGTGGGGCAGTGACGGGGCAGATGTCAGACTCTGGTGGTTTCTGGAATGGGAGGAAGAGGAGGCAGCAAGTATAGATGAGTCCTTCATGAAGTTTAGTAATGAGGAGAAGAGAGAGAGATTTTGAGCACTAACAGGTTTTTCTAAAACAGGGGAAAGAGCAATTTGTAGGGAGAGGGGACGACATGGTAGAGAAGGGAAGATTGTAGTGTGTGGGAGAGCGGCCGTTTATTCAGTAGGTCCTAGGAGTGGGCCCTGTACCACACACTGAACACCCAGATGGCACTTCAGCTCCACATCAACCCAGGGAGGGGGATGTAATAGTGCCCATTTTCCAAATGAGGACATGACCAACCAGTGGGTTCCGCCAGGGACGGGGACTGGCTGAGCAGTGAAAGCAAGAGAGAATGGTGGGGTGGAGGAGGTCCCCGAGGACCAAGGAATGTCTGTCTTTTAGACTTGGGACTCAAAGCAGTTCTGGCTGGTTACAAAGACCAGACCCAAAGATGTAGGGTTCGATGGTTTGTTCCCATGAGCATTACGGTTACACAGCATGAGCCAGCCACAAAGGCCCTCCGCGGGGGTGGCCGAGAGGACAGTGATGCTCAGGCTTCTCTCTCCATTTTTTCTCCTCTCCTCAGACCTCCCTGAACATCACATTCACAAGTGTGTGGTTCCCACAGAGCACAGCGTGTGTGCAAGAAATACCCTGTGTGCCCATTGCCTTTGCCTTTCACCACTGTGGCTGGTAGAGCCCATTTTGATGTCTGAAACGTTTATGAACGTCAGATCCCTACAGCCAACATTTTGCCTCAAAGATTTCTTCTCCGTTTCCTCCCAGTTCCCAAGTTGAACCCTAAGCTGATGTTTAATTTATCTGTGGTAATGAGGGATGGGGACAGCCCTGCATAATTAAAGTCTGAAGATAAGCCAAAGCTCATTTTAGCCAAAATGCATACATCCTTCCCCACCATGTCTTGCTGCCCATGTTGCTACCGAATGACAACCTGACTAATCTGAGTTTTGCCAGTTCTTTGTGTGGTGTGTCTGCCCTTGTATGATTGGTTGTGACTGAGCATTTCAGTCAGTCCAAGGCACCAGAGCCCACTTGCTGGGTCCTTCAACATGTGGGCAGCTTGAGCTGGGGCGGCCATCTTAGCAGACCACAGAAGACCGCTTGAGCCTCCTGCTCCCGTAGCTTTCTGTTTAGCTTTCCGCTCAACAAACACACCCTCAGTCTCCTGCAACTGACTTCTGGTGAACTTACTGAACAAATAAATGCATGAATGAATGAATGGAAAGTTTCTAAGCCACCTAGAAATTAAACTTCTGGACAATTCCTCCAGTGCGACAGACAACCGCTATAAAGATGTCAGTGAAGATGTGGGAGCCCATGACTCTCAAGCTTCCTTCCATTTATGATTTGATAATCAAAGACCCAAATGTAGTTTGATATGTGAGATGGAATTTTCCCAGCGTTACATATAAAGTGATACCCTTAGGCTTTTCTTTTGAACACCTTCCAAGTACAGAAGTATAGAATGGGAATAATAGGACCCAGAATCACAGAGTGAAAGCAGTCTGTCTCATACAATCATTCAGTTTATCTCTAAGAAAAATTAAGCCCAATGAGGATCAAAGAGTCGCCTCAAGTCTTGAAGATTGTTCGGAACCCAAAATTCATTCAAAGAATCTTACATTTATTTATCTATTTTTGAGGGAGGTGGGCGGTAGGGAGAGGGAGAGAGAATCTTAAGCAGGCTCCACACCCAGCACAGAATCGGACACGGGGCTCGATCCCATGACCCCGAGTCAAAATCAGGAGTCAGACCATGTAACCAACTGAACCACCCAGGCATCCCCAAAAGAATCTCAAATTTAAAAGAAGGCTTCTTACAGAGAAGCTGCATGGAAACTAGCTGAAAGAGGTTTTGTGGAAACTTGTGGAAACTGGCAAGACGTTGGTTAATTTCTCTGACTCCACTTCCATGGGGCCTTCCATGGTAAGAAAAGCTGTAGAAAGCTCTTAACATGAATTAAGAGACTTCTAAAGTTTATTCCAGTTCTGGGATTCTATGAGCCTGCCGCAGGCCCATTTGGTTGGCTGGACTGATGGCTGTCACAGAGGCGAAGGCCACTGTGTGGGGTCAATGGGATCATAGGTGTTTGCTGATGCCAAGGTGCCACAGCCCCAGGGAACAGCAATTGCCCTGATCTCCCTTTGAATCCCTTCTATTCTGGGCCTTCTCAGGTCTGTTGGAGACAAGCCTCCTTCAGCTGAGATGCTCTGAGTCATTCATGCCTCCCGGCCACCTTCAGGGGCCCCATCTGCTGGAGTGGCCACTGGGGCCACCGTTGGCCCAGGGAGTGCCCAAAAAATGAAATCACCATCAAGAGGAGTGCTTCGGACATAGTTCGTCGGGTTGTAGAGATCAGAAGTCTGTTTGAGGCAGCTCCGATTTGAGAGAGAATAAGGAGAAAGTGTAGAGGCCTGCCTTTCAAGGATATAAACGGGGTTTCACAGAAATCCAAGAAGAGCTAAGCACCAGGACTCAGGAAGGAAGGGCAGAGAGGAAAGACAGCGGGACCTGTGTAGGAAGAGTCCACTGCCTTGACTTTGGCCCAGCACCGACATTCATACAACAGCGGCTGCTTCCCCTTTCCCCCGTGTCTCTTTGCTCCAAACCCTTGGGAGACTCTGACTGCTGAGTAGTCACTGCACTGGCTGTGGGGATCTGCTCTCCATCACCGGACTAACGAACTATAGCTTCAGGGCTGGTGATCCAGGGGCTGTCTGCAGAGCTGGCTGAGCTGGGGGCTTGGGCAAACAGACCTGGTCATCCAGTGCAGAGATAACCAGGGTCCGGAGCAACCCGACACAGCGTGAGCTCAGCCGGTCCATGCTAATGTGGAGTTTGTATTTTGTAGTTTTCCCTTCTCTCCTCTTCCTTCATGGCACCTTTCTCAGCATATCTGCAAAGTCATATGGTTCCCCGTTGATTCAACGATCTCCGGATACGAGATCAAGTGCCTGCACACCATTCCAAAGAGTTTAGGAGGGGAGACTGAACCGCCAGCCTTGATTACTCCCTCTAATGAACTCATCCATTAGTACATTTAACAGATAATTATCAAGGGCTTAATTACCAGCATAATTTTCTGCTAGAAACAAACAGGTCTCATCTATGGTTTATATCCTCAGGCAGCTTGCACTCTATCTGGGAAACCAAGACATATACCCTTAAGCAAATCAATACAGTTTCAGGTAATTCCTATGATCTCAGAAGTAGGTGTGTTTAACCAGCCTTGTGTAAAAACAAACCGGTCCAAATAATCCAGCACGGCCCACCTAAACACAGTCTTGTGTCCTCATCCAGCACTCACAGCATCACCGTCTCTCTGCAGCACTTTCCTATAGAAACTTCGAAGTCTTCTGCAATTTATTACGCCAAGTCCAACTAATCAACACCCAGAATAAAGATGGAGCCCCAGAAAAGATAGTGTACAATCTGGGTAATAGGTTCTGAGCAAGGATGGCCTCTTCCCATGTTCTCCATGCTGCCTGCTGTTTCTAAGGAATGATCTTCCCACCCTCGCCCTCTAGAACAGGACTCAGTGTAAGATTGTCTGAGACAGTCATTGGCCACAGGACATGGACGCTTTAGGACTGAGCTTAGCACAGACCCTCGGAACTATGGGAAAAAGCAGCTCTTGGGTGGGATATTTCTAACTGCAAAGGTTATAGATATATTTATGCTGTTTCCATTGGATTCTTTATTTGTATTTTTAGGAATGGGAGTGTGAAGGGCACTCATCCTGCTCCCTTGGAACAGAACTCCTGCGGTCCCCACTCCTGCCGCCCAACCTCCTTCCCCTGCCCTCAGCTAAGAGTCAATCAACAAACCCTTGTTGAGGCCAGCTCTGGGTCGGACTCAGGCTGAGTGCCATGGGATACCCAAAACAACAGCAGCCCAGCCCTCCAGGAGCTTAGGGGGAGAATTGTGACACAGTATCTCTAACACAAGGCAAACTCATGCTGGAATTGGGATTATTATTATACGGAACATATTAACTTAAGGGAGAATGGTTACCTTTCAAAGAAGAACGTAGGAGAGCTAGATAAAAATGTGGTAGTGGATCTGAAGATACAATTCCTACTAGAAGAAACCCAAATCTGTGTTAACAGTCACACGACAAATAAAAGGAATAAGGATTAACACAATCATAAGATCCCTTCCTGCATCCATCAGAAAGGGAAAAACTACTGAAATCAAACAATGCCAGTTGTGGTTGAAGGTTGAAGAAATAAGAACTTTCTTTTTTTTAAATGAATTATTTTTAAGTATTTTCTCTGCCCAACATGGGGCTCGAACTCACAGCCCTGAGATCAAGAGTCCTGGGGCTCACCAACTGAGCCAGCCAGGTGTCCCAAGAAATAGGAACTTTCATGAAATGGGCGTAAGCAATCCAGAGAACAATGTGGCAGCGTTCAGTGAATCCCATAACTGGGTAAAGATCCCAGATAAGTTCTGATTATAATGGAATACGTTCAAGGATATTTGTCACAGGAGTATTTGTGGTAGTGAGGAGTGGAGGCCATATACGTTTCTAGCACAAGGAGGGTTGATACGGGCATTTGATGCCGTGATCAGAATCATAACATGGATGTACACTCAGCCTAGCTGGATCTTAATAAGATAGTACAGATTAACGATGGTCAGAAGCCTATGGAGATATACAGCGTGGTGTCATTTACTTAAATTCAAAACACGTTTACAAAATCACCATGTCCCCAGCAGCTACAAAAGTGCCCGCTACAGGGTAGGCCCTCCATAAGTTGTTGTTTTGTTGTCATTATCAAATATACATACTAAATAACCCTCTACATTTTTCAATGATACAAACAAAACAAGAGCGCTAACAATATTTATGTAAATTAAGGATACATGAGCACAAACACAAGAAAATCACGTATTTTTTAGGGCCTACACAAATCTATAAACATATTTAAGGGCATGATTCTTCTGGTTGTAGTCATTTGATATTAGAATGGAAATCCCTGGAGTGAAGCAAAATTAATTCATAAATCTCTGTTGTACCCAAGGTCACATATCCTCGTGAACACTCACTCTCTATGTTCTGGTTTTATATTTACCAAGCAACACTCTGAAGCCTGAGACTTTCTTGGGTACCTGGTTGACTGAAAAGGCTGAGGTAAGGCTTTTCCAAAAGCACCTACATGAATATTCCATTTACTAGAAAATATCTGAGCAGCTCCGGGCAACATACATTTATATGTTGACATTAGTCTTTGGTGATTTCGGTTCTGAAGATCAGTATCCCAAAGCTTGGGTGTTTCCTGGGTCCTCTATCTCCCTAAAGCAACGGTTAAATATAGGTTTAAGTTCAATTGTCTTTGTTTGGAAAGAATACTTCATAGGTAGTTCTGTGTCCTTCCTAGTGCTCCACTGTGGGATCACATCCTGTCTGGCTGAAGCATGGAGAGTGAAATAACATGCTGTTTGGGATTCGATGTAAAATATTTCAGCAAAGATTAAAATGCAGGGGTACCTGGGTGACTCAGTGGGTTAAAGCCTCTGCCTTCGGCTCAGGTCACGATCTCGGGGTCCAGGGATCTAGCCCCGCATCGGGCTCTCTGCTGACCAGGGAGCCTGCTTCCACCTTTCTCTCTCTCTACCTGCCTCTCTGCCTAGTTGTGATCTCTGTCTGTCAAATAAATAAATAAAATCTTTTAAAAAAGATTAAAATGCAAACTTTTTAAAAAAAAGGAAATATAAATGTAATGCCTCAAAATCTTGATTGAATCTATTGAATCTCTTTGGTAGTACGGGGGGACTCTCAGTATGCTATGTGTGTGTATGAAATTTTTAGAGAGAGAGAGATGGGGAGAGAGGGGAGTCCTGTTGCCTAATAAGATGGCAACCTCCCATCTCTGACTCGTCCTTTCCTATCCAGGCAGTTAAAACACCAGTGTATTCACATTCACCTTCATTTTTTTAACCCCAGAGATTTCTCTTACTTTCTTGGAATTCAGATGATGGATTTAAAAGGTTGTTATAGGTTTTCAGCGCTGCTAAGTGTTTTGTAGTAGGAGAGAGCTCAGGTAATATAATCTTCCCTATTTTTGGAAATGGAGGATGTTAGCTGTGCTTTCAAAATAGTTTTAGTTGGTATGTATATATGTGTATATATATATATATATATATATATACATGCACACACACAGGGAGGCAGTCCGTACAGTGGCTATCTTCTTGTCAAATATCATAAGTACATGCATTCTTTTTAAGCTTATTGATTTGCTTATGTCATCTGTACACCCAGTATGGGTGTACAGGTTCAACAAATTCAATCAATGTGGGGCTTCAACTCACGACCCCAAAATGAAGAATCACAGGCTTTTCTGACAGAGCCAGCCAGGTGCCTCCAAATACATGTCATACATGAATGATAGTAACCCTTGTCCTCACTCTTAGGAAAAAAAATTAAAATATATTTCGTACCTTCATGATCTCTATATAACCAGGCTAACATCATGATTTTTTTTTTTTTTGCATTACCAGGTATTTTTAAATTTTACCTCAGGAGCAGTGAGTACACAGCACGTAGCCAAGTAAGGATGACTGCATCATCTTAGACCACATTGAGTCTAAGAGTTTACCGAGTACTATCTCATTTTATCCTCACAATGACTTTACAACACAGCAGGTATTGCCATCCTGTATTTACAGATGGGAAGACTGAAGCCCAGGGAGGCAAGGGAATGCAGCAAAACTCACACGCTGAATGCCAGGGCCAGGACTGGAGTCCTCAGGGTTCCACCACCCTTACACGGTTTGTCCTCCAAAAAGCCAGGTTTTCTTCTCATAATGAATATTAGGGTATTCATTTGCAGAGTCTGAAACAGCTAAGCCATAAAAGAAAAAAAAGGATACCAATAACTTCAAAATCCAAAGAGATGAATGGACCCTCCTGTTTTAAACCAAAATAATAAAAAGAAAAGTCAGAGTGGGTTGTGGGAAAAACAAATCACCTTCTCCAGGTTTAGGGCAACGGTCCGATATCTATACCCTCTTCCGTGCCTTTAGGAAAACACACTGCAAACAGCATGCATATTCCTCAGACAGATGTGATCGCTCTTAATGGGCGCTTCTCTGCAGCTGGCCGGCTGGTCTTCAGCTGCTCTGTCATTTTCATCCAAACATTGAAATCTGGGACTGGGTAGATAGTGGAGCCTGGGTCAAAAAGACAACTTTGGTATGAACTATTTATACTTAGTTGGCCTCTGTGTTTGTCTGTGTAGTTTTGCCAAGCATTTTAATAGTTTTCATTGAGTATTCTTTATTCTTTTCTGGGAAAAAAGTGATTCAGGGTTGGAATGGGAGGGGCACAGGGCATGAAATGCCTTTCCCTCTGAAGACTTTGGACACTCTTCCCATAGCAGATGCAGAAGGAAACATTGACCTCTGACTTGCAAATAATTGGGGATATTTTTCTGGTAGTTCACCACTGTTATTCTTTGCCTTTTGGACTGTGATTTAAATTCCAGTTCAGTCCTTGTTTAGTGGACTAATGAAAGTATTGGACTGGAGGGAAATTATTAATTCCTGGTAGACAACAGGGTGACGTGGATGCAATGAAACATCATTTGCAAACTGATTTTCAAATAGCTCATTTATTTGGATAATTCTTGTCCAATACCTTAAGAGATCTTTACTTTTATCATTAGAAAGTAAAATATAAACTATTCCCAAAAAAGAGAGTACGGAAAAATATGAAGAAAAAAATAAGAGGCACCCACAATTCTACCTCCTACCGCACCAAATAAAAAGTCTATTAAGTGTATTTCTTTCCATTTTCTCTGTTTTTATTTCCCCTCAAAATGTTGGTTTATTGTCTATGGAAATATAATAAAATGTATATAAAATGTCTATATTTATCTTATAAATATAAAATTATGTGTAATTTTTAGAACTTGCTTTTTATTTGTGTAACAGGCATTTCCTTGTTATTGCCATTCTTGCAAAACATACATTTTTAAAAGCTTCATGTTATTCCAAAGTATAGATGTGTCATAATTTCCCGGACAAGTCTCTGATTGTTTAATTCTTTCATTTATTTTTGTATATTGATAAAGTCACGATGCACATTTTAGACTTACACCTTTGTCAACGGGTCGGATTGCATCTTTACCATAATTTCCCAGAAGAGAAATCACTGAAGCCAAAGAGGCACCATTTAAGGCCCTCGGGTTTTTTCCCCCAGAAACACGTTATCAAGTTCCACTTCCACAGGCTGTGGATGAGACGGCTTGGGTCCCCGGACCCTCCCCTTCCTTGGTTTAATCCTTGCCTCTGCCACAGGAGAAGAGGAGCCCCAAGCTCTGTGGGCTCCAGGTCACGTGGCCTCTCACCTGGTGTCCGTCCCACTCCCAGCAGGATGGAAGTGGGTCAGCACTCCACTGTGTCTCCCATACCTCCAACCACAGCAGTGTGGCGGAACTGGAGAATTCTAAGTGCTCGAGAAAAATCCTCCCCCATCTTCCCTGTCAACAAACACTCCCTCGGCAGCCAGCCCTGCTGTCCACAGGACCACTCTCGTCCTAAACTCTGTTCCAGGACAGGAGAGAGGGCATGCCTTACTCCTCCATCCTGCTTTACCTCTCATTTTACAGGAAAGTTCCTCTCCGTTGACAGCCTGATCGTTGTTCTGTGTGCCCAGATGAAGGCAGCTACTAAGGCCCTCAAGCTGGGTCCCCCTTTGGTGAGGCTTGGAAAGAGCCATAGAAGGACAAGGAATTGCCGTCAGGGGCTTCCTTCCTGCTTCCGTCCAGCAGGTTTCCCACAGCCCTCACCAGGCTCACGCACCTGCACCAGTAAGAGGTTCTGTTGAGGAGTGTGAGGCTGAGAAAGAAAGAAATACACACACACACACACACACACACCTTTATTTCCTTCCAAGATGAGAAGTTCAAGGTGGAGTGAGAAGGGGGAGAGCCAAGCGGGGGAGAACACTTAAGTACGATAATCAGTGAGGGATGGTGTCTTCTTACACTGGACTCTTTCAAGGTTGGAAGAGAAGGGGGGCACTTCCGCATAGATCTTTCTCAGGCACTCTTGTTTATAGCCTGTAGGTGTGTTCTAGAAGGGCCTTGCTCAATCACAGCCTCTGTTAGGAATAGGCTTTCTGGGATCCTTTAATTAAAGTATTGAGACACAGGGTTAAGATGAAAGACTTAGCAGAAATGTGGACTGCGCCCAGTGCTGCTGGTGGTCTGCCTGGAATGAGTGGAGGCATGGGAGGGTCCTGTCCCAGCTCATGCTGGGGGTCTGGCTTGAGGGCTTGGGCGACAGTGTCAGGGGACCTGGAGAGTCTGGGTGGGAGCTCTGGACCGAGTTCCTGGAGACTGAGCCAGCCCCAACACTGCCTTCCAGAAGGGTCTGTATGTGGATGCTTGTGAAAATACCCTCAATGCCCCAGTAGCATTGGGGGGCTGCCTGGGGCTGAATCATGCAGTGCACCTGCTGAGGGGGTGCGCCAGTTACTCAGTCCACGTGCTCTCAGCCTCTGGATGGAGGCGCTTTCTCAGGCCCCTCGCTGCCCCCAGGATTTTCTTTGTGTGCTTTTATTTCTCGAGTCCGTAGGTGAGGGTTTCCATCATCAGGGCTCCTATAACTTGAATCATAGCCATGACCCTGGAACTGAAAAACTCTAAGATACCTTTTTAAAAGATTTTATTTATTTGAGAGAGAAAGACCAAGAAAGAGAGAGAAGAGGGAGGGGCAGAGGGAGAGAGGGAATCTCAAGCAGACTCGGGCTGAGCATGGAGCCCGTCTCGGGGCTCCTTCCCACCACCCTGAGTTCATGACCTGAGCCCAAACTGAGGGTTGGCCCCTTACCTGACTGAGCTACCCAGGCGCCCCCACCCTAAGATAGCAGTTTAAAGAGAAATAATTACCTGTATCGATACATTCTTCTAATATACGCTAATATCCAAGCATGAATATGAACCTACCTCCTGTTTACAGGTGTCCGATGGGCGAGAATCCGTCACCCCACCTTCAGGGACGACCCTACTCACATGCGTGTTGCTCGTATCAGCCCGGCCTCCAGCGGTCTGGGGGTACTAATGAGTTGCCTGAAGAGCCACGATCCAGATTTCACAGGCTCTGACCACCCCCTGACCAAAACACAGAATATGGGGTTCTCACCCCCCCCCGTACCGCCCTCCTAGAATATCCGTGGGCCCTGAGCAGCATCTCACAGGTGCTCATAACAGCGCTGCCATCGCTTTTTATGCAATTCCCCTGATGTCAGGGTCCCCCCACCCCCGCACTCCCCAAGAGAACATCCAGGTCCTCCTTGAGTGCCCTGACCCCCATGTTAGTGGAGGTAAGCGGCCTCGCCTGCTTCACCACTTCTCCCTCCTCGAAGCAGAACATTCTTCTTAGACCCCATGTCAACTCCTCCAGCCTGGCCGGAAGACCCTGTAGCCCAGGGACTGAACAGGAAGTTACAAGGCTGAGCTAGACACAGTTCCTGGGACAAACACCACAGTGGTCTCCCCCTTTCCGCTTCTCCCCCAGCTACCTGTGCCTTCCCCCCCAGCTTCAGCAGAAACCCTACGGGAATGAAGCTGCCCGAAGCCTCACACGAGTCTGCCAGTCAGGTCTGGACCCCAGCTGGCATCCGGATTAGGACCCAGGTGACACTCTCCCCCTTCAGGCTAGTCAAAACATTTGAAAGGGAAGGACAAAAACAACTAGATTCTAAGGGATATTGAGAAATAGAAATACTCTCTCATAGCATCTTCTTTCCTTGAATTTTGGGTAGCTCCTCCTCCAGAGCTCAGCATTCAGGGCTAGCCCTTAAGTTCTGTCATTCCGGGCATGTCGATAAATCCCGAATATTGCACTGAGACTCTGTGAAAATTATCCATAAAGCTGTTCTTCCAGGGATCCAAGGTCAGATGAGATCTTACTACATTTAATCAACCAGATGTGCAATGAAAAAAAATTTTTTATTAAGATTGTATTTATTTATTTGACACACAGAGAGAGAGAGAGCACAAGTAGGGGAGCAGCAGAGGGAGAGGGAGAAGCGGGCTCCCTGCTGAGCAAGGAGCCCGATGCAGAGCTCGATCCCAGGATCCTGAGATCATGACCTGAGCTGAAGGCAGAGGCTTAACTCACTGAGCCACCCTGGTGCCCAGCAGTGAAAATTTTTTTAAATGCTGAGAGTTCTGTGAGGCATCTGATTGGCCCATGCTCTTGGCAGGAGGAGGGGCCCTCTCCAGTCACGCCCTTGGGTTTTCTGGAAAGAAGTGACCTCCACACTCTAATCTTAGTGCTCCCCTTCTACTTCCTGAGTGCTCCTGGGTAATTCACATCACTTCTCTGAATTTCTGTTTTCTTCCATAGAAACTGACCTTGCTGGATTGTTGTAAGAATTGGTGATTTAACAGGCACCCAGTAAACAGTACTCTTGGGACTGTTATTTTGTCTGGGAATATTTTTTGAAGAGGAACTAGATGAGCCAAATGCTTATCAACATCTCCACATCTGCTTTGAAATATGACTGTTTTTCTCACACACAGATGTCTGCACACACTTGCACGCACACAGCCACACACGCGTGTGAGTAAGGGACTGCCAGGGTCTGGATCTGGGTACCACACCCTTTTCTCTTGTGGCCTTGGTCACTTTATTCATGAGCCTCTCTCACTCGCTCATTGTTGAATGAGGACTGTTGTAGTTGATAGGAGGATTCAATGAGTTAATATTATTTAAACCATAAGAACAATGGAGGCACAGAACAATGCCTCTCACATAAAAGAACAGGTTAACTATTATTATTATTATTATTATTACTACTACCTATAATCCATTATGCCCCTGGCAGGGAAGGGAATGGTGGGGAGACTCTGACACCAGGAAACCTGAATTTCACTTCTCGTTTTCACCCCTGTATACCTCTTGCTTTCATTTACGTCTCTACTTTTCTTTCCAGAACAGCTGGTAGCAGCGGTTGTGTTGAGCACCTACAACCTCATTACCTCACAGGCTCACATGGGGCTCCCCTCTTCTAGCTACCAAATAAGCCATTTCCCAAAGAGAGTATATGCGAGGAACACAAAAGTAGGCTCTCTGCTTCAGGTGGCCCCACGGAAAGAGAGGACTCCTCTCTCCTGGAGCCCCGTCTATCAGCAAAGTTAGCAAAGGAAGGGGGCCACTGCCTGGAGGAGGAACATCACCTCAGCCAACTCTGTCCACCTTGGCAGAGTGTCCTCTGTGAGGAGATCAGCCCGTTACCCACAGCCGGAGTGGCTCTGACTGACCTTCTGTCCACCCAGCCAGTCAGCCATCCATTAGCAGTCCTGCAAATGACCCACCTCCACTTGGCGGGGCTCTTGGGAAAATACATGAAGTAAGAACAATGGCGGCCCAGGCCAACCAGAAGGATGGGCCCCACCATGGTGGTCAGGCAGCATGGATGCTGAGTAACAAGCGGGGAGTAGAGTGAGCTCTAGAATGAGCTCCTGTCTGCCCATAAAATGCTGGGGCAGAGGAGGGGGCACTGTGGGGACAGAGAGGAAGAAAGGAAAGCCTGCCGGGCTAGGCCCCCTCTCACCTTCGACTCGTCCATGGGAGACCCAGTCAAAGAAAGCAGGAAGGGGAAGTGCGTTTACTTTGACTTCTCTAAAGTGAGCCTTCTTCAAAAAGGAGAACAGGGAGCTTACGTAGGGTAGATAAACTACCTGATGTCCATTCTGAGAGGTCTATTAACGGATGTAAAATGGAAAGATGAATCAATGGACTGATTAGTATTCATGAAGAGCCGTACTAGGCAGAGAGGAAAAGGCTTATATTTTGGACAAGAAGGGAAAGGAGGAAAATGGATCTGTTTGGGTAAAGTTTCGGTTTTGATCCTCAAGTAAGCTTATAGGGCAGGTATGTTAGAGTCGAAAAATATAATCTGTATCTGGAAGTTATTAGTATTATGCACAAAATTGCTGTTGGTTCCTACTTTTTGTGTGTCATTCTGTCTTAAAAATAACTTTGACTTTGTAGAGGCAGTTGTGGTGGAAAAGGTGCTCTGAAGGGTAAGCATGTCTCTTATGAGAAGGATCCAAACTATTAAAAATTACAGTTTTAAGAAATGTAAAGAGGTACTGATTTTATTCAGATGAAAAGAAATTAATAAGCAGGAGAGAAATTGTGGATAGAGGTGAGTTCTGACTATAGCGATTCAGAGACAGGAACTCTAATCACACGGGAGCAAGAGGAGACGGCTTCGGGAAATTTCTGGAAGGTTAAATAGGACAGTTCAGGGTCAGAATCATCCTGTGCTGAGAACCAGTGCAGAAGACGTGTTTGCGGGGAGCTAACTTGCGTCATCAAAAAGGAAGGACAAGGACAGAGAAGGAAAACTGAAGCCCCAAGTAAATAACAGAACCCAGACCATAAAAGATGCTGAGGCTAGGGCACAAACACTCAGAAGGTGTGGCAAGATAAGTCAGAAGCCAAAACTCAGTTACCATTATCGTGCAACAGAACAACAGAACTCTTAGTAAAAATAAATGACAGCATGTGACTCATGCTGCTTTTTGTAGGTACTGTCGGGAAAAGGCTGATAATCACCCGCATCAGAGGTTTTCAGCCCGTTGAAGTGAGCCCTACAAGTGAGAGATGTAGAAACGATTATTGACCATTGTTATCTTTCAAGGAGTAGAAGCAAACTGACCTTACACATTGGAGTTCGCTGGCACTCGCCAACACCGATTACAAAGTATAGGGAGGAATTCTCCTAAGGACTTTAAGCAATATTTGCGAATGTGTGCAGGTAAGTGTTGACTATCTGATCACTCCAGGCTGGGAAATGGTTCTCAGCAATGGTGTGATCTCTTTTTCAAAGAGATATTATTTAATATTCACAATATTATAAAAACATGTCATAGCATAAAAACATGAACATGGCGGGCGGGACACAGCAGGTGGGACCAGCAGACGGTGCAACTCTTAGAAGAAGAAATAGAAATCAATGTAACAACAAATAACAACAAATATTTGGTGAGCACCATGCTGTGCCAGGCACCATGAGAAATAATCCCTCCAATGGCTGATAAAGCCTTTCAAAACATGTCTTCAGTTAATTTGCCCATTTTTGTGAGGTGAGTATGGTTAGCCCTCTTCGTTAATGAGAAAAAATGAGATCCAAAGAGGTTCATTGAATTGGGTATCTCCTGATATCTAGATTTCTATGCTTCCCTTATACTTTCTAGGTTTAAATTCTGCCTCTATCACTTCTGAGCTGAGTTAGTCAAAGAACCCTTGCATTCTCAGTTGTTAAGAGGCAAATACCTACAACGTAAAGTTGTCGTAAGGATTCAATGTGTAAAAATGCTAGACATGGCACCTGGCACATAGTAGGACCTCAGCAAATGTGGGTTTCTCTCCTTTTCCTTTACCGAGTCCCAGCTGTCCACCATGGAGAGCACCGCCCAGTAGGAAGAGCACAGAGCGATGCCTCATTGTGGAAGGTGACGGGCCAACCAGTACTCAGGGGTTGGGCACGTGAGTCTTCTTGGGCTGGAGGGACGCTGTGCAAGGCCTGGGAGACCACTGTTGGCCGGTTTGCTAAGCAGTGAGCTCATGCTGAAGACTGGAGGAGAGGCAGGGAGGTAGCTGAGGCTCTCTGCTGTGGGGATCCTCTATGCTCAAGGGTTTCAACGTGATCTTACAAGTGAAGGGGAGCGAGAAGGTTTGTCAACTTGGGGGCTCATCTGTTAAGATAAATCTGGTGCCATTGTGTAGAAGGGACTCTCAGGGAAGAGGTGGAGAAACAGGGAAATTTTATATTTTATGCACACACACACACAAAGTCTTTCATTACAAAATATATATAATCCATTTAATCCCATTTTAAACAGCTAGAACATTAATTTTACTCTTGTGATCGATTCTAGAGGTTTAAAACTGCTGTGTTTTGGCGTTTGTGACATATTATGGTCATATCTAGAATTCATTTGATATTAAATCAAGAATAAAACTCTCAATTACATTGTTGTTCCCATGGTAAAATATAATCTACTTTCTGGCCATTCACTTTGCCATAAACTCTCCAGGAATGAAACTTGATAAAAAGCAGGGACTCACTACATACGACAATAATTAAATCTATAGTCGACAAGTAAAAGAGCATGACTGCAGGGACAGGTAATTCAAGAGAAAGAAGAACAGACTTAAATATGTCAGCAAATCATACTCAAGTTTGAGCCCCATGATCTATTTTGAGAAGTGGGATCATGACATGTATTTGAGAAAACCCCAAGTCCAGGGAGTACCCAAATTAGGGAATGAATTATATTTTCAGGATGTGGTCTAGAAGGCCAAGATCTAGGTGTCAGGAAGTTGATTTCTCCCAGAACCTCGGTCCTTGTCTTGTAGGTGGCCATCCTTCGCCCCTTGTGCTCACCTGGGCTTTCTTCATTGGTGTCCCTCCCTCTTCTCTAAGAACAGCTGCCCTATAGGATTAGGACCCATCTTTATGACCTCATTGAACCATAATTACCTCCTGAGAGACCCTATCTCCAAACTGTCACATTCCGAGTTCCCCGAGGTTCAGGACAGCGGTATAGGAATGGTGTGGGCAGGGAGGAGACACCATCAGCCCATAACAAGCCTTGGAAGGAGTTAGCGCTGTGGCTAGGTTCCCCACCCAGACGGAGAGAGAGCCGCAGAGCGGGCTCACATGGGGCCTCGGCCACAGCCCAGGTTGGAAGACACTCAGGAGCCTGAAACCCAGCACTGAGCTCCTGCAGGTGTCAACATCATTCCTCTGAGTCCTGGTTGCTTGCTTGAAGATATTTTTAAGTGTCCCTGGTTTTGGGAAAGGGAATGGAGCATTCCCTGCTCCCCAGCCCCCTGTTGCTGGAAAAGCACGTGATGGAAAAACCCGCCTAGGCTGAGGACAGAGCGAGGGCGAGCGGGCTCTTGGGGCTCCAAGTTGATTGATGTTGTGGTCGGTGCCTGTAGTGATTGGGCTTCCCCTTGGTGATTGGTATGATCTGGAGGTTGGCGTCGCTAAGGAGAGGTTTTTGTGATGACTTCAGAAAATTACTGTAACTAAGATGGTATTTAGCTGTTTTTAATTTTATACAGCTCATTATATCATGGTCAAATGAAAACCTTGACATTCGGGGCAGGAAGTGTGTGGCAAGTAGGGGTGGGTGGACTGGAGGCCGGGCGGCTACCCCCGGTGAAAGTCATTCAAGGGTCTCAGGGAAGGGCGGCGTGCAGAAGGGGAGCTTTTCAAATCAACACCGTGACTTCCTCTTCCTGGCAAAGTTCTCCACTCCAGAAACTCTGTCCTGTGAGTCGATGGAGACAGGAACGGAGGTGTTGGGGGGTGGGAAATGGGCTCTAGGACACATGGGGGACAGAGAGACATGCGGCGGTGGCAGAGTTCTGATTAGATCAGGCTGGTGGAGTACGGGGCTGTCCTCACCCTGCAGCCTTTGGCCCTGGCTGTCAGAGGGAACACAAAGCCTTGACATATCTCCAGCTGGGACGCCCTGCTCAGGCACAGCTCTAGGCGTTTCTCTGCGTGGTTCACGAAAAGGCAGAGACACTTTCCGAGTTGTTCCACACCTGGTGCGAAAAAGTAGTCACCCAATGCTGAACTGCAAACAATGTAGAATTCTTGGCACATCATCTGAAAAAGAGCTTTGAACTTCATGCCTGTCTCTGCAGTAGAATCCCACCGGCATTCTGCTGTGCGTTTGAAAGGGCTGATGTTAAGAGTGCTTAACAGACGAGTGGGAGTACTGGGGTAGCGATTAGGAGAATGGGCTTTAGGGCGGGGCACCCTGGGTTTCCACCCGGGCTCTGACGGTTCTAGTTGTGTGGTCTCGGGCAGTGCTCTTTGAGCATGGTGATAGCTCCTATATCCTGGAAGACATGGAGGCAAGAGCTGGGGACAGCAACGGGCACAGGGCAAAGTGGGCTGGTGTCATGGTTATTGGACAAAGGCTCCTATGGACTTTCCACGGGGCTAAGGGAGAGAGAAGGGGAGAGAGAGGAGAAGAGAGAGAGGGGCTGCTTGTACTTACCGACTCAAGGTACCCAGCAGGGAAAGGGCAAACCAGCCCTTGGGAAACATCCCTATAAACACTATTAACACTCTTTCCGAGTGTAGACCAGGGATTAGTTGACAGACCACATATTTATTTCCTCTCCAAGTAGAATATGTTACATTTCCCTTTCTCTGACACTCTGGGGTCTTGAAAAGTCCAGGAAACACCTTTACATGCCTTGGCCCAGACTCGTCTTCCTGTCCTTTTCATCTTGACAACTGTCCCTGGCCTGGAGTAATGAGTCTCCCAGCCGCAGCCCCTCTGGGTGAGAACTGCCTTCACCAGAAATTTCCCCTCAAAATCAGGTACCGCAAAACTTCAGGGAGTTTGGAGAAATCCTCTGATGTATGTCTTCGAGATGTCTAGTCACGAGTCTGGAGAAGATGTGAGATGAAGGGAGGCAGTGAGTTGGCACTAGAAATTTCGAGAGAAAGAAAGGAAGAAAAGAAAGGATAGGAGGGAGGGAGGGGGGAGATATATAGAAGAGAAAAGGGACATTTTCAAAGTTTGCTGCTAAGAAAGGGAAACCCGTGAAGTGAGCCTTTGTGTGTAAATATATATAAAAATATGAACCTTTGCAATAACAAGGATAAATTTAACATGCAGAAACATATACACGATAGGATGATAAATGCAGTGGGATACAAAATTGTAAATGGGATGATTACAACAATGTGAAAACCAAATAAAAACAGAAAATGAATTGACAGAAGAATTTCCAAAGTGTGAGCCGTGGTGGTGGTCTTTGGGAAGCTCAGAGGAAGTTTCTTCTTCTTCTTCTAGAACAAAAAGAATTAATAGATTTATTTCAAAGAGATAACTAACAGCAGCGAGATTGCCCCTTTCAGATGAGGCCCCATGGAATGCTCAGCCCACCACCGTGACCTTCGTGGAGCGGCCTGGCCCTCTCCGCTCCTCCTACTTGCCCCTTCTCAGTTCCAGCGTCTCTCTCCTCTCCATGCCCAGCGCAGCTGAGTTTTGACAGATGTTTTTACCTCCTAGGATCTTCCTGCCCTGTTCCCCCTTCAGCTGCTACCAGACTCAGTGACCTACATGAAGGGGCTCTTGCTACCCTCCCTCCCTCCCTCCTGCCCCTTGCTTCAGATCCCTCCTATGTCCAGGCACGTCCTCCCTGTCACTCCCTGGCTTCTGGGTCCTTCCTCTAGTCCGTGGCCTCCCCCTTGCCCTCAGGATAAAGGTCCATCCCATTCTGGTGCCAAGGGCTTCCTCGCTCACCCTTCCCCACGTCCCACCCCACGCTCTGCCCGACTGGCTTTGAGCCTCGACCTTGAGTGCTGTCGCAGCCCGGGAAACATTTCTACCACCGCACTTAGCACACGTGACTGAAAGTATCTGTTTCTTATCTCTCATGCCCCCAAACTAGAAAGTCTCTAAGGGAAGACGCCAGGTCTCAGCCATGGTTGAAACCCTCAGTTCCAGCCACAATCCCTTACACATGATAAGATCTCAGTAAGCAGTGACTCCCCTTAACAAAACTTTTCCACGCTTCCCCCTGAATGCAGCCCAAACCCCTTGCCTGACTTGAGGAACACCCAAAGGTTGATGTGAACCCCCTTCTGCTGCTCTATTTCCCACTGCCCCCCACCCTAGGCCCCCCAGCACGGCCATGCTGAATATTCACTTTCTCCCAAGCACACCTTGTCCATAGTCAAGCCACTCTTTTTCTAAGCCCAGAGCTCCCTCCTGTCTCTGGTTAGCTCATTGAATTCTGCTTCCCTTTCCAGTCCCAACTCCAGCTCCATCTCCTCTTACCACCTGCCCCCCAGGACGCTCACCCAACATGCACAGCCATCCTTCCCTGCTTCTGGAACTTCTCCTGTGCGCCCCTTACTTCCCTAGTTCCACTTGTGTAAGCCCTGAGCCATGGTCGGCAGGCACTCGGATCCCCCACAGGGTCATGTACATGGGAACCTCACAGTAAGAGCTGGAGGCCACGGGTCACCGGCTGGTGGGGAGGTCACCAGGCTGAGTGTGTCTCTTTTGGTTCCTGAGCTGGGGATCTATTTCTCATGCAGTCTGCACCTTGAGGGAGGGCCCTGGAACCTAAAAGGAGAGGTTAGGACACTCTAGCCCTTCCCCTGGGCTGCCTTTTCTCTCCTTCCTTGTTTCCTGCCAAAGGACAAGGGGAGAACAACGGAGAGGCCCGGCTGACAGCTAGCAGAGCCCCCAGGCCAGGCCCCAGTAGACGAAGGACTCCACATCTTGCAGCCAGCATCCCAGTCAGTCCTCAGAGTCCCCCAGCACTGCAGCCTTTGCTGGATCTGTAGGCAAATTCCTACCAGTGCAGAGGAAAGCATTAGGAAAGAGAAAACCATGTTTGTTTTCTTGTACTTGTCGACTTCCCGTGGCTCCCTCTGAAGACTCTGCTGGCATTGGAGAACTTCCGGGTTTGGGATCCGTATCAGTCTTCCGTTCATCAGACCCCATCTAAAGCCACCCAGCCTGCACCTTGCCCTCATTCAGAAAGAACTGGAAGAACGTTCACCCTCTAAATACATAAATGAATTAATTAATCCAATTGAGATTATTGTGCTTTTATCTTCTGTGTTCTCTGGGCTCCCAAGAAAAGATGTTGGTGTCCAGGAGGGGCTTCACCTCGTCCTGCTTTGCATCCCAGCTCGGGCTGGAGCCAATACCAGAGAACTTAGAGCACCTGCTCAGCCTGTAAGAATGCAGGATGATGTCACACACTCACCCCTGCTTGCTGTCTCTCCTCCTGCCCCGGATGTGACGTCAACTGTGGCACTTCTGGCCTTGATGAAAGGACTTGCCCAGGGGAGGGAGGATTGGCTGAGGCTACTCAGGAAGGCTTTTTTTTTTTTTTTTCTTTCCTGTTTTTTGAGTGAATTGAGGGGAATGAGGCTTGCCTGGCTCGGGAGACCAGGAATCATTGGTGTGAATATGGGGCTAAGACCTCTGGCAAGTCTGGGTGGTGTGGAGGGCAGTGGGTCCTCAGTTCTGGTTCTCCAACCTGGGCCTGCAATTGTCGCCATTGTATGCAGATCAGGGCAGGCTCCTCACCCACTGTCAGTGTGCCCTTCAGGTGCTCCAAACTGGGGCATGGCCTCTGCTTAACTAGAAAGAGGCCTGGGCTGGTGACTCACTCTAAGTCACCTGAGAATCTGCAAACCTTCAGCTCTGGCCCAGATGGCCCGTCTCCCGCGTACAGAGCCTTCCCTGTGTCTGTCAGGACAGCCTCCCAGCCAAGGGACCTGAGAGGACAAACTCGAGTTCTAAAAACCAGACAGTGGTGGGGATGAGACTCCTTGGGACAGGGTCTTCCTCACTGGCTTCTCTCGTCCCTAACCACCAACTTTTTTCCCCCCCAAGATTTATTAAGATATATATACATATGTATATATATATACATATGTATATATATATTTATTAAGAGATTTATTTAAGGGAGAGAGAACACGCGGGGGGAGGGGGCAGAGGGAGAGAGAATCTTAAGCAGACTCCCGCTGAGTGGGGAGTCTGACCTCAGGACCCCAAGATCACGACCTGAGCCAAAAATCAAGAATCGGACGCTCAGTTGACTGAGACCCCCAGTCTCCCTCCTCCCCAGCCACGAACTTTGACTGTCTTAAAATGTCGAGGCTCTTTGTGACCTCCTGAGAGCATCATGTCCTTTGAGCTTGTGCATTTGGGGCTGAACAACAGCCAATCAACCAGCCTAGAAGGATCAGCTACCTAATCTCTACCTAATCTTACCTCCTTGCCTGGAGGCAGGGTCTCTGCGTGTTTATACCAATGGAAAGCACAAGGTTAGTTATTCATCACTGAAACCAAGAAGGGCAGAACCACCCAGGAAGGAGATGCACTCCCTGGGATTTCATTCATCAGAGACACCTAATCTGGGGACAGCACCGACCATCAGCTAACTCTCCTCTCTATATTCTCCAGGATCTCCAGTGTTGTATTTGGGGTCCTGGAGAAAGAAGAAGGGTTTTCAACTTGGAATTAATCTACCTGGCTCCAAGTTGCTGCAGCCCATCCACTTTTCTTGGGAAAGAAGTCCTGAAAATGTCTGGGAGCCCCATGTGCCGTGCAGATCCTGGTGTAAAGATGGCCACCATTTTGTCGAATGCCAACAGGGTGCCGCACGGAACAGAGATCACATGGATTGCCCGTCCAACAGGCTGACAATCACAGTGCCCTATGTGTCCCTGTGGAAATCTCCAACTCAGTTTATATTTTAAAAGAAAATAAACACACCCAGACAACCATCTCCTGTACTTCCCCTCCCTCTGATAACGGAACAAACCCTTTACGATGTCAACGGCTTACTGGGGGCAAAGGCCACAGACCCTAACTCCACACCAAGGGGCTGGGCTCGCCCTTGAGACTGTGCCAACTAGAGATCTAGGTGTAGCCGGGCCTCTCTCCACTTCTCAGGGAGGTCTGGAACTGGATCCAGCTTCAGCTTGGATTCCGAGGGGTTCTAGCTAGGTCAGACCCAATCTGAAGACAATTTGAACCTCTTGCTCAATAGTATTTGGGAATCCTGCACTTTTCCACTGGGAAGAGGGAGCTGCAGAAACCTGCCTAGCCCTGGGACTCTGCCCAGCGCCCGGCATCCTGCAGGTTTGCTGGGCCCCTCCCAGCCCTGGTCTCACCCCAAGTGAGCTGGCATTGGCTGGTTGGTCTGGTCTCACCCAGGATGCCTGTTTGCCTTGGCCTCTGTCAAGGAGGTAAGGAGCCCGAGGAGCCAGGGGGTTAAGCAAGAGCTTCCCAAGGGCGAATTCCTGCCCAACGCCTGGTATCTGGTTCCTGAGTCAAGCATGGGTAGCTCTGTTTTCTGTTTTGCTGATTCCTGATCATGCAGCACATTGCACACTGGCTCTCTCTTCTGGCCTGGGTATTCCCTCCCAGAAGGAGGAGTTCAGCAGAGGGGTCCGACGGCCACGGTCCAGATGTAGATCTTACATGGGAAGGCTTCCACCAACTGAATTCTCAGAACCTCGTAAGGCGCTTCAGAGACGCTCTGGAGTTCTGTTAGCCCTTCGTCCGGGCCCCACTTAATCGAAGTGGCCAGGTGTTCTTTTAGAGCCCTCAAATACGCAAGGGCTTGATATCAGGGTGGTTTAAATATGGGAGGGGCAGGACATGGCATAATGTGTGAGGCTGGGACTTACAAGGAGTAGATAAGACCCTTCTTTGTCATGATGACAGCTCTGCCCAGCGTCACCCACCATTTCTCCGGTCACCCTGTGTCACAGGGCTGCATCTGATTAATTTTGCACATAGGTTTGAAATGTATGAAAGACGGTCTGAATTTCTCGGCCCTCCTCTCGAGCAAAGCTAGTAGCACAGACCGCAGCAGGCCGTTCCTCTTCTGTCTCTGAGAGCCGGGAGGTGAAAGGCTAAGGAAAGCCTGCTCCTATCCCCATTTTTACACGAGATTCTAGAATCTGCCAGGGACCCACCTGCTTAAACCTATCTCGGCATAATTATGAACACCTCCCTTCGTTCTGCAAAGGGACAGCTGGACAGTGGATTATATAGTCCTCCGAGGTGCAGAGGACATCGCATTCATTCCGGCCGCATTCTTTCCAGATGTGCAGAGAGCCTGGTGAGGCTGGAGAGGCGGAGGGTGAGAAAGGGAAGTGACTCGTCCACGCTCACCCGGTGAGTCAATAGTAGAGCAATTAATGAGAATCCAAGAGCTTTGACTAAGGAGCGACTCACCCCTGACCCCGCCCTGCTAGAGGAATAGAACGGACACAAACTGGTTGAAACAGCACCGGTGCCAAGACGTGAGTAAAGCGGTGGGGAGAAGGCTATCAACTGAAAATAACTGGAAGACAAAGGGAATCCCTCAACATGTGTTGGTTGAGAAGAGAGTGCCTGTGTGCCCGTGCACTTGAACGGGCTTTAGGAGCCTCACAAAGGGATGAGCGCGAATAATACTGTACAGCGAGCTGACCCATCCTACTGGGAGCTCAGCAGCTGCCAGATGATGGGTGAGTTGATGAGTTAGGTACAAGGGACCGCAGGCAGAAAGGAAGCATGAAGGAGTCATTGCAGACAATCTGGGCGGACTGCATGAAGGAAGCAGTAAGCTCCCCCCGCTGGCAGGTGGCACAGGGCCGTCCCTGCCGTGTGTGCTCCGAAGGACCCCGGGCTACCTCCACCCCTACCCCAGTGTTGCTTAGTGAGCTGAGTGGTGAGCTGGCTTCTGAAAGAGGAAGTATGACCAGGAGAAAGGGTAGAAGACTGCCTGGCTGGAGCCCAGCACGACTGAGGAATGTGTGGGGACTGTGGGCAGACAGGCCTGCCTGAAGCAGAAGGGCTGGTGTGGGGGGAATCAACAGAGAAGGGAGAAAAGAAACAAAGACTGTCTGCCCAGCATCCTCATTTTTTTGGTTTTATGGGAAAATGGTGAAACTTTTTTGCAAGCAGCGATTATAGAGGGTGGGAGTAGGAGGGTGGGACTAGGAGAGAAACCACGTTGATTTTTTTTTTTTTTTTTGGACCGAAAGAATGTTTTCCCCAAACTAAACAAAGTTGGATTGAGAAATTCAACATGGTACCTTAGGGACCTGGTAACTCATTGCTACGTGGAGGCCTGCCTTCCCACAGGCGCCTGCTTCAGGCTCTAATGGCTGTCTGGGGAGAAGAAGGGGACACTCCAACTTTTCAAGATCCAAACAGTTATGGTTCTCTTTTTGCAAAATAGTTTTCCTCGCCTCCTGTGATGGCACTGGAGTCCTTTGCGGGAGCATCTTTCTGTGCGCCTGGGCTGCACAGGTGAGTGTGCGCCCCGCCCCCCTCCCTTACCTGCCCAGGGACCAGACTCCTCCTCAAACACAGCTGGGAGCCTGGGACCTAGGTGGTCCTCCCTCATTTCATGCCCTGCTGTGTTACCTAAAAGGTGATTTCCCTCAAGAGGGGGATTAGTGTCATTAAAGAAACAAAGGCATCCCTTAATTACAAGCCTAAACCCTTGCCTTCAAAGAGGGCTGGAGGAAAAAGTGGTGTTGGGGCCTGGGTGGTCTTGCTGGTACCACTTCTTTGGTGATTTGATTCACTGAAACCGTTCATTTTAGGACTGCCTCTTTTTTTTTTTTTTTTTAAAGAAAGGTAGGAACATTTGACCTTCTTTAGCAAATTGCAGTGATTTTTAAGTAAATAAAAAAGTCAGTGGCCCCAGCCGCGATCTCCCGTGTCAGATACAGTGTGTCTGGTGACAGGAACTATCTCCAGCCTTGCGGGGGGTGGGGGGGCAGGGAGAGGAGGCAAAACACTACAACAGCTCAGTTGCCCATTATGGAGTCATATTTTGATTTACATGAAATTCTTGTTCTCAACCATCTGATTTATGTTAACTACTAGATCTAAATCTAGTCAGGTCTTATGCCTGCAAAAACCCCTTTAATGAGCATGATATCTTAAATTGTTTTTCAATTGGGGTGGCAGTGCTCCTGTTTGTTATCTGGGGAGCTGGAAGTCCTGAGGCCACCTGCACAGTCCCACGGGGGTAAGATTTTAATCTGCTGGCTCTCCCCAATCCCCCCTCTCCCAGGCCCCTGCTGGGGTCTGAGCCACAAAGCCTCAGTTGGAAATCTGGGCCCTGGACCAGCCTGGGGTGCTGGGGAGGCCTCGGGGGGCCCAGGTTCCACATGAGACAGAAGTGGGACAGCAATCCTTCGGGGGGGGGGGGGGCGTGGGGGGGATCCTGCTCCTGCTCCTGTTCCGGGGCTTCTGAGCTGGGTGTGGGAGAACCCAGATCCTGCTTCTTCTGGAGTGCCTAGTGGGGACGGGCCCCATCCTCAGGGGAGCGGCAAGGGTGGGGGTTTCTCCGTCTCAGACAAGAACCAGGGCTGGTCTCCAGTCCTGGCACCTTTCAAGTGTGGGAAGGAGGCACCCCGTGCCTCTCCCGAGCACCCCAGGCATCTGACTCGGATGCTGGACCTTTGCAGTCACAGGTGCCAATGTCCATGCCAGGGACCCAGCAACTGTCTCTATCTAGGTAGATTAAGGGCTGAATCCCAGCGTCAACCTAACTTTTTCCCAAGCAGCCTCGAGTAGCCAGTTGGAAAGCTCTTCAGCTCAATCCCAGCCTCTGTCCTATCAATGCAGCACGGAAGTGAGGATCTCAGCAGAGACACCCCCTCCCGCCCCACCAAGCCAGATGGGTTAAACACAGGGCAACGTGCCTTGCGCCTTCTTAAAGACAGGGCCGTGTCCATATAAAGTCCTACAGTTGTTCACTTTCACAGAGACAAATGATTTATTTCAAATTCCATTTTGCTCACGGCTAGCTCTTCCTGAATAGTCTCCAAAACGCTCCCATGAAAGCCACTTACACAGCGGCTCTGCCTAATGCACTGGCCCAAAAAGGGCCCTGGGGGCAAGAACAGCCAAAGGGACATAACATAGATTTTTCTCAGCCAGGCCTGGGGTGGGGGACGGGGGTGGGGAGAACGGGGGCGGGGAGGTTGAGGGGCGGCTCCATTCAGTCCCCAAGATGGAGAATGTCTCCTTTAGCGAGAAGCTAGACCGCGGGCTTTCTCAGTTTTTTCTCCTCTCCCGAAGCTACAAGTCGCTTCTCCCCTAATTCTAGGTCATTGTCCGAATAACCATCCACCCAGAGTGGCCAGTGAATGTGGGTCAGGTAAAGGTAGCAAGAGTTCCTGGAAAGTGGCAGAAAGACAGATTATTCTACAAATGATGCTGGAGCTGTTCAGAAATGGTTGGCCATTTGGAAAAACAAGTTAAGCCATAGCTATCTTTACTCTTGGCTCCCAATAAATTCTTCATAGATAAGACTTCAAGATAACGTTTGAAACCAAAAGATTTAAAACTCATAGGTGCCTTTGTCGATCATTTCTGTAAGGGAAGTTCTTTCTAGAGAGGAAGCCATCGATTTAAAAACCATAAATTCCAGGGGCGCCTGGGTGGCTCAGTGGGTTAAGCCTCTGCCTTCAGCTCAGGTCATGATCTCAGGGTCCTGGGATCGAGCGCCGCATCGGGCTCTCTGCTCAGCAGGGAGCCTGCTTCTCCCTCTCTCTCTGCCTGCCTCTCTGCCTACCTGTGACTTCTGTCTCTCTGTCAAATAAATAAATAAAATCTTTAAAAATAAAAAAAATAAAAAAAATAAAAAAATAAAAACCATAAATTCCATACCATAAAAGCGTCTCTACCTTTGTGTGACAAAAGCCCCTTTAAACAGGAAATATTTGCAACCCATCGTAATAACACAGGACTAATTTCCTTAAATTACAAAGAGCTAGCACAAATCAATAAACAAAAAGCAGAATAACCCAGTAGAAAACTGGGCAAGAAACAGCAATTGAAGACACACGTCCGAGTGCTAACAGGATACCGCTTGTCCCCTAACTGGCAAAGACTGTCAAGTTTTATAATAATTACTGCCTGTGAAGGTATGTGGAGGAACAGGTGTGTGCAAATATTGTTACAAGGGCTGTCGGCTGGTGGTCATTGGCCACTATTAAGATTCTTCTAAGAGCAATTTAGTAACGTCAATCATAATTTTCAATGTACATAATCTTCGATCCAGGAATCCCACTGCTTGAAATTGAGCCCACAGCTACCTTGGCAAAATCCTACCAGGACACCTGGGACGAGGATGTACCTTACACCGTTGTTGGGAATGGCAAAAACAATAACAAAAACAAAAACAAGAAAGCTGGGCTCCGCTGTGACTGGTGAGAAAATAGAACTCTATGAAGAAGTTTCTAAAGAAAGGAAAAAGGTTCTGAGTTGATTAGTGGGTCTTGATATAAGGGGTTCAGTGATTCTTTTTCTTAAATAAGTACAGAGTGAGAGCCAGGCTCTGGGCAAAGTATTAGCAATATTTGAAAAAGTTCTGAAATCATGCACCTCATTAGCAAAAAAAAAAAAAAAAAAAAAAAGTTGGAGCTTATTCTCCAACATACATGTTGATTTATTTATAAATACATTCAAAAATGGATAACATGAGTGAATTAAAACACAGAAATATGAGCTCTAATACTTTTCCTGCCCCCCGAATTATCTTAGGGGAACCCCGCCTTAGGTGTGTGTGGTGGCCCCACATTAGAGAGAAATAGAGTGTATCACTCTGGCAATTCAAAAATACATACACGGGGCACCTGGGTGGCTCAGTCATTCGTTCAGCCTCTGCCTTCAGCTCAGGTCCTGATCCCAGCATCCTGGGATCGAGCACTGTTTTGGCTCCCTGCTCAGCGGGGAGTCTGCTTCTCTCTCTCCCACTCCCCCTGCTTGTGTTCCCTCTCTCTCTGTCTCTCTGTCAAAACACACACACACACACACACACATACACACACAAATATGTGTCCAAATTCTTTGATGCTCCTTCCACTGAGAAGGGAGGGCTATGCCTGCTTCCCTTTCAAACCGGGCAAACTCTTCTGACCAACAGGGTTAGGCAGAAATGACAATCCGTGATTCTGAGTCCATGTTATGAAAGGGATTGCTGCTTCTGCCTCGTCTCTAGAACACTTGTTCTCGAAGCCTTCAGTGGTGAAGTGAGTGGTGAGGCTGCCCTGAGATCACCAAACTGGTGCTGGAGGGAGGGCATCGGGGCAGCCCCAGGGCACCCAGGTCTTTGTCTGGCTGTAACTGCAAAGGGTACCAAGCCTACCACACAGCTGAGCCTTTCCCACCTTCCGGACCCTTGGAAACCATGAGAGGGAGATAAAAAAATGCTGGTGCTGCCTTAAGCCTCTGCATTTTGGAGTGATTTACTACACAACAATAGGTAACAGGAGCAATTGTGATCCTAAATTGTCGTAGATGGTGTGTGTGTGTGTGTGTGTGCGTATGCACACACTATAAAATTTGTATAAATTCGATCATGCATGCACGTTTGTTGTACTTTGCATCATTGTGAGGGGGTGGAGAAGAAAGTGCTGGAGTGATTTTTTGGGGGGTGGTGGGCTGGGAGGCCATGAGGTCATCTCTGCTAGAAATGAGATGGTAATGTTCTATGATGGCTTGCATGCTGTAATATTTATCTATTTATTTATTTATTTTTGCTTTTGGAATCTCTCAAAAATTTTACCTGTCTTGGGAGGAGACATACTAGCTTTCCAAAGAAGATTCTGCACAGTACCAGCTCTGGCTAAACAGTAGCAACGTGCTTAACACCATCTGAAACTGACTCTAGTCATTAATCGTATAGCCTCTGAGGCCAGACCACATCAGTCCACATCCCGGCTCCTCCATTTCCTGTCTACTCTGAACCTCAGTCTCCTCTTCCGTAAATTGCAAATAATGCTAGGACCTCCTTATATTATCTACTGCTGTGCAACAAATCACCCCCCAAACATAGCAGCTTACAAGAACGGGTTATGAATCCAGGCATGGCTTACCCGGGAACTTCCGGCTCCAGGTATCCCATAAGGTTCTGGTCAATCTGTCCTCTAGGGCTGTGGTCCCATCTGAAGGTTTGACTGGGGGAGGCCCCTCTTCCATGTCAAATGCACGTGGTTGTTGGTGAGAGGCTATTTCTTGTAGGCTGTTGGACTGAGGGTCTCAGCTCCTCACTGGTTATTGGCTGGGGGTCTCCCTCAGTTCTTAGCCACATAGGCTCCCACTACAGGGCAGCTCGCAGCACGGCAGCTGGAGCACCCAAGATAGAAGGTGATGTTTTTATGACCTAAACTTGCAAGTGACATCCCATTACTTCTACCAGCCCGTCCTTTAGAACTGAGTGTATAAATCCAGCCCACACTCAAGGGGAGGGAGTTATACAAGGAAGTGAATGTCAGGAGGTGGGGGCATCAGAGGACATCCTAGAGGCAGCCAGCTGCCGCACCCATGGGATGGTCAAGAGGATTAAATGAATTAATGTCCAAAGTACAGCACATAGTGTTGGAGACAGCATTTGCTCAGTAAATGGAAGTTCTAATTAATGATATAGATTCCTCTCTTTGTTTAACAGTAAATGCCCAAGTGCCCTTTCTGCAACAAATTTATGGCGAGATTTCAGTGAAGCCCTTTTGCCAACAACGTTCTAACTCATCCTTGTTGCTATTTTCCTGGAATTCATGGAGCAGGACTCCCTTCCAGCAGTCCCTGCCAGGATCCGATGGGGCTGACCCTTTCATAGCCCTGGGCCTTGCATTACAGCTGGCTCATCATTTATTCAACCTTTGTGTAGCCATTTAGCACCTCCAAGAGACAGAAGCTCAGGTAGGGACGGGGTGAGCCAGGCAGACATAGCTAATGCCTTCACAGAACATACAGGTTATCGAGTGGATCTGGACGGAGAAATGGCACTTCGGCCATTCTTGGTGCCTCTTTGTCCTGCTAACAGGGGAGACGTAGGTCTAAATGATTGCTGGGGGTCAATGGGAGGTTTGTTATTAGTTTTTACATTTAATTTCCCCAGTACTTAATTTAATTAGAACACATTTGCCATTTTATATTTAGGAAACTTTCTGATGTTGAGTGTGCCCTCACAAGGGGTAGAGGCAGAGAAGTCAACTTCTTGCCAGCCTCACGGGATAACAGTTTCACCAGGTAGGTGACATGGCAGTTTCCTGGGAGAACTAGCCCTGGTCAAGGAGGACAGAGCTAGGACTCACATGAGTATGATCATACTCCAGGGCCCTTAACTATTCTCTGTAAAAGCATCTATATAGACTCAAAAGCATACATTTATGTATTTAGCCACTATTTTATGAATAAATAAGCAGTTGCCTCTCCTGACTGCTCGCTATGGCCTTTATGGTATAGACAAAGCAAAGGACCAGCAGGGACTGTGGACCCACAGGCAGCTTATTATTTCTTCACAGAGACCAGAGTCACCTATAGTGGAGAGTCCAACATGAGCTCTTCTGCTGAGAGCCAGACTTGTCTGGGCACAACAATCAATGTGTGAAAGGGTAAAAGGCCAAGGGAACATTCTGGCTGACTCTAGCAGTCATGAACAGAACACCTGACAAAGTGACCTGAACAAAATAATACCTGTTATCTTGCCTAACGAGAAGTTTGAGGGCTGAGTAGTTCAAGGATTAGTTAATTTAGAGGCTGATATGGAAAACCTGGTTTCTTCCCTTCTGTTGGCTTCTCTATCCTCAGCATTGTTGGCTTTTGTCTTCAGGCTTGCCTCTTCATGCTTGCAAGATGGCGGCCCCAGCTTCTGACTTCACCAGCCTTTCGTAACCGCATTGAGAGGCAAACAAATCGGTCACAAATTACCTGCATGACAGGCCACATTTGATAAGCCTGATCTTGTAGGTGAAAGAATGGAAATGGAGCAATGAATTATCTACCTTTATTACATGAATTAAGTTATGTGCTCTTTTTTTTTTTTTTGGATTTTATTTGTTTATTTGAGAAGGGGAGCATGAGCGGGGAGAGGGGAAGAGGGTGAGGAGGAAGCAGACTCCCCTCCAAACAGGGAGTCCGATGTGGGGCTCCACCCATACCATGAGATCATGGCCTGAGCCAAAGGCAGATGCTCAACCAACTGAGCCACCCAGGCCTCCTAGTTATGTTCTCACTTTATTTTATTTTATTTTTTAAAAGATTTTATTTATTTGTTTGACAGAGAGAAATCACAAGTAGAGAGGTAGGCAGAGAGAGAGGAGGAGGCAGGCTCCCTGCTGAGCAGAGAGCCCGATGCGGGACTCGATCCCAGGACCCTGAGATCATGACCTGAGCCGAAGGCAGCAGCTTAGCCCACTGAGCCACCCAGGTGCTCTATGTTCTCACTTTAAGTGACAGTGAATCCTTGGGTAGTTTTGGGATCCACCTATTTCCAAGTTTCAAAGAATGTGTTCTTTTAATTCACGGTCCTCCAACAAACATCCTTTCAAGAACATGAATTGTGATCTAAGAAGACCATCACTGTGGGCTTGACTCAATCATAGGGATAATAGCAAGAATCCAAAAACATTCAACAAGCAGAGAAAAGGGCCAAAAGAATATAATTACAAAGTGCAGAAGTTCTCAAAACATTTTAGACCTTTGCTTCTTACTCATGATTCCCCTTTCTGTGTGGGCCAACAGGAAAAAAAAAATCACTTCTCTGAGGCATGTCTTCTAGAGTGAGCTGACCCAGAGTCTTTATGAGATGAGATGGGAATTAATTCATAATTATATATACAGCAAACAAACCTCACTACAAAGGTAGCCCTTTATCTTACCTACACTCTACAGTATTAAAATTTATTCATTCAATCAACAAGTACTTTTTAGCACCTACTCTGTGACAAGCATTGTTTTAGGCTCAAGTCTTCTCATGGTGCTCCAATTTTCTCCTTCCAATATTCATATTCAATAAACATTTATCAAAAACCCTCCTGGATTGCAGAGCTATAATCTGTAATCAGTCACACATTCCCAGAAAATATTGACAAAACCTCAGTTCACAAGATCAAGGACTCAGAAAATGGGGGGTTAGAGTACAAAAATAAAAATGGTATTGTGTGTGAATATCCACACACATACACATAGATATGCATAATGAAACAAAAATTCTGAAAGACAACAATTTTGAAACAATCTCTGTCTGTGTTAAAGATCTGCTCTCTCTTAATCTCCATCAGGCATTTGGTAGATATTTGTGGTATCATGATTTTCTAAGGCACATTCTTCCAACAAATATTATGCTATGTAAGCTATGGGTTCTTTTATGTTTATAAAGTAGTCCTTGCTGGCTTGAAATGCAATATCTTCTTTCATTCACATTCTCCCTTGCTCTACTTGTACAAATCTCAACAAAATCTTGTGTGACTGTATTTGTCAGCTTCGATACATAACAAACAATCCCCAAATCTCAGTAATTTACACCAGTAGTTTATTTCTCATTCATGATACATGTAGCTTATGGCTCTGCTGTGCCTCTGTCCCATGTTTTTTCTCATTCCAGGTTGCAGTGGAAGGAGTAGTCTTTATGTGGAATCTGCTGTCCTCTTAGAAGGCGCCAGGAGAGCAAGTGACCAAGCTGAACCACAGAATTACATTAAAATTTCTCCTTATAATGGCATGTATCATGTCTGTTCACATGTCCTTCAAAGTCAGTCACATGATCAATCCGGACAAGGAAGGAGGAAGTATACTTGACCTATAAGGAGTTCTGACACAGGTAAGGATGTATAATCCTTTAATTAAAAAATTTTTTTTGACTTTTTAAAAATTAACATATAATTTGTTGTGTGTTTCAGGGGTACAGGTCTGTGATTCATCAGTCTTACACTATTCACAGCACTCACCATAGCACATGCCCTCCCCAGGGTCCATCCTCCAGCCGCCCCATGCCTCAGCCATCTCCCCTCCAGCAACCCTCAGTTTGTTTCCTGAGATTAAGAGTCTCTTATAGTTTGTCTCCCTCTCTGGTTTTGTCTTGTTTCATTTTTTCCTCTCTTCCCCTATGATCCTCTGCCTTGTTTCTTAAATTCCACACATCAGTGAAATCATATGATAATTGTTTTTCCTCTGATTGACTCATTTTGCTTAACATAATACCCTCTAGTTCCATCCATGTCATTGCAAATGGCAAGATTTTGAATTTTTGATGGCTGCATAATATCCCACTGTGTGTGTGGGGGGGTGTATATATACATATATATGTATATATATATGTATATATACACCACATCTTTGCTCATTCATCTGTCAATGGAAATCTGGGCCTTTTCCATAGTTTGGCTATTGTGGACATTGCTGCTATAAACATTGGGATGCACGTGCCCCTTCAGATCCCTACATTCATATCTTTAGTGTAAATACCCAGTAGTTTGATTGCTAGGTTTAGGATAGCTCTATTTTTCAATTTGTGAGGAACCTCCATACTGTTTTCCAGAGTGGCTGCACCAGCTTGCATTCCCACCAGCAGTGTAGGAGGATTCCCCTTTCTCCACATTCTCGCCAACATCTGTCATTTCCTGGCTTATTTATTTTAGTCATTCTGACTGGTGTGAGGTGGTATCTCTTTGTGCTTTTGATTTGTATTTCCCTGATGCCAAGTGATGTTGAGCACTCTTTCATATGCCTGTTGGCCATTTGGATGTCTTCTTTGCAGAAATATGTGTTCATGTCTTCTGCTCATTTCTCATTTTTAAAAGATTTTATTTATTTATTTGAGAGGGGGGGAGCAGGATCAAGGGGAGTGGCAGAGGGAGAGGGAGAAGCAGACTCTTTGCTGAGCAGGGAACCCAACATGTTTCTGGATCCCAGGACCTCGAGATCATGACCCGAGCCGAAGGCAGACATTTAACTGATTAAGGCACCCGAGCACCGCAGGATGTATAATCCTTTTAAAGGAGAAGGAATAGGGTCACCTGGTTGGCTCTGTCAGTGGAAAACATGACTCTTGATCTTGGGGTTGTGAGTTTAAGCCTCACATGGCATGTAGAGATTAGTTAAAAAAATAAAAAATCTGGAAAAAAAATAAAGGAGAGGGGCACCTGGGTGGCTCAGTGGGTTGAGGGTCGGTCTCTTGGTTTTCAGCTCAGTTCATCATCTCGGGGTTGTGGGATCGAGCCCTGTGTTGGGTTCTGTGCTCAGCGTGGAGTCTGCTTGAATTTCTCTTTCTCCCTCTGCTCCTTACCCCTACCCCATTCACATGCACTCTCTCTCTCTCTCTCTCTCAAATAAATAAATAAATCTTTAAAAAACACAGACACAAAGAAGAGGGAACAAATAATTGTGAACAACACTGTGGTCTGCTACAGCACCCACCTGACTACTGACCAAAATACCGAGGAACTTAAGAGCACGTTGTTTCCTTGGCCTACCTCTCTGTCCATTCATTGAAGGATAGAACAGAGACAGCTCCCCATACTGGGCACACGTGACCCAGGAGAAAGGAAAACCATTATTTTGAGGGGACTGAACTAAGCTCAGCGTTTGATAAAGGGCTACATATTTTTGAGGTTTTTTTTTTTTTTTAAGATTTTATTTATTTATTTGACAGACAGAGATCACAAGTAGGCAGAGAGGCAGGCAGAGAGAGAGAGGAGGAAGCAGGCTCCCCGCTGAGCAGAGAGCACAATGCGGGGCTCGATCCCAGAATCCCGAGATCATGACCTGAGCCGAAGGCAGGGGCTTAACCCACTGAGCCACGCAGACACCCCTCTTTTTGAGTTTTTAATAAACAAACATAGAACCACTTGATCACAGCACCTATTGACGGATTGCGGCAGGCTACTTAGCACGATGCTGGCAACTTCCCTAGGGCCCCATTTGTTTTGAGTTTCTTGGGATTCAAAACTGAAAGCAGGAAAGGGATGTCGACAAGCACTCACACTCATGCTTGTCTAACCATTCTGAATTGGTTTAGATTGTGCTTTGTGGCCGCGAGTGGTAGTTGCAGAAATGAGCCACACAGCTCAGACAGACGTGCTCTACTTGGAGAATCGGAATTAGGATGAGGAAGGGGCAGGATAACAGTGCCTTTATATGAGGAGTAAAATTATAATGTTATATGTGGTTCATCATCATGGGGACTGAAATCATTGCTGGTCTCAATTTCTGCCATTTGTCAGGAAAAACGGGGACCTCATGCCTGCCTGCCTGCCTGCCTGCTAATGTTTTTAACCACCTGCTCCATGCCAGACACTGTAGGATAGTTCACGTTTACACAGATACACGCCTACTATTTCTACACATCACTGATTTTTCACCCTAACCCGGGATTTACTCACAGTCATAAAAGATGGCTTATCTTCGAATTTCTTGCCATAAAGCTCTTTCCCTTTATATGACTTCATACTTTCTACAGTTGGCTTAAAGGACACATTTTATGATGAGAAAGCTAAAATGAGAAAGCTAGGTCTTTCTAAACACCTGCCAAAAATGCAATTAACTAATAAGGTGACTACTTTACTCCTCCGTCTGTGGTCTATTGAGATGATGGGTAGATGGATGGATGGGTAATAGAGAGACAGATAATAGAAGAGTTCCCCACACCTTCACACTTGGTATAAGAAAAGGAAGGGAAGAAATCCAAGTAAAATAGTGGTTTCAGCCCTATGTCTCATAGTTACGGCAGCCACTTCAAATTGGAGAGACTTGTCAAACAAACTACCCCCCCAAAAAAACCCTTAATTTCCCAACCTTGGCATTGACCATTTTGAATGATCATTTTGAATATTATCTATTCTTAAAGAACATAGAGCTTGTTTTGACTTTTTTTTTTTAAGATTTTAGTTATTTATTTGAGAGAGAGAATGAGAGAGCACGAGCTGGAGGAGGGGCAGAGAGAGAGGGGCAAGCAGACTCCCCACTGAGCAGGGAGCCCGACACGGGGCTCCATCCCAGGACCCCGAGATCCTGAGCCGAAGGCAGATGCTTCACAGACTGAGCCACCCAGGCACCCCTTGTTTTGACATTTTGTTAATAAGGTCTGGCATACTAATGGCTGGCCTATTATGAGCAGTCTTTGGGCCTTTGTTATGGTAGCCCTAGCAAGCTAATACAATAGATATTTTAAAAACTCAACTTTGGGGCGCCTGGGTGGCTCAGTGGGTTAAAGCCTCTGCCTTTGGCTCGGGTCATGATCTCAGGGTCCTGGGATCGAGCCCTGCATCGGGCTCTGCCCAGCAGGGAGCCTGTTTCCCCCCTGCCCTCTCTCTCTGCCTGCCTCTGCCTACTTGTGATCTCTGTCTCTGTCAAATAAATAAATAAATAAAAATCTTTTAAAAAATAAAAAACAAAAACAAAAAACTCAACTTTGGCTCAGTTTATCTGGAAAAACAAAAAGAACAGTATTACCAGTACTTATAATCACGGGGGGTGCAGTGGGGAATGTAGGCCAGGCGTTCTCTGTTTGCCTGGTCTGGGTTCAGCTTCTCGCTCCATCCCTTAACCAGCAAATCTGCCTTGGAAAAATTACTTAATCTCCTTGTGCCTCAGTTTACATAAACATAAAGTGGGGTAATGGTGCTTATCTCACAAAGTTGTTTGAGTATTAAATGAATTAGTGTCTTAAAGCACTTGGAACAGCGCTTCTCTCACTGCAACTGATACATAAATATTACATAAAGAGATCAGAAAGTACACGGAAATTCAGTTTATAGAATCCTTTTAAATGCTAACACATGAAAAAAAAATTCTGTCGAGGACTCTTGTTTCATGGAGGGAATGCCTGTTAGCAGAATTCAGAGTTCTGACGTTTGTGCTGAGGTTGGGTTTACGGTAGGACTGATGTCTACAGTCAATGCATGTGCTCTGTCGGCAGCAAAGCTGACGTCCCCTGCACCCTGACAGCCGTGACTGGAAGCCATTTCTGCTGAGGATTTTCACATTTGCCAGAGATTTGACAATGGCTGGCATTCCCCCCAACATTTGTTGTGGAGACAGATACGAAGGAGAAAGTCCAGCATGTGTGCTAAAAATGTTCACAGGTGCTGTTTGCACATGACCTGCCGCAGAACGGGGGTAAACACGACTTGATTTCTACTGGTAAAACTTTAACACAAGATAAACTTGCTGACTGCAGAGAGTACCACATGACTGTTCCGTGCATGATAGCAAATATAAACAGTGTCGGGGGAGCGGAGGCCTCCCAGGGTCCAGGGACCACTGCATGGAACTTTCTGGAAGGCCAGTCCAGCCACAATTTGAGTTGCTCCTGAGTTGCTTCTGCTTATGGCAGACAACCCAAGGAAGTGGGACAAAATTGTAAATCAGGAGCATCACACAGTTGAACGTGGTGGTGTCTGGTGACTCACTGTTCTCAACCCACTGACCTTGAATACCCACGACGGTTTCTGCCAGGAAATCCTGAGGGCCTGCTGATGGCCTAGGTTACGTGTGGGAATCTTAAATAGAAGCGGCCAGTCATAGAAAATGCATCTTATAAAGCATTTGCGAAAAGAGGAAAGTTCCTCCAAAAGGAGATCGCACCTGAGTTACATTTCTGCAGATACTATTTCCCTATTCAAACACTGCCTCTGATACATTGAGAACATTTTTATGAGTGTAAAAATCACTGCAGGAGACTTGAAATAGTTTCCTCTCATGTCAGTTCAATCCACAGAGCTATTAAAATTTTCAACACTTCAAGGCACCAAGGAAATATGATCTGAATGCAAGCACTTGAGTAACAGCTGACAGAACCGGGGAGTGGGTAGGCCCACCATCCTTTATATGTATGTTTTTATTTACGTAGAACCAACCACCGCCTAACCTCACTTATCCAGAAAATAGCTTTGGAAAAAGGAAATTTTTTTAAAAGATTTTATTTATTTATTTGACAGAGATCACAAGTAGGCAGAGAGGCAGGCAGAGAGAGAGGAGGAAGCAGGCTCCCCGCTGAGCAGAGAACCCAATGCGGGGCTCGATCCCAGGACCCCGAGATCATGACCTGAGCCGAAGGCAGAGGCTTTAACCCACTGAGCCACCCAGGTGCCCCAGGAACAAGGAATTTTTTAAAATGAAAACAAAACTTGAGAAATACTTCTCTTAGACATAGACATCTCTTATGGGAGAGGTAGTCCTTAGTCCCTGACTCAGGAAATATTTATGCTTATTGTATATATAACCTTAACTCGTGTGAATTTCTTGCTTTCACCCCTCCAACACTTAGGAAATTAGGAGTAGAAAGGCCTTCTGCCATAGACAAACACGCTGACCAGAAGTAACGCTGACAGCCCACAGAAGGAGGAAATAGAAAATTATGGAAAGCAGACACAAGAATTCTGAAAGGTACAATGGTTTGGGTCTTCTTAGTGTGCAGGCAAACGTCCTACCTATCTCAGTTGCCTAAGCACATAACTTGGTCGTACAGTAGCATGAGACTCGGTTCTCATGATGATGACTTGGAGACCAAGAAAAGAGAAAAGGGGGTGAAATGTGATTTCCCAGACTCTCTTGGAAAGCAGTCGAGGTTGAGTTACATTTCAGTTGGTTTTCCACCCAACACATCTTGTCTTGTCTTTTGTTTCTTCCTTTCTTTTAAAAAATATTTATTTTATTTTATTTTATTATTTTCTGGTGCTTTGAAGGACAAGCCCTCAATTGTCTAGAACTCAGCTCTCCAGAACAGTTACTTTTCCAAAGAGGGCTGGGATTGTTATTATGGTTGTGTACCACGTACTGTATAGAGAGTACAATTATTACATGTTATGTGACTATTATTAGTTTGCATCTTTTAAGAGCCATCTCACAGTTGCCCTGTTTGGGGATAGTTGAAGCACTGTCTGCTCGAGAGATCTGATTTCTGAAAGGAGAAGAAATGGGGAAAAGAAATGCATGGAAGGGATTGTAAGGAGAGGGTACATCAAAAGGCCTGTTAGGAGGGAAAAAGAAATTTCCCTTAGAGAACAAACAGAATTTCACTGTCTTACTAATTCTAAGTTGAGCCCAGCTCACAAACAGACCTCTGAAACAGCTCACTGTCACCAAGTGCCCTTTCAAATGATGAAGAGCTGAAAGAAATGTGGAAGTCGTCTCCCCATACAATATGTAAGAAATGTTACATTCTTATCTTCCCAAGGAAAAAAGTCCAACTGCGGGAACTCTGAAAGCAAGCCTTGTCAGTTGCAGCCTTCCTTCCTTCCCACGCATCAAACACGTGTGCTCGCACGTGCGCATGCACATGTGCTGCATTAGGGATACTGTCCTGTAGGGAACTGGTAATATCAGCTACCTTCACGGAGGACTTCCTATCAACCAGGCCGGGGGTCAGGGAGCAACGCTAATTATCACTTGACCACACCCCCTCGGGGGAACACAAGTAAATTTCCTGAAAGACACATTGGGCACCACTGAGATGGGATTTGAAACAAGGGTGCTTATTAACCATTACGCTGTGCTGTCTCCTAGTGAGGTTTAAACATTTATCCCTGTAAATGACTCTCATTATCCCAAGGGGCAGGGAAAGGTTGAGGGGAAAAAGAAAGCCACTTTGACTGGAAAGACCCAGCACGGGTGGGTGGACCCTGCTCTACACAGAATGAAATTGCGGGCTCCACTGGTGTGGCTTAAGGAGGGGCTTGTGGCCTCTCTGGGTGACTCTCGTGGAACCCCAATGTGGGGGGCTGGGAAAGGCCATGGTGCTTGGAGGAAGAAGGCACATCTGGGTGACTTTTGCAGCAGAAAATCACCTGCGTACATGCTTCCCTCTTCACCAGGAGTCTTTCTGGAAAATGAGTAAAATGTTCACAATCAGCCCTGCCCTTTACAGCATGTGGCTCCCTGGAAACAGACCAAATGTGACCCTGGGCAGTGTGCTGGGAACACAGGCCGCTGGGAGCCACACAGCGGCTTTCACTCGGGGGCATGAAGGGCTGCCTTGGCTCCATTTTCAGTGACGTCAAGGAATAGCATGACCCGAGGATCTGACTGCAGGGATGGCCATGTGCTCCCAGAGTTCCTGCTTTCTCCTATTTCCACGTAATTACAAAATGCAGATAAAGCAACTGGAAAATAGAAGCTTGCAAACTGGAGAGAGGTGGGGACAGAGAGGAAGGAAAGGAGAGCGAACTGATCTGGGAAATCAACAACCTGTCAATGTAATATACAGAGAAATACGGTAGCCAGTGGTTAGAAAATCAAGTTGTCAACGGTTGAACAGAATGCTAAAAAAGTGCTGAACTGTGCAACGATACAACAAACCAAGGCTCTAGGACCAATAGAGCTTCCAAGACCAGACGGCCAGTGATGAAGCAGCCATGATGTCATGCGGGAAACCTGCAGACCCTTTGCCCCCAGGCTCGGCAGTGAGCTGGCCGAGCAGCGGGATTTGGGTCTCGGACTTGTGAGCAAAGGTTCAACTCCTTGGGAGCCAGCTTAGGCAAATTTGGCGGACGTTTAGGAACATCTCATTCCTCAGTGATTTATGACATTCACAAATACCCAGAGTAAGGAGCTTCTCGCCCTCACCATCCAGCCCCGATTGTTCCCTTTGAGGTCCCCTGGCTCCTGGGCATGAAAGCAGTGGCCAGCACAAGGCAAGTTCTCCATAAGCATAGGTTGATTGAAGGAGTGTGTGCTCTGTAAATATCCACTCATTGACTAAGTCATTGTGTGTGAAAGATCTAGCACTGAATCATAATTCTCCATCTCACTCCATTAAACCCAAAACACAGTGTCCACATGTCTGATTTAGGGGGACACTGTCATTTTAAGGGAACATCCATGAAATGCCTTAACCTTAAAAATTAATAGTTCTGCTATTAAAATCAATACGGGCTTATTGGAGAAAATCTGAAAAGACTTTAAAATAGACTTTAAAAATACTATTTAAAATACTTGAAGAGTCATAAACAATCACCTGTAATCTCAAATCCTGCCACTTAGAGATTAGTTAACATGTTGGTGTTTTTTTCCAGTTTTTTTCCTTATATATACATAGACACATAAACATATTTAAAACTATGATTATATGGAATATATGTTTGTGTATCTGCCCTTTTTTGAGTGCTACAGATTAGGCATTTTCCTTTATGAACAACTATCTTTGAAAATTGGATTTTATTTATTTTTAAAGATTTTATTTATTTATTTGACAGACAGAGATCACAAGTAGGCAGAGGCAGGCAGAGAGAGGGGGAAGCAGGCCCCCTGCTGAGCAGAGAGCCCCATGCCGGGCTCGATCCCAGGACCCCGAGGTCATGACCTGAGCCGAAGGCAAAAGCTTAACCCACCAAGTCCCCCAAGTGCCCTGAAAATAGGATTTTAAAATATCTGCACAGCTTTCCATTATATGAATGGAATCCAATTTTTTTAACTTCCTCTTATTTTTGTACATCGAGCTTGTCTCTTGCTTTCAGTTAAACATATATGCTTCGGTTAAACATACATCTTCAAAACCGTTCTACACACTTCTCACATTTTCTTAATACAAATATCTAGAGGCAGAATCACTAGAGCAAGAGATATAAGGATGCTGAATAGTTCTTGTTACATATTTCTTAAATTTTTAAAAAATTTTTTCTTAAAACATGTAAGGACTCTCTAAAGAAAGTTATAGAGAGAAATGACAGGTTTGGGTTTTTGTTGTTGTTGTTGTTGTTGTTGTTGTTGTTGTTTTTGTTTTATTAGCCCTATTGCTTTATTTCCTTTAGCCCGGGCCAGTCTAAGTATCTGTCATCTTAGAGTTTAGAATTTCTCCTGCTTTCATGTTATTCTCCTGCATCTTGGGAGCGCTCACCCTAGAGATTCTTTTATTATCAGTGGTCTGTTTTGCCTTTCCCCCATTTGGGGACCTGTTACCTAAGGTTGAAGGGCATTCTGATGGCCCCTGCATTGAAATAGGAATTTCTCTGTAGGGAGTTGATTTCAGGGCTAGAACACACACTAAAATCAAAAGCTTATTGTCTTAAAAAGGCAAATAAAATATACAAGAAAAGTTGATTCCGTTGAATTCAAAACCCCCTATTAATAGCTTCTTGACTCTGTATTTCTACATGTTCTTTCCAACATTTTAGCTGATTTCAGGTATATCAAGAAGCACTGTTAGCCACAGAAAAAAAGCTGTTGATTCAAAAAAAAAAAAACCTCAACAATGGTCATTTTTGAATGTGACATTTGGTTTATACAATAAAATTAGGGGTAGTTTAACTTTTTCTTTTACAGAATAAAAAGTTAAGCTTGCTGTTTACATTTAAAAGGCAGCTAGGATTTCTAACTGCATAGTGAAGCTTTTGCTCCTTTTTTTTTTTTTCTAAAGAGCTACTTTTCAATGAGCATGGCATATACTCATGTGAATTATAAATACACTCTTACTCTTTAAGTTGAATCTTAGTTATTATAATAATAATAATATTTTCTTAAATGCTTGATACTTTTTTGTGTTCTACCTCCCCCCTTTACCTTTTTTTAACTTTGTCTTCTATATTATAGAAAACATAGTCTGAAAAACTTATGCCAAACAATTTAGTATTATGTGCCAGTAGAGTCACCAAATGTATTCTCATATTTCAGGGACTTCGGTATATACACACTCCTACTGATAGAATCATAGATTCCAAGGGGGAAAAAATGGAGTTAGCTGGGATCTTGGGATATTAGCCATAACTTACTCATTTGGGTAAAGAAATCACAGTCCAGGGAAGAGAAAATGCTGGTTACTGAATCTTTGGGTTTGTCATTTAATCAAGGATATGGAATAGGAAAATTAATAGTCAGAGTGACCGACTTCTTTATAGCCTTTTACAGTTTATTAAAAAAAAATCTCATTCAACATTAAAACATACCTCAGTTCCAGGCTTTCAGCAAATGAACCTCCGTATATTCCATGTCCCTCCAGGAGCCCATGCAGCTGATTTTATATCTGGTATTTATTTCATTTATTGGTTGTTGCTGGTGACAGTATCTTTCACTCGGGGCCTCAAAAGGCATTTAAGATGAATTCATACACAGAACAACAGGCTGTCATTTTGGGTGGGCTGATTTTTAAATGGAGAGTAACACACCTTGCCTTAAAAGTTAAGAAACTGAGGGGCGCCTGGGTGGCTCACTTGGTCCAGTGTCTGTCTCTCAATTTCAGCTCAGGTCAAGATCTCAGGGTCGGGAGACCAAACCTCTTCTAAGGCTCCATGCTCAGCGGGGAGTCTGCTTGGAATTCTCTCCCTCTATTCCTCCCCCTGCTCGCATGCTTTCACTCTCTGTCTCTCTCAAATATATAAATAACTTCACTCTCTCTCAAATATATAAATTATTTTAAAACATTAAGAAACTGAGGCCACATCTGAGCACCATCAAAAATCAGTGGGATTTCCAGAGTTTTGTTTTGTTTTTAAGTGATATTGGTTATATCTCCCACTTAGAGCGCCATGGACCAAATCAGATCTCAAAGAAGCCCAAGGCTGTGTGTTTCCAGGTCTCAGAGTGGGTTTCACCAATGAAGACGTCGGATATGATGTCTTCGCCACTTACACATTTTCACGGAAGAGGATGGTCAAAACTTCCGTGATGTCAGAAAGGAATGTTAATTGCTCACCTGGAAAACACTGTCCCCTGAATCCATTCATACTTTGCACCGTTCTTGGGCACTTTTGGTTTTCGGGCACAGAAGGAGGGATGCAGAGGAGCACAAGGCATGAGTCCTGCCTTCGACGTGTCCCCTGTCCAGGGGCACCTCCGCATAGCTGCATCTGGGACGACCATCTCCACTCCTGGGAGAGCTGCACCTCCTTCGTGGAAGGTGGGATTGTTCCTTATGACCACATGGGGCAGCAGTTGGGTGACTCTCTCCTCTGTGCAGTGGGTCTCACAGTAGCATGCTTTTACTCATCTTTAGCAGGGTGTATTTGTGTCCTAGAGCTGCTGTAACAAAAAAGCATAACCCAGGGAGAGGGGAGGGTTGGCACTTAAAACAACAGAATTTTTTTCCCCATGGTTTTGGAGGCTAGAAGTTCACAATCAAAGAGTCAGCAGGACTGTGCTCTCTCTGAAGGCTGGAGGGGAGAATCCATTCCATGCCTTGCTCCTCCCTCCCGCTGTTGCCAGCACTCTGTGGCATTGCTTTGGCTCGTTGACGCCTTGCTCCAATCTCTGTGTGTGGTGTCATGTGGTGTCCTCTCCTGGTTCTCTTCTCCTCTTCTGGTCAGGACAACGGTCCCATCTTCACTTGATTACATCTCCAGAGACCTATGTCCAAAGAAGATCACATTCACAGTCATCCTGAACTGAGCCACTCCCAAGGTCACCTCTCAGGGATTAGGACTTCAATGAATCTCTTTGAGGGACGCAACTCAACCCATCACACCAGGATCTGATCCATCTATGCCTCTTCTCAGCAGAGACAGTAGAACACACCAGTTACTCCCCTTGGGATGCTGGGCCGCAGCTTCACGTGGCTGGGCTCAATGATGAACCAGAACTGCCCAGTTGCCCCAGGCTCCAGAGTGGGCCACAGAGAGTTAAATAATGTGCAATGTGTTTTGGGGAGGAGAGGTAAGAGGATAGAGCAGGCTAAAGCAGACCTTCAAATGAGTGACATTTCATGCGTCCCTCTCTCTTTCGTCTTTAATTATCCTTCATCATCCTTTTTCTCCTTGTTCCAGCAAAGCAGCAGACAGAGGAGAGGAGCCCAGCTCCCACTGGAAATTAGGTGTCATTCAGCACCCCCATTCATTCGGGCCCCTCGCCACTCATTCTCCGCGACAGAGGTGGCAGCGACTGCCCTGACAGATCATGTTTTGCTCCTCGTGGTTGAGTGGGAATGGCTACCTGTGCACACTTTTATTCAGGCCGCGGATTGCACATCTGGTTTCTGTTTCAATCATTTGGACTGGAAGTGTTTCCCCTAATGAACACCGCAGTAAAGAGTCCCGTTTGGCCTGCAGCGCTGTTCCCACTGGCATCCATCGGAAGGTTGGCAAATAATCATCCCAGCTGGCAGAAGCCAAAGTAGCCAGCCCTCTGAACTGCAACCCTGTCCTACAAGCCTTGTGCCCCATTCCGGGCCTGCTCTTCCTCCTGGCGGGGAGCGCTGCTGTCAATCTCCACAGTGCTCTGCTTGACCCAAGCTCATAACTGGAAGCTTGTGGTGGACCCAACCCCTTCCCAGAGGGAGTGCTATGCTAAGGAAAACACTGCATCCCCCAGGCAAAAGGCAGTGGTCTAAACTAGAGGCTTCCCTGTGGCTGGTTACCCCCAGTGGAGAGGCAGGAAGATTTCTGCTCCAGGCTATAGGAAAAGAATGATCATCTTTTCTCGCTGTCAGAAAATGTCACCAAGCTTCTTACGGCAAGTGACACCTTGTTGTGTGTTATGATAACACATTTATCGTAGTCCCTACTACCTAATAGGAACTGCAAGGAAAGACAAGTGTATTAAGAAAGGTGTATTTTTAAAGCTTTAGATTGTGTCTAAGCAAAGGGAAAATGTGTACTAAAGGTTTGTATGCCTTTTCTGGGAAAGGAAAGTCCTTAGAGGTTCTTTGGGAAGGAATGGCCATCCTCCTTCTAAAAAAGGAAAAATCATGAAGGAATTTTTAAATATCTTTATATCCTAATTAATTTATGGTCAAGTGTATGGTCAAGATTCTCAGTTGCAAGTGACAGAAATACAAGTCAAATAGAAGGCAGTGTATACACAGAACAATTCTGGAGTAGACCTTCAGGTACAGCTGGTTCCAGCCTATCAAATAGTATCTTCAGGAATGTGCTTCCAGCCTTCAGCACGGCCGTCTCTCTCTTGACCTCATCCTCAAGCAAGTACTCCCTTTTTTTGGACAAGATGTTCCACAGAAGCTCTAGGCTAATTTTCCATCTGTTTAACCACTCAAGAAAAAGGGTTCTTTCCTTGGTCTTCAGGCATAACTTCTGGGGCTGATAGAGTTGGCACTGATAGGCTCAGCATGTAACATGTGTGTGTTTCTAAACCAAACTTGGACCACACACTCACTCCTGGGGCTGAGGGTGACTGTGAGCCCCTCCAGAGCTACCAGGACTGGGAGTCAGGGAGGGACAGTTCCCTAAAGAAAACGAGGACCCTAGTATCAACAAGAAGAAATGGAAGTGGAGCTGGAAAAAGCGGCAGATGTCCACAACCCATACAAAAAAAAAAAGTTAATTGTTGTGAGATTCTGACCAAGAACAACAAAATCAACCTCAGCTTTTTTAAGTGACTTTAAAAGAGGTCAGCTTCCAGCTTCCTTTATAGAATTTCTGATTATCCCACTGCTAGTAACCAAGTCAGCAATAAATTCTCTGTTTTTCTTACAAATCAAAGTTGTCCAGGAACATTTCCTGTTAATCCCTATTTTAGAGTATTGCATAATGCCCGGATTCTTCTTTCAGAAATAAAGGTGACAAACCGATTTGGATAAAAACAAAATAAGCAAAATAAAACAAGAGGTTATAGTGAAATTTTCTGTTTTCACATCAGAGCTTTAGCAGGAAAATCTATTTGGCTGAGTTATTTTTGAACAGAGAGCAAATAGTGATTCAGGTGTAAAAGGAGAAGAACGGGGGCACCTGGGTGGCTTAGTAGGTTAAGCGTCTGCCTTCGGCTCAGGTCATGATCCTGGAGCTCCCAGCCCCACAGAGAGGCTGCTTCTCTCTCTCCCTCTGCCTCTCCTCCTTGTTCATGTTCTCTCTCTCTCTCTCTCTGAAATAAATAAATACATAAAATCTTAAAAAAATAAAAATAAAAAAAGAAGAAGAAACCAATCACTACTTATAATAAGGACAATGTTACCAAGAAAAAGAAGAGGATGGACACTTGGAGATAGATAACAACTCCTGTCACAGGAAGCAAGGGACAGTTTCTGTCACAAGGAGAGGAGTTGCACTGAAGGGCTAGTAAGCAAATACTTGTCCTCTTCCAGTAAGGAGGTGGCATGCTCTAAAACCCAGGGATGACACAGTCCACCACAGATTTTGTTTCACTCTGATGCTTCACCACAAATATCTCCAGGAGTTTTCAGCCCCTCCCCCCGAAAGTTCTTAAAATAAAATTACTGGGACACCTGCGTGGCTCAGTCAGTTAAGCTGCTGCCTTTGGCTCAGGTCCTGATCCCAGGATCCTGGGATCGAGTCCTGCATTGGGCTCCTTGCTCAGCGGGGCCTGCTTCTCTCTCTGCCTCTACCTGTCACTCTACCTACTTGTGATCTCTCTCTGACAAATAAGTAAATAAATAAAATCTTTAAAAAAATAAAATAAAATTACTGTCTTATAATTAATCAAGTTAATTTTAATTTATTCTTTTGTTTCCTTAATATTATGGAAGGCTTTGAATGGTCTGGATAGGCTCCATAATCTGGTGTTAAGGATTGACAGGAACTCCACCAGATTAGGGTATATGGAGAAACAGTGGAGGAACACAGGATTCATGACTTAACATGATCACAGACCCCACTGTAGAATTCCTGGTTGTGAACTTTTATATATAATGCATTCATTTTGAGATTCCACGTACCCAATTTCTCTTTACATTGTATGTTTATTGACTTTTTAAAAAAATCTTGAGTTTATTTAATTGGCAAAATATACTACATTGCATGAGAGAAAGATACTGGCTGGGTGGGTCCACCTGTGAGCTTGATGCTTACAATTTTTTTTTAAGATTTTATTTATTTATTTGACAGAGAGAGTGGGAGATCACAAGCAGGCAGGTGGGAGGTGGGGGGGTAAGCAGGCTCCTTGCTGAGGAGAGAGCCTAATTAGGGGCTCCGTCCCAGGACCCTAAGATCATGACCTGAGCCAAAGGCAGAGGCTTAACCCACTGAGTCACCCAGGTGCTCCAGCTTACAATTATTTTATATAAATATTGCCCAAATGACCAACATGTGGCAGACATTTACAATAAGATTCTAGAAGATCTTAGTGGGTCTGATATAAGTGTAGAGCCCTGAAAAGATAGAATAGTAGCCTATAAAAAATAAAAAGGGAGAGGGGTGCCTGGGTGGATCAGTCCCCAGGACATGCAACTCTTGATCTTGGGGTTGTGAGTTCAAGCCCCATGTCAGGCCTGGACATTACTTAAAAAAAAAAAAAAAGAATATACATATATAAAGAGAGATAGAAAACAACCATAATTATCACTGGGAAGAAACTGAGGAGATTTGGATATTTACAAATCAACTAAAAGCAGAGGTTATTTAACAAAGAGAGTGAACGCACAATTTTTGGATTGTGTCAACCTTGAATTCTACTCTGGCTATTTCACAACTATGTAAACCTCCCCAAGTCACTTGATGTCTCTGAGTCTCAGTTTCTCCAACCTATAAAAGAAGGATGATAACATCAGCCTCCTAGGGATCAGTGTATATAAGTTGTCTTATGGACAATGCCTGGATCAGAGTAAACACTTGAAATACAGAGGTTATTGATAATAATCAGTGGGTTGGCATCACTAGTCCAGCCCCGGGCTTGGTATCAGGTGCAGCTGGGTGATAGAAAAGGTAGATTGTATATAAAGGTTATTGCTTTCACAAGACTCGGCTAAATAGCACACATGACATTGTCAAGAAATCCATTATCACGAGCATGAGTAAGTGCTAAATTCTGGGACGCTACACAGGTACCCTGGGCGTACAGAGGAAAGAGACCAGTGATGATGGGTAAACCTTGGACTATGCACATGGGGACCTGACCTGAGCTTTGAAAACCATGTAGGGCTGGAATAGGTAGGAAGGGAACACTTAAGGTGACCATGCCCAGGACAGAGTAGTCCCCCCAGACTACCAAATAAATGAGTGAATAAATGAATCTAGAACTGAACAAAAGACAAAGACAGCAAATCCATTTCATGGGCGAGTGAGGGCAGTCTTTTTTTTTTTTTTTAAGATTTTTATTTATTTATTTGACAGACAGAGATCACAAGTAGGCAGAGAGGCAGGGAAGCAGGCTCCCTGCTGAGCAGAGAGCCTTATGCGGGTCTCGATCCCAGGACCCTGAGATCATGACCTGACCCAAAGGCAGCGGATTTAACCCACTGAGCCACCCAGGTGTCCCATGAGGGCAGTCTTTAATTGCCACCTCTGGTGGGTGTTCATGTGCAGAGAGACATGTTGGCCTGAACGGAGGAATCCACCTAGGCAGGGCCTTAAAAATTGGTAAGGAGTTTGAGTTGAAGTAGTAGAATTATGCAGCAGAGGGAAAACATGATGAAAAGAGTGCAAAGGTCAGTTCAGGGCCAGGTTAGGAACTGTGTTGCAGGAGGAAGTGGGAATGCATGCGAGAGTCTGGTGAGAAGGAAGGGAAGCAGGGCGGGGGAATGGGCAGCCAGACCCAGCTAGGGACAGCGGTGACCGTGGGACCTAAGGCCCAGCCAGATCTCCAGGTAAGGGAGGGAGAGAGGACATGAGCTGAAGGCTGGCTCATAATGACTACAAAATTAGTAGTAATTCTAATAAACAGACGGGAGAGCCGAAGAGCAGGGGTAGGTGAGTTCTGGGATGTGTTTGTTGGTTTTGAGCCAGTGATGAGAGACACAAGTGGAAAATGTCCCATGGGCAGTCAGAAGTTCAAAGTTAGAATCTGACACAAAGAGGGGGAGAGAGATTTGGAAGTCATTAGTATAGAAAGAGTGAACAAAAGCAATGCAAGAGATGAGGTCCCAGGGAGGGTGGGGGGAGCGAGATAAATAGAAAGAAACTAGAACACCAAAGACTAAGTTTAAGTAAGGCAATGTACATGAACCCGAAAAAGCCAGTTGTTATTACCAGGGCTGTATTATAATTTTCGTGGTTCCTGGAAATGCTGTGAGCATTTTTGCCCTTGTGGGCCCCTTCCTTCATGAAAAACTGTCCTACAACTGCAGCAGTATAAAGACAAATACAACTGAGACTGAATTCATTAATACATATTCACTATTGTTATACGACTTTCTCCCTTCTGATTTTAAAAGAAATTAAAATATTTTAGGGTGCCTGGGTGGCTCACTTGGTGAAGCGTCTGCCTTAGGCTCAGGTTATGATCTCAGGGTCCTGGATGAAGCCCCACGACCCATGCTCAGCGGGGAGCCTGCCTCTCCCTCTCCTGCTGCTGCTCCCCCACCCCTGCTCATGCTCTCTCTTGCTCTCTTTCTCTCTCTCAAATAAATAAACAAAATCTTTTTAAAAATTAAAACATTTTCAAACATTTTAAAAATTACAACTTTTCTTTAAAAGTATCATTGGCCCTCTTATGCCTAATGGTGTGAATAATCCAAAATAATGGGTAATTTTTAAAAACCCATGTACAGTTGACTTCAGTGTGTGCGTGTGTGCGCAGGGGCATGTGCACGTGTGTGCATATAAGGGGAAATCTGCTTTTTAAAAAAATATAAGCTAAGATATTAAGTAACTTTGATCCTCACAGGTACATAACCTTTGTTCAGTTCAAAGGGCCCTGAACGGAGATGTGTGGGCAGACTGGATTCAGGGTGAGGTGGAACCAATGGTTCTTGTACTTTACTGTGTATAAGAAAGGAATTTTGTTTTTATTTTTATTTCTTATTTTTTTTAAGATTTTATTTTTATATAATCTCTACACCCAATGTGGGACTTGAACCCACAACCCTGAGATCAAGAGTAGCACAGTCTACCAACTGAGCCAGCCGGTCAGCCGGTCTTAGGTTCTGCCTCTTGGAGAGTATGATTCCCCTGCCTAAATGCACCTTGTACTTCCCCAAATGAGTTGTTTTCAGAATCATTGTTTGTGGTTTTGATGTTTTAGGGGCTTAATTCCTACATCTATTTCCTGGAAAAAGGAGGAGTAACAGTGTACCTCCCACAAAAATTGGAAAGCTGAAGCAGAGGAAGTTTAACCCTAAAGAATTTTGGGTCTTGAGTGAAGAAAAAGCTGGACAAGAATCAGACGGCCTTCCAGGATTTCCTTCCAGGGAGAGCAGCAAGGACCAAAATACCAAGAAAACAACACAAGGGGACAGAGGCTGAGGAAGTTCTTCAACATTGAGGTTCAAGGCAGGGCCACAGGCATTTATTGAGTATCTACTACGTGCCAAGCACTGAGGACTCTATAGCAGGAGTAAAGCAGGGGGCGGTAGAACACATACCTTAAGCACTTTTGAAGTTCTTGGCCTTCTTTAGATCAGTAGGCACAGGATATTACTTTAAGAGCCAAAGTGAGAAAAAGAGTGGAAGGAGTGAGCACAGAAGTGGTGCATGAGTCAGGAAGGATTAGAGATAAGAGTCTCTCGGAGATGGTCACAATGAGGTCATTGGCAGCTTTGATGATAACTACTTCCTGGAGCTGTGGGCGTGGAGGGATGCTAAGTAGCAGGGCTTGTCCCTAAAGGTAAGATCCTCGAGTCTGGCCGCAGGAGGTAGAAGAACTGGTTGGTTTTAGAAAAAAAAAAAAAAAGTCTGCTTCAGCCTTGTCCAGAAATACCTAACATAACATGACAATCAAGGGCTTGTCATGTGCCTTAAGCTGTTCAAGGCCCTGGGTAGGTTGTTTTACCCTTCTATCAACCTCTGCAGCAAGTACTGTTTTTATACCCATTTCACAGATAAGGAAATGGAGGCACAGTAAGTTCAAGTAACTTGCCTAGGATCACACAGCTGGTAAAAGTGGAAGAACTGGAATAAAACCCTGGCTCTCTCCTCTAGGCCCCGCACTCTTAACGGCGGGGTGATATTTACCCATACTGAGTGGTCTCCGGACATATTAGTAAATCTCACATTTATGGTTGACCCTTGAACAGTGTGGGTTAGCGCTGTGAGTGTCCACTTACATGCTGATTGCTCCTCGAGAAATAAAAGACAGTACTGCAAATGTATTTTCTCTTATGATTTACTTAATAGTGTTCTCTTCCCTCTGGTTTCTTTTAAAAAGATGTATTTATTTATTTGAGAGAGAGAGAACGTGCTCAGAGGAGGGGCAGAGGGAGAGAATCCCAAGCAGACTCTCCAGTGAGCATGGAGCCCGACACGGGGCTTGATCCCACAACTCTGAGATCACGACCCGAGCCCAAACCAAGACTCAGATACTCAACTGTCTGAGTCACGCAGGTGCCCCTTTTCTCTACTTTACTTTATTGTAAGAATACCGTATATAACATACATAACGTGCAAAATATGGGTTGATTGTGTATATTCTTAGTAAGACTTCTGGTCAACGGGAGGCTGTTAGTGGTTACATTTTGGGGGCATCAAAAGTTATGTGTGGATTTTAGACCATAAGGAGGGTTGGCGCCCCTCAACCCTGCATTGTTCAAGGGTCAACTGCATGTCAACTTAGGAAGTAAAGGACAGAAAAGGGGTTTGGTGTGGGGCCACAGAGGCAGAAATGGCGCCCATCACAGAGCACGAGTTACCCTCCCAGGATTTCAGCCTCAGAGTGTCTGCAGACAGGGATTTGGTGCTCTTTGTACCATGTGATGCAGAGCCAGACAGCCAAGGGGAGCTGGGCCTCCCTGAAAAAGAACACACATTTAACTAGCCCCTAGCCCATATCTATCTCTGCATTTCTGGTGTCCTGCAAAGGGAAAAGCTTTACTGGAGAAGAAGTGACTTTGTTTCTTCTCTCTGAACATCTAGAAAATTCTGGGCTTCAAAGCCCTTTCTCCATTAGGCCCAAGTAGTCTTAGATACATATTCCCCAACTCCCTTGGCCAGATGGATGGAAAACTCACTATGAACCTGACATTATTAAAAATACTTTAGTAGTACATAATAATTATATAACAATAAGTAATATATATGTACACACACACAGGTCATCTTGGTTTTTGCTTTGGGTTCTTAACAGGGAAAATTCAATCAAGCATAAAGGGCTATAATTTGCTGCTTCTTTTATCAAAAGTTAATGACATTGCTTTATCAGTATAGAGTGTGTGTAACTGATCCATTGGCCTTTCTCTTTCCAGTAGTGAAAAAAACATGCCATGGCAATGTGTGTATGTGGACAAAGGGAAAACTAGAAGGATAATTGTCATAATGATTGGGTAATAAAGTCGGGTCCTGAATTTTGTGACTCTGATAATTGCCGCTTCTACGACTGTCTCGCTTATGGAAAATGGTGGTGGAAAAACCATCAGGGAATCGGGAAGGGAGACGGTATTATCTGTAAGTTATAGTGTTAGCTCTAACTACATTACTGATAAAAAGAGGCACACATGTCTACCTCCCCAGTTCATTCTGTGCATACCTTTAAAAAGTATATGTTGGTTATGTTTTTAAAAACCTAACACTACGTACGTATTCTAGGGGAGCTTATTTTTTTTTTACAACCCTGTGGTAAATTATGGACTTTATTAAGTGTTTTTTCAATATAATTCTGAATAATCAACTCTGAATTTACATCTTTTCTAAGGGATACAACATTCCGTGTAGAATGTTCTTTAAGCTCAGTAACAGACACAAACAGTTCTTAGCAATAAGAAGATTATTACAGAGAATTCACATGGAAAAATCAAGTCTTCCTTTCCATTATTTTGGAAATGACATTGGGGAGGGATGGACTGACATAAAACCTCAAGGCTGTGCCTGTATCTGGAGCGGCCACCTTGGCGAGGTGTCCTGGTCAGAAAACTGCCTGGTTTTGCTCACTGGGCAGCTTGGAAATGCTCTGAATTCAAGGGGGTTGAGAAGTGACCATGGTCATTTTCCCTCCTGACATATTATAAAACAAACGGGCTAGAGTGATTTGCAAACTTTGTTTTCTTTGGGACAACACAGTGAGCTGCCATCTTGGGTGCCCCCTCGGGGGTTGGGGTAGCAGGCATGGGGTCCTGGCCTTGGGGGTAGGATATGGAGCTGCGCTGTTCCTCTGGGGGCACCATCCCAAGGGACGCCTGAGGATGCAGCGTTGGCTGGGATCCAGGTCAACTGGAGGCCATCCTAGAAGAACATCCATCACGCTTAGTAAGATCTTGGGTTGTAACGGCTGCCTTGAGCCTCAGACATTTTTTATAAAGCTCTCCGTCATGAAGCCCTCTTTCCGCCTCTGCTGCCATATGTTTTTCCAGCTGGACCTCCACCAGTCTTCCGCTCTCCAGAAAGTTCTCATTCATTCAGCCCAAGGGTACCTCGTGTTGGCTTTTCTCAGGGCTGCTGGAAGTTTCAGCGGGAGTCCTGGCCACGTGGAGAATGGAGCTCCCTGGGCGCGTAGAGGAAGGTCTCAGACTGGGAGTCTGTGCCTTCAGATGCTTTGCTTTTCTGACTCAGTTTAAATGTGGAGAAATGTAAATATACATATTTAAATATGTGAAGCAGCATCAGGAAAAAAAAATCTTATTAGCATGCATTTTCTGTGATTCAGACTTGCTCACCAAATCCTGCAGTAGGGAGATTTAAGAAGGGGTTTTTGTCCACAGACTGGGATCCACCCACTTACTCTGATGAGGGCCAGTGGCCTCCGAACCTTGTTTTCCATTGTTCATTTTCTATTCACCTGGGGCACTGGGGATGTTTTAGCTTTTCCAGATGCTGGTTTTCAGATTAGCTGACACAATGGTGGGAGTCACAACTCTTTGACACACTTTGGAGTTCTTACTTGTGGGACAAGGCTCACCCTTCCAAATTCTAAGCAAATAGTTTGCTCTTCGTGATTCAGACTTGGTTGCTGTCCTGTTGCTCATTTTTCCTTCGCGTGAATTTAGAATTCAGTGCTTCATCCTCCAAAGCCTAACTGAACAGGAAACTGTGTACACATTCTCCGTGGCAAATCCTCCTTGGAAAACCCTCATAAGGAAGTGGGCTGTCCGTGTAAAGATCTTCCTTTATTGATGTGTTTGTATTTCATTTATAATCAAAGTTGAGTCCACTTCCAGATTTTAATTGTGCCCCCATTGCATACTGTTAAGTGCTGGACTACACTTTGCCCTCTGCTCCCTGCCCCCCACCCTCCTGGTTTCAGGCTGTTCCTCTGTGTGCGGCTGCCATTTACGGCCCCATCTTTTGTCATCGCTGTGAAATCTGCCAGGGCAAAAATAATATCTACGGTAATATGAAGAAACCTTGGAGCAACTCGAATTAGCAGCACAAAATCCAGAATCTTGACACGGGTTAGCTTGGGTAGACCAATCACCTTCAGGGAGAGCTGTGAAGTCGTGCAATCTGAAACAGTAAAGTATTTTTTAAAAGTAGGCAACAGAAATCAAGATTATGAGGAAATCACACCGATGTTCACTTTCTTTCTAGTTTATTGGTGTCACTAAATGCTTAGACGAGAATATCCTCACAGTATTTCCAAACTGATTGTGTAACCGCTCAGAAGCTTGACGACGAACCCCCCAACACTCACGATAATGCAAGTGGCATATATCTGGTAGGTTACCCATTAAACGACTGTGACAGATCATATTTCTGGTTAATTGTTAGTTCCTTATGACCTTAGACTTTGCCTGTGTATTTAATAACACCATCTGCTGTCTCGGGTAGCAATACCACCTTTTTTACGTGAGGATTACTGTTCTTACTTCGTAAACAACAGTGCTCAATGGGAGGTGTTGAAACTCCACCATAGAATTATTTAAATTATGCTACCTCTGCAAAGCTTGAAGAGAGAACTGTTTTTCTTCCCTATGCTGGCTCTATTGGCTTCACCTAAAATATCATAATGGATATACCATAATAAAAGCATAAAAATGATTTCCAAGTTGTAGTCTTGGTCTGCAAGATGAAATGTTTTCAAAGAACTCGACTGTTAGGTCTGCCCTGTTTGGCTTCTCCCAGACTCGTTTCTCATAGTGTATAAATCGCTGGGAAATTTCCCAATAAAGCAGACAATTAAGAACTAATTCCCACAAAGTGAAATGAGATGAGAATTTTTTTTCCTTTTTTTTAATCATCACTCAAGATTACATCTCTCCATTTGGGGGCATGTTGACAAGGCTGCTCATGAACAAGAAATATCACAATATCTACCGATGTGTCTTCTATAACAAGGCAGATGGTGACGGGGTTTTAAGTTGGGCTACCTTTGTTTGGGAGCCACAGACAGAAGCACCTGTGAAATGAATTCTTGGTGGCTGGGGAGACAGGTTGGGGGGGGGCATTCACTTTTAATTTAACTAGGTTCATGCTGTACAGGGTACCCGGACTGTAGTGTCGTTCTCCAACCCATGAATCACAACTTCCTAGAAAACAGGGGTTCCCCGGAGCGGTAGGACTGGTTTGTGCTGAACTGGTCTCTTCTGCACCAGGGGGCAGCTGCGCCTCTCAGAGTCAGGACAGACTTCAGTCACTGGTTCCTTTGTCTATCTGTCCACTAACCCGTTCCCAGCCTTGACCCCAAAAGGTGCCAAGGTGAATGGGAATTGCTACTTGGTTTTACTAGGGAGATGACAGCTCCTTAAAGGTGAAAATTTTTTTGCAACTGTAATTTTTCATTCCTTAACATGGTGACACTACTCAAAAAGTAGGAAGGAGCGTTGGAGGATAAAGCGCTCTAGGTCATGTATACCTGATTTGGAACTGACTTTTGTGATGAACTGTGACAAAGCTCATAGGATTGACCGTTATAAGCCCAGCACTGACATGACCCATAACTTTATGCTAAAATATAGACACTTGACAGGGTATGAGGTTTGGGGGCTGTTTTTTGGGGGGGGGGTGTTGGTTAATTATGGGGAACCGGAGAGGTTGGCCTGAACACCCACCACATGAAAATAATCGAGAGGTCGTCTGCCAACAGAAAACAACTTCAAAAGTATGGAATGCAGAATTCTGAGCCTAAACCACTTGACAGCATCCCAAAAAAGGCATGTCCTGACATGTTTTCAGTATAAGAGGGCTTCAGCATTCCAGGCTTTTAAAAGAATGTCTCCTATTACAGCTAAAAGGGGCTGCTTCTCCTTTTCCACACTCTGAATTCATGGAATCTGGAAGTCTGATTCTGGGACACTCATTTTCAAATATATTGAGTAATTTTTTCATATGGAAAGCAAGGAATATGGCTCTTTTTTGGTTTTAGAAAAATAGTTGAAACACCCACACATAAGTGCTTCCCACCAACACCATTTTTGAAGTTTACAGAACTTCAGCAACTTCATTAGGATTTTGTCATAATCAGATCCAAATAAACAAAACACAAATAGAAGGTTATGAATGTAATACTTCACTATAGGTAACAAAATTAAGATATAAGGATTCCTAGAACTTATCTCCCCCAACATCCTTTGTAAATTCAGTATACAGCCAGCAGAGAAGCCGCCCAGCTATTAAGTAGAGGAATCCTGGGTGAGAATACCAAAAAAACCCTCAAAACAAGGTTCCACAACCTGCTGATCTATCCAGCCAAATGCCTGTCAGTGTATGGGACAGTTTTCCGTTTTACTCAACTGAGGTCCTCTTGAGTCATCTGAAGGGGCTGTCAATAGGATATTGAAACTTTGCCCATTTTATATGAAGTATATACATATATACATAATCTTTGCCCATATATGTATATATTAAGATATATAAATATATTTAAAATAAAATAAGGCGGTCTCTTGTGGAAATAAATATTTTCCATTAAGCCTTAAGACACTTCAATTGGGCATATTAATGCTGATACAGATGCTTTTGTCCTGGCTAACTTAAACTAAGTACAGGCCGTGGCTTAGACACTCTTAGCTTGGGATTGGAGCCCAGACCAAGCAGACATAATGTTCTCAGATGATGGGATGATCTGGTAGCCACATGACCTCACAACTTTATTTCGATGGCACCAGCCCCCCTCCCCAAAAAATGGGCACTCACTGGTGTCACTCCTATGCATTATTTTGTGATGCCACGTGTGTCAGAAGAATGTGGGGCTTGGGTTTGTCAAAGTCCCCTGTATTCCCATGAAATCATGCACCGTGGGAAGCATCTGGGTGGAAATGGCATTGAGTTCAGCATCTCGTCTCCCAGTAGAGAAAAACGCTAGGCCCAGGGTGTCCAAGTGACCTGGAGATCACTCAGGTGATCTGCCAGGTGTGTGAACAGAACCTATGGTTCCTCGGCCACTTCCTATGTGGGTATTTACATGTATGTTAAAAAAAAGAACCTGGGAAGAAAACAGAAATAGGAGGTAGCCCACCAGTGGGCTAAAGAAAGAACTGCAGTCCGGGAAGCGTGGATTCTGGCTGTTGTTTACAGCAAAGTCTTCATTGCCCTGGTGCTCCAATAAATTGATAAAGTGAGTGGACATGACGTCTTAGTCATGGTGAAGAAGAACAAATTGATCTGTTAATGCAAATGTAGGTAGGTCGGTAGGTAGTGGAATAAAAGCAATCTGAAAAATGTTCAAAATCTAGCTATCTCTGAAATGCTAAGAGATAGCCCCTAGGAAGTTCCCATGTGTGAAGTTCCCAGGCAAGTTTTCAGACCAGTTTCCTCACTAAGGAATTTGCTGGAAGGGCTGACAAGGCAGGCCAACAAGTCCATCAAAGTTCATCTATACTTGCATTTTAGCTGTGACCAGCTTTTTAGTAAACATGCTATATTTAGGCAGTCGCAATAGGAAATCTGTTTCTCTATTTCTGTCCACCGGTGGTCTTTCAGCAGGGCACAAACTCGGGCTGTCGGTTCTCAAGACAAGTTCGGCTTTCTTCTTCTCTGTGTCAACTCAGTTCTGAGCGTGAATCTAGATTGTCTCAATGATTCTGCACTCCCCTTGGCAAAGAGGCATTGCCATGTGGGCACAGGAGCAGATGTGCTAATGCACACTTACTCCAATTAATAAATTACAGCCCATGATGAGTCTTTTAAATTTTTCTTCCTTTTTTCCTTCTTCAGGAAGCCTTTTGTGTCTCCTCGGTACATAAAACTGACCACACACACACAAAATGGAGAAATAATTTTACTGTTAAATATTTAGATCTTTGGGTATAATTAGAATATCACTTATACACATAAAATAAGTGTTTTAAATGACAATATTACTTTTTTTCCCTCCTGTTCCAACCTTTGATGTGGAGAAGCTGTTGGGTGGGCCCTTAGTGCTTCTTTGGGAAGGACTGTTCCAGAAATAGGTATAATTTAGTGTGTTCCTTGGAGGGGGTAAGTTCAGGGTCTTCCTACATTGCCATCTTGGACTGGAACTCCTTCTTCTTTGTTTCTAAACACATTAGACGAGAGTAAGTACGCCACCAGAACAGGTTATTGAAACCCCTGGCTGTTGGTAAAGGGCAATTTGTTGGTAATTGGTAAAGGGCAAATTTTCCCACTGACTGGCATTCTTTTATAAAATATGTTTTCAGCTTGTCAAGAGAAAGTCAGTCTAGCTCACACTGGCTCACTTCTTTTTCGTAAGGAATACAATGACAATGAAGGTCTATTTGGAATAAGTTGTGATCATTTTGCTTCCTACAAGCCCTTTATAACCATAAAATGCTATGGAATATCTAACTTCACTTTTTTTTCCTTTTTTTCTTTTCAGGATGCCCTAGCCCCTTGTATTTATTTGTCTGAGTACAAAGTAGCCAGGATTGGAATCCTATAATAGGAATTAAATGATTTCATGGGATTTTCCTTTTTGTTCTTAAGGAAACATGTCATAAGGAGCTAGAGGTGCAGTATTCCAATTTGATGACTGCCCAAACCATATCCTTACCCAACTAAATCCCAGAATGGAAGTCTTTTATCTTACCACCAACATTGATTTTAATCTAAGGTTCATAAAGACCAGCACAAAATAGCTTGCCATTTAAGGAGTCCCATACCAGGCACGGCGTAGCAGCAACTGTCCCTCATCTCTACCATCTCCCTCTATGTGTTGTGACTGTTTGCTGTTCTTTGCTTGCATGTCCTGTGAACTATCCTAGAACTGCTTTTTTTCCCTATAAATATAGATATTGGCGCATCTTAATATTCTCTTTGTTAACACTCACAAATGTTAATACTCCCTTGTTAGTTTTCTATACTGTGCTTATGTGATTTTTTTTTTTAATTCAAAATGCAGGTAGAATCTTCTAGACTATATCATTAGACAACAGGACTCATACCTGGATTTCAGTTCTCACACTTACCGTTAATGCTACTGTAGGCAAATCACTCAATCTTTCAATACCTTAGGTTTCTGTTTCTGAAAAAGGATGACAAGATAATAAAATTTACAATTGAAATATCTTTTTTGAATGTCCATATGAAAGGTATAATAAACATATAATAAACACAGGGCAATCATATTATCCTTAGCCTTTTAGAATTGTAACATCTTTCATTTTTTCAGTCCCCTTACTATTGAATGTGTAGGCAGGAAAGTCACATTTTAAGTAGGTAAGCTAATGAAAGAAAATTCACCTTCTTAATATTTTCAAACATTATCCTTGAGGTTAGTTCACTATTGTGTCAGCATCTTCCTAGTGATATCTTTTAAAGGATTTTGGTGAGTGTCTTAAATATCCGTTAAACCCACATTCAGACATTTTTCCAGAAAAGTACATTTCATCATGCTCTTTCCAAAAAGTCAATAGCAGGGTTCTGGCAGCAAATGGCTGTTGAATCCCTTCCAGTTCTCCTACTAATTTCCTTGCAGACTGAGCGAGTGTGTGACCTCAATCTCTCCTTTGTCTGTATTTTTCACTTAGCGCTTTAAATTCTGACACAATAAGTAGTTAGCCTACATCAAGACCCCAATTTTTACTCTAAACGGGGACCTATACATATGTTTACACATAGGCTGGTGACTAACAGCTTCTGTGTATAATATGTGGGTGATTAAGAGCTCCTGTGATTTTATTTGTCCTGATTCTTAGACCCTCCACAGAGAGTTTATCTCCCCCATATGCAGAAATCTCTTTAATATCCGAATGCTTTCTGTGCACAGGGGAGGCAGGCTACAGGGAGAGGTCACACAGAGGGAAAGTATTTCTAAAAAGGTGTATTTGCAATTTGAAAACCAGTAGAACTGTCTCATAAAATGCTATTACTTAGAAGAAAGGTTCTTCTATCTACGACAGAAGGTTCATTTGTGTCATGACTCTCCATAGCATGTACAGACGTATTCATATAAACAGGTCTGTTCAAGTACATATTTATAATTTTTTTTTAAAGTAGAAAAGCCCTGAGTAGCACATGCACTCTTCAATCTTATGGCAGTTTTGCCCAAGTACAAGGAGCTGAGGATGTTATCCACAGAATCCCAAATGACACACAGGCTGCCTTTTTTCCCTCCTCCTCCAAATATGCCGGGGTCAGAGTTTAAGAAGCTCTAGTATGGTTGCAACATCATGCTATTAATAGAAACTGCACTCTGAAGAATGAAGGCTGTGATTCCACATGTTAATATAGGGTGAAGTGCATGAACTCATAAGCCTCCAGGAATACCACCTCGTGGACAGCACACACGTTGCAACCCTCCCCCCTGCATGTCCTTAGGGCAGAGTTCCCTCAGGGTCCTCTGGAAGGAACCATTTTTTTTTTTTTTTCTTTACACTGCCCTGTGGACTGTCAGTACAGCGCTGTGGTATGTTAAGAGCATCTCCACTGGAGTAAGCTCTGGGGACGGTTTGGATGCTCACACGTGGAAGCCCATGTAAATTACAATGTGGGGAGGGCAGATTCCTTCCACCCATCGAGCTATTGCTTAGAACCGCTCCCTTTGGCTAAACATCTGATCACTTCCCTTATTCCTACTTTTTGATGGTATCATAACGGCTTTCATTTTGCTCCTAATCTGTGGATGATTTTTATTTTTTAAAAAATCTTAGAAATTACAGCTGGAAAGGAAGGTTGCTTCATCTAATCTCAGCAGAGGTGTTCCCCGTAGAATGTTTTCTTTAGTTCTTAAGACAAATTCCTGCATTTCAGCCTTCTGGTTAAAACCAGCCTCAACCCACTGCCCCACCAACCCTTCCTGCGGCGTCCACCTGCCTGTCCATGTATGAATGTACAGGCGCACCCTGCAGCCAACCTGGTAACCTTGACTCTGAGTGGCAAAGAAGATCATAATGCTCTTCTGAAAGGACCTGCAGCCTTAAGCAAGAGAGCAGAGTCTACGTGACTAAAACATACCAACTTCCTCTTTCATAAGTCATCACATGATGAACTACAATTACAATTCCTGCCTTGTCTCTGCGAATTGCAGACGCATTGCCTCACCCTAGAAGCCCTGCTTCTGTGTGTGGAGGAGGCGGCTCTTGCTGCTGCAGCAGCCGCTTTGGAAGGGATCCAACTCCAGTCTGTGCCGGGAGGGAGGGTGGAGGGTGGAAGACGAAAACAAAGCTATGTTTACTTAGCATAGATCGATAAAGCTGCTTCGGAGAGACATGAAAGGCCAGGCAGCATGAAAGACTTTTGATACAATATAAGGAATTGCTGTCCCGGATCCAGGGCCAGCCTTAACCCCCTTGATCCTGGAGCCCTTTATGGCAAGGGAGACCAGAACTAAAATAGCCTCTCCATTCTCCAGCAGGCATTTCATTAGGGAAGTTACAACAACTCAGTTTCGACATTAAACTCCTAGTGTAAAATAAAAAGGAAATGCCCTTCATCTGGAGAAGAAAAGCTCCATTCTACAAGAATCCTTACTTAGCCCCTCTCAAGGCAGAATTTGTATCTGGGTGTTTCTATTTCGGCAAGCTTTCCCTTGAGGGTATTATAGTACCAGCTTGCAGGTAAATGAGTATAATTACGCCAGGGCTCTAACACAGGGTGGGTTTTTTGTTTTTTAATCTTCCAGTCACTGCCTAGTGGGGGGCCATCTCTTGGGTGTGTCCACATGGCTAGTTTGTCTGCAGCACAAAGCCTGGACCTCGTCCACTTGGGGCAGTGGCTCAGAGAAGTCATGTGCTATGAGTGGCACAGCGTCTCTGTGGAGAGTGACCGGAGGGACAGGTCCTGAAAGAGGCCCAGATGGCAGGTACCAGGAGTGACCAAACCCACTGGCACCAGTTGCTCCAGGGAAGGAACTGGGCGTGTCCAGTGCCCCCTGCTAGAGGAGGGTGAGGCAGGACTGCCATTGCAAGCAAGACCCAGGACCAGATGGGGAGACCTCGATGGCAAGCACACCTTCTCTGGAAATCCCCAGAAGACATGCAGGGTTGGCCTGTAAAAACATTTGGGCCTGGCATTGCGTTTTCTGCGCCACTTTCGAACAGGTTTCTTCATGCTGCTGAGGCAGCTCCCTCTACTATTTCGCTAAGATGTTTTTCCTCTTCCTTGTGGTTAGTCCTTTGAAGCAACCTGGCATTTTCAACAGCAACAACTACAGAGAAACGTCAGCAGGATTTTTTTCCCTCTCCACCTACCGATCCAGTGGTAGACAAGATAATGTAATGAGTACCCTGTTCTTCCCACACTGGGCCAGCCCGTTCCCGTCTCAGCGGGCGCTGCGGGCCTGTTTTCCAACAAAAGCAGCTCCGAAGGGCCGCCCGTGCAGAGCCAAGGTGTCTGGGTCCCCACCGAGAGTGACTAAGCCGCGTCTATTAGTCAGTAAGACTAAGACCGGCCAGAAGCGATTCACTATAGCACACACCAGCTCCTCCTCTCGATAAAAGTGGGACACTCGAGCGCTCACTTCAGTCCGGGCACAGCGCGGCGGCCTCAGCGAGCTCTGTGGCCGCGCCCCGCCTTCGCGCCAGGCGGGTCCGCGCCCACCGGGGGCTACCCGGGCCTGGGCCACGCCGTCAGTCCCGCCCCACGACGGCGCCGGGGACTTCCGCCGATGGCCCGGCCCCGCGCGACCCCCGGCCGGCCAGCCGGCCACCCTACGGCCCGCGCGAACCCGTGCGCCCGCGCCCCCTCCGGCCCAAGTTTGGTCCCGAGGGCGGGGCCCGGAGGCCTCCTGTCGCCGGAGGGGGCGGAGCCTGCGCGGTGACGTGACCGCGCGGCTCGTAGACCCCGGATCCCTGGAATGTGCGTTCGTTCAATGAGGCCGCCAGTGCCAGGGGCGCCGAGTCACGTCCGCGCGGAGCGTGCGCACTTGGCGGCGGCGGCGGCGCACGCGGGCCCGCGGCTCTGCGCCCACGTCACGCACCCGCCGCGCGGTCCGACAGGAGGCGGCGGGGTCGGCTGGCGCCGCGAGGACCCCTGCCCCGAACCCTTGCCCCCGCGGCAGGGCGGGCCGCTACGGGGGATGAGAAGAGGGCGGGGCTGAGGCTGGCGAGGGTCCCCAGGCCTCCGCCTAGCGGTGTGCGGACGCGGCCCCGGGCTCGGGAACAGACTCCGCCGTTCGTGAAACTTAGGGCAGCGCGGCGTGCGCGTGCGTCCCGACGAGTGCGAGTGTGTAAGCACCCAGTGTGAGTCCAGACGTAACTCCTCAGAAACAGAACTGAACCACGCCACACTGACAGTACCCGCTCTCGAGACTGACAGCGCCAGTCACCGAGGGGCTTTTGAAAACACGAGCACTAGCGCGATTTGGCCCAAACGTCCTGGAGGGGAGGAACGGGGACCGAGTAGTGCAGGCAGCCGAGCGTTGGGACGGCCGCGCCGCCTTCCCACCCGGGACACCGCCGCGGCGCGGACGGGCGGCGCTGGCCCGCGGGCGGGCGCCGCGGAGCCGGCTCTCCCGGCAGCTCTCGTTCTCTCCCCGCGCGGGGGGAGGGGGAGGGCGCGGGCGCGGGGGAGGGCGGGAGCGCGCGCGAGGGGAGGGGGCCCGCGCAGGCGCCGTGCGAGGCTGTCGAAGAATCAAGTCCGTAGAAGTGGAGCGGCCGCGGCGGCAGCAGCAGCAGCGACGGCGGCGGCGGAGCAGAGGCGGGCTGGGCGCTGACGCGGGCGCTGGAGAGCGGCGACGCCGGGAGCTGTGAGACAACAGCGGAGCGACCCGTGGCCCGCGCCGCACCCGTGCTCCACGCCGTCCGGCCGCTGCCGCCGCCTCGGCGCGGCATGCCCCGCCGCTCGGGCTGAGCCTGCCCCGGCGGCCGCCCCCCGCCCCCCGCCCCCCCGACCTCCCCGCCCCCCGCCCCGTACTCCGCGCCGGCCGCCGCCGAGACCTGCTGCGTTCCCCCGTGCCCGCGCGGCCCATCTTCGCCCCGGTCTGGAGGCCGGCCGCGGCCCCGGCCGAGCTCCCGCCGCCGCCGCCGCGCCCGCCGCGCCGCGCCGCCCCGCAGCCCGCCCGCGCCCGCGCCGGCCGGGGGGACGTGCTGCCGCGGCTGCAGCCCCTCGCCCCGCGCCCGCCGCCCCTCGTGCCCCGGGGGCGCTGCGCGGGCGCCGAGCCTTCGCGGGCTTTGCCGCCGCCGCCGCCGCCGCCTCTGCGGCCGCCGCCGCCGCTGGTGGGGGAGACGCGGGGTTGGGGGGGGAGGAGGGCGCGCGTGGTGCCGGCGGGGAGCGGCGGCGCCCCCTCCTCCTCCGCCTCCTCCTCCTCCTCCACCTCCAGCGCCGCGGGCTCCTCGGACATGGCCGCGGCGGTGGCGGTGGCGGCCGCGTCCCGGCGGCAGTCGTGCTACCTGTGTGACCTGCCCCGCATGCCCTGGGCCATGATCTGGGACTTCACCGAGCCCGTGTGCCGCGGCTGCGTCAACTACGAGGGCGCCGACCGCGTCGAGTTCGTCATCGAGACGGCGCGGCAGCTCAAGCGGGCGCACGGCTGCTTCCCGGAGGGCCGCTCCCCGCCCGGCGCCGCGACCCCCGCCGCCGCCAAGCCGCCGCCGCTCTCGGCCAAGGACATCCTCCTGCAGCAGCAGCAGCTGGGCCACGGCGGCCCTGAGGCCGCCCCGCGCGCCCCGCAGGCTCTGGAGCGCTACCCCCTGGCGGCCGCCGCCGAACGTCCCGCGCGCCTCGGCTCCGACTTTGGCGGCAGCCGCCCGGCCGCGGGCCTGGCCCAGCCGCCGACGCCGCAGCCGCCGCCCGTGAACGGCATCCTGGTGCCCAACGGCTTCTCCAAACTGGAAGAGCCCCCGGAGCTGAACCGCCAGAGCCCGAACCCGCGGCGCGGGCACGCCGTGCCGCCCACCCTGGTGCCGCTCATGAACGGCTCGGCCACGCCGCTCCCTGCCGCGCTCGGCCTCAGCGGCCGCGCCGCCGCCTCGCTGGCCGCCGTGTCCGGGGCCGCGGCCGCCGGCCTGGGCTCAGCGCAGCCCACCGAACTGAGCTCGCACAAGCGGCCGGCGTCCGTGTCCAGCAGCGCGGCGGTGGAGCACGAGCAGCGCGAGGCGGCGGCCAAGGAGAAGCAGCCGCCGCCGCCCTCGCATCGCGGCGCGACCGACAGCCTGGCCACCGCGGCCGGGGCCACCGAGCTGGGCGCCGAGGGCGCGAGCAAAGGCCGCGGGCCCGGAGAGCAGGACTGGGTCAACCGGCCCAAGACCGTGCGAGACACGCTGCTGGCGCTGCACCAGCACGGCCACTCGGGGCCCTTCGAGAGCAAGTTTAAGAAGGAGCCGGCCCTGACTGCAGGCAGGTTGTTGGGTTTCGAGGCCAACGGGGCCAACGGGTCTAAAGCAGGTAGGGGCGGCTGTGGAGCGAGGGAACCTAGGGGAGAAAGGGGGGCACAGAGCAGAGGAGGGGGTGTTCTTTCTATTCACCGTTCTACCCCAGCCCAGAAACAACAAACACCCAACTTCCTGATCTGCCTGAGGCGGAACCAGTGCTTAGTGGCAACGTGTTCCTGTGCTGAAGCAGCACAACAGAGATGAGTCAGACTGGGCTGATAGGCACTGACACAGGGTTTTCCTTTCCCAGCACATTCTTGGATGGGAGCATGAGGGCACTAGCCACCTTTTAACCTGTTCGGGGATGTTGGCAGTCGTGTGCACAGTTCAGCCTGGGTACATGCATGCTTGTGTAGAAACAGGCCATTGTATAGGTGCTGTGTTCTGTGGCCTTTTAAAATCCTGCCTCAGAGCCCCATGAGTCTTAAGTGTTGTGAGTTGCACGTGCACTAGAAATTCATGTGAGATTTTCTGTACAGGCTTTGAGAGAACAGAAATTCTTGAGTGAGTCTTGTGTTAGTAAAACAACTGTCCTTTTTGATGCACATCCATTTATTTTGTTTGTTTTTCCCCCCCCTTTTTTTTTCTCCCCCTGCCAGTTGCAAGAACAGCAAGGAAAAGAAAGCCTTCTCCAGAACCAGAAGGTGAAGTCGGGCCCCCTAAGATCAATGGAGAGGCACAGCCATGGCTGTCCACACCCACAGAAGGGCTCAAGATCCCCATTACTCCTACATCCTCTTTTGTGTCTCCACCACCACCCACTGCCTCACCTCATTCCAACCGGACCACACCGCCTGAAGCGGCTCAGAACGGCCAGTCGCCCATGGCAGCCCTCATCTTAGTGGCAGACAATGCAGGGGGCAGTCATGCCTCGAAAGATGCCAACCAGGTTCACTCCACTACCAGGAGGAATAGCAGCAGTCCACCTTCTCCATCCTCTATGAACCAAAGAAGGCTAGGCCCCAGAGAGGTGGGGGGCCAGGGGGCCGGCGGCACAGGAGGACTGGAGCCAGTGCATCCTGCCAGCCTCCCAGACTCTTCTCTGGCAGCCAGCGCCCCTCTATGCTGCACCCTCTGCCACGAGCGGCTGGAGGACACCCACTTTGTGCAGTGCCCGTCTGTCCCTTCGCACAAGTTCTGCTTTCCTTGCTCCAGACAAAGCATCAAACAGCAGGGAGCTAGTGGAGAGGTCTATTGTCCCAGTGGGGAAAAATGCCCTCTTGTGGGCTCCAATGTCCCCTGGGCCTTTATGCAAGGGGAAATTGCAACCATCCTTGCTGGAGATGTGAAAGTGAAAAAAGAGAGAGACTCGTGACTTTCCGGTTTCAGAAAAACCCAATGATTACCCTTAACTAAAACTGCTTGAATTGTGTATATATCTCCATATATATATATATATATATATATATATATATATATATACACACATACACACACACACACACACACACTCACACACATATATATATATATACATATATATATATATATCCAAGACAAGGGAAATGTAGACTTCATAAACATGGCTGTATAATTTTGATTTTTTTGAATACATTGTGTTTCTATATTTTTTTTTGACGACAAAAGGTATGTACTTATAAAGGCATTTTCTTCTTTTGTTAATGTTATTAGCATATCTTTGTGCTTTATTATCCTAGTGACAGTTACCGTTCAATGTAGGCTGTGACTTGCGCTGCTTTTTTAGAGCACTTGGCAAATCCGAAATGCTTCTAGCTGTATTTGTATGCACTTATTTTAAAAAGAAAAAAAAAAAGCCAAATACATTTTCTGACATTGTAAGATTGCCTTACTGTCTGTTATTCCTTACTGCTGGCCCCTCTCTCAGGCCGGAGGCCAGTTGGTGGAGAAGGAAATGGAATGAGCGAAGGGGGCACTGTTGTGAAGTGGGCAGCATGCCACTGAGAAATGTCACCAAGTTTACCCCAAAACATTGTCCTCTCAGAGTAGCAGGAAAACAGATTTTGAGTCTTTCTCTGTTTTGTTCTTAAAGTTCAGTTGTTGGGATAGTGATGACTGCCTGAGAGTTGCTGCTGAGAGATTTTTTGGACTGTGTGGTTTTGGGGAGGGGGGGATTTTCTTTTTTTTTGAAAGGCAAAGTTGACCACTGTTCACTGCCCACGTGATCAGTTGTAAGATTACAAGGCTGCATGCTCGTTGGTTACATAATACACAATTCTGTGACTGAAGGTCGGTGATGATGGATGGTGGCGTGTGCAAGATGGCACTGCCATCTTTGAGCAAAGCCCGGCTCCGCAGCGTCACCTCGTCTTTTTAAACACCCCAGAGCTCTGTTTGGTGGTGGTGGTGTCGTTTCCTTTGAAAAGAGTTGCAAGAGAAGTTACAGTTCAGGTGAACTTGGAGATTGTAGGATTGGTTTCGTTTCTGTTTTGTGTCTCGTTTTGTTTTGTTTTTTTTATCATTTACCTGTAGTGCTATTGCTGTTGGTACTATCACCTACCCCCCATTTCTAGTGAGTGCTAAATACAGTATGGTACAATGACAGTAACAGCGCGCGGTGCTGCCGGGACTGCCCGTGGGCATATCAGTGACAGCCCAGATGGGGGTGGAGGAAACCTGTAATTTCCTTCTTACGTGTGTTTGAAATATCAAGTGAATAATACTGTTCCTCTGGAAAAAAAAAATTATAAACTAGTGAAAATTAAAGAAAGGGTTTTAATAATAGGCAGGCCCCACCTCTCAAACTATTCTTAGAAACCTTTTGTAAACTAATTTCTTTTGATTACTATTTTGCATCAGTAAAATGATTTTTTTAAACCAATAAATCATCTGTTATTAGAAATAGTTGTCTCACAGTGATACTGGTTTTTCTTTTGTGCTGTTACGATTTAACATTGACAGGAACACTATTTTAAATCCTTTTATGTTCAGGTGTTTGTAACTTGGCCCTATGATTAGGCTGAATCATGGCTTCAAGGTCTACTACAACTTATGTGTATCATTTATGACCCAGCTTCTATTTTAATTTGAAGATAGAGATTGTTACCCTCTTTGGAGTCTTGTTTAGTTACGTTTTTGTCTTTTTTTAAATTGCTCAAATATTTTTTAATGGCCCGGTTATTAACACTTGAAAATCAGATACTGCACCAAATACAGTATTTTTGTTGTAGTGTTTTTAATGAGGGCACCTATTATTAATGCTGTGCAAATTCATGTTACCGGTCATTGTTATATTACAAACAGACTTGCATGATTAACCAGTTTGTTGTTACACTTTTTTTTTTTTTTAATTGGCGCATCTATGACTCAGATCAGACTGGTTTCTCTTATGTAAATGCACACATGCAGAAATACAGAGTCAATTTTACATGCCCATAAAGACCATGTGTAAAGAATTCAACTATTATGGTTTGTTGTATAAATGTGTATCTAAGCACTTTATTATAAACTGGAATTTGACCTCATAGATTTTACAAGTTGATCAGTCATTTGACCTAATTCGTGGTAGCTATCTGTATGCTTTGCAGTCTCAATACAGATAAGCTTTCTAAAAAGGATTAGTAAAGAACCATCCTGCTGTTTTGAATAAGTCTATCCAGCTGTGGAAAAGACAACCTATGGTCTCTCTGTGCTGGTGTTTAGGGAGCAGGGGAGAACAGGAATAGCTTTAAAGGGCTGTGTGTTGAGGTTACTCCCATTAAAAACTAAGGTCTGCATGAGTCCACGTGGCCCTTGGGTGGCCTTCGTGGAAGGCTTGCAGCTGTAAAATGTTGATCCGGGTTATTTTTCTGGCATTCTCTTAAGTTAAAAAGTTAACGCCGGGGCATGGGTTTGATCTTTTGTTGTACCTGATGGCAGTGCAGACATCCTCCACAGCTGGATAAAAGTGTCAGAAAGCTACTTACTGTACATGGGCAGTATCCGATTTCAGATCCTAAATATTTCAGCTGTGCTTTTAATACTCAAAATATTAGGGGATGGGGTGTTGAAGCTTTCCCTTTTTTGCTTTAACATTTATAGAATTTAACAGATGTACTGTCTTTCATGTGGCCTCACATTAAAAGTTATGAGAACGTACACATGGTTTACAACTTCTACTATATACCTTTCCTTGGCCACCAAGTATTTTTAAAGTGTGCCACCTTTTAACCTTTACTTTTTTTTTTTAAGTTGAAGGTGATACTTTTTCTATATATGATGAAACTCATATGTCAGCTGAAGTGAGTGTAATCTCAGATACCAAAATTATTATATTTTAAAATCACGCTATGGAAAAATCACCTGCATTCTGTCATGTGTCAGATTTACAGTACCTTTTTTTTTCTTTAACTTTTAGCATTAAATAAAAATAAAATTGGGAGCACTGAACATTTTCTGAGGCCTTTTTTAATTTTTTAAAGTAAGCTCAGAATGGCTATTGTTTTAATCACTAATGGCGATGTGACCAAAGGATGTGTGGGTTTGGGGTTGGGGTTTAACTGGAACTGCAGGAGAAGAACAGGAGATAAAAGACCCAGAACAACAAGGCAACCGATGGTAGGGGGGTGGAAAAGTGCTAGGGAAGGGGGAAAGGGCAACTGGATAAGGGAAACAGATAAAGAGAAGAGCTGAACAAAGTACAGCCCCAAAGCACTTGTTTATTTTTCAACTTGATGTACCGCCAGCCACTCTGCAATCGTAGACTGGAAGGAAAAGATCCTGACAACACTAAAAAGGCTGTCGAGACAGGAGTTCCTCTCTGGAAAGCTCTGGAACGAAATAGCCATGATGGGCTGTGGAAAATGCACTGAAGACAAAAGAGGGGGAAAACAGCCTACCTTTTGGAAAGCTGTGTAATAAAGTCAGAGCGAAAGCCAGGTGTGAGGTTTATTGACATCCTGAAATCTGAATTTATAAATAAGAGATAAGAGGTGGGAAGCACCAAGACCCACTTGCAAGACATCGGAAGACAGTTCCTAGATGTTTGCAGCCTTTTCATTTTATTGATCAATGGCTTGGCAGACTCCTAGGAAAGGAAGTTGTGAACCTGACAAAGAGTTTGAGGATAGGATACACACAAAACTGACTACATGTTTTAAATTAAACAGCAACTGTTAATGTGTAACCAAATATATTTTCAGTAGGGGTGGTCTGGTAACTTGGGGGACCCATCACTATGCGTGTGTCAATAATTTTTTTATTAGCCTGCTTAAGGCAGTTTTCAGGAAACTATTCTTAATAAGTTAATTATAGCTTATACTACACAACATGATGTTTCATTTAGTAATCAGGTTAAAAGAAATGTTGGAACTACTTTTTTAAATTAAAAATGCTAAATTTTATTTTTAGTAAAATTTAAAAGACTGCAGCTTGCAGAAGTCATTTTTAAAATTTCAAAAGCTCCTCCCAAAGTATACTTTAATGATTGCATTCAGTTTCCAGTTAAAAAACCAAACAAACCAGACTCTTGATGTGGCAGATGTCTTTGTTTATTCCCCAAAGGAGGGGAAAAGTTAAAGGGAAAATACAGAACTCCTTTTAATTCCTAGACTTAAGTCCCTCGTTACTCAAAGTTTTGCATATGATTTATAGATGGTTTTATTTGGTTAGTGAAGAGTAAAATGTTTCTCTTCCTGATTCCAAAGTGTGTACGTGGAATCATTCAGAAAAATGTTCAGTCGTGTGTAGGCCACTAGAAGTCCTGAGTCACCCTCATTTGCTTGCCTTCTCTTCGTAGGGAACAGTGTGAGAAGACACGCCTTTCCTCTGTCACAGACCAAGGTCAGAGGCACCAATGAATGGAATACATATTTACCTACTTCATCATCTGGGGTTCTAGAAATGAGAGGCGTGGGGGATGCTGTTTAACTCCTTCAGTGCCAACGGTTAGGCCTCTGACAGCAACAGTATTGATTACAATCAAGTAGAAATTATGACATAACTTCCCAGATTATTAATAATCTAGAGGCTTTGTTGCTGTTCCTGTTGACTACCTGCATTTTCCTCCAGTTAGGAATCCTGATAGTAATTTAAAAGGCACACAAATACACAAGAAGTCAGTTTGTAAATTCAGAGATCAGAAGGTAGAAAGTGACTGGATTTATGGATTATCTGTGGATTTATTTCTCTGTTAATCCCCAGATAAATCCATAATTAGGGATATCCATACTATCCCTATTTACCATTAACTAATTCGTACCTAATTTAACAGTGAACTTTGTTTTAACCCATTAGTCTGTTGTTACCTGCTCCTTCACTATGTCAATACAATTTCACATGGTTGATTTTAAAAAGCTTTCCTTTTTAAATTTGAGATATCATTTATTTAAAAATTTTTTTTTAATCTTAGAATCAATCTACATTGGCACTGATCTTTATCACAGAATATTGTGTGCTTCTGTATGGCACTAAGCGGCATAAACCAACCCATACAAGCTACAGAAAAGATATTCTGGGGCAAAAACATAAGCCGTGGGCAAAATCATTTCTAGAATCATGTAGACATGGGATCCTAAAGCTATTCTTTTATTTTGAGTATGAGGAACAATTGAGTAAAGTCTCCTTAATAGAACAACCCTATCAGAATGGTATAAACAGTTTCTTCTATTATACCGTCTTAAATACTGCTTTAAAAAAAAATAGCCCTTTAAAACTCAAAAGTCTTCGTAGAACAAGTCTAGAGTGCATGTCAAATTTATCACAAAGTCAGCCATGAAAATCCTCTAGGAGGTGATTTTCTTTTGGGTCAGACAAGGTCTGGATAAGAGACTACAGAATTCCTGGTTTAAACTGGAAACTTCAATGCACTGGTTGATCTCATCTTTTGAATGGACTTTAGAAGTGGATTGCATAACCGAACAGCCTCCTCCGGCAATTCAGCAGAAGCCCTTGATGCTGAAATAAGACATCCTATACAGAGTAACAATGTCCCATTTGAATATTTCTAAACATACTTTGCATTTTGGGGAAAATGAACTGTGTTATATAATCTGTGGATCCCATCACCTAACCCTTTAGCGGTGACTATTTCATTCTCCGTATCACTATCACCAGTTAACATCTGGATGCCCATGAGGGGACAGGCATCATGCTCAACCAAAGAGTCACGTTTTGCTGCGTAGGTACTTGGACAGCAACTTTAGCAGATAAATATTTGGGTCATTGCCTATTTCTCTGCCTTTTGGAAAATCTCTTGCCCCTGACAGTTGGAATCCAATAATTTGAGCGCTATAGGTGGCTATTTATATTGCCAGGAAAAATAAGTCCAGAAGCACTTCATCAGAACTCAGGACCTAAATTTATTTATTTATTTTTTTAAAGATTTTATTTATTTATTCGAGAGAGAGGCAGTGAGAGAGCATGAGCGAGGCAGTGAGAGAGCATGAGCGAGGAGAAGGTCAGAGGGAGAAGCAGACTCCCCGTGGAGCTGGGAGCCCGATGCGGGACCCGATCCCGGGTCTCTGGGATCATGACCTGAGCCGAAGGCAGTCGTCCAACCAACTGAGCCACCCAGGCGTCCCATATTTTAATGTATAGTAAAAGTTCATGAAAAGTAAGTTTAATGTAGAGTAAGAGCTTCTTAAAAGAGCTTCAGATTACTGAGTTTTTGCCTTCGTTTACTGTTTGATTTTAAAATATCAACCACACCAGTAAGAGTTCTGCGGAGAAGTGAAACACGGGAGTAGGGATGGCCTGGGTCTGAATAAATCAGCATTTTGTTTGTTGCACACAGCCTCGGCTGGGGGCCTTCTGTGTTCTCCAAAGCCTGAAAAGACTATGCCTATGCTGCCAAAATTTAGCTGCAGGCTAAAAGCCTCCTTACCTCCATTTTTATTTCTGCCTCCAAACAGCCATTCCATTAATTTTTTTTTCGGTGATAAAAGATAAAGATTTATTGTGCCCCATATACAACTGAAATCAGAATTTCACAGGAGGGTCACAGTCATTAGAGAAGTTTTAGAATACTAGTCTCTTAATCAGCACCATATGGTTGTCGCCGTGATTACTTGACACCTAGTAAGCAGGCACATGATTCTAGGCTTTGAACAGCTGAGAGCCTAGGTCCCAGGTCTCTGGGAGCTTGAAGACCCTTCCACGGATCGGGAGGGACGTCAGCTCGCGTGATGAAGGGCCCACATGGAGGAAAGTTCACGCGTCGGTTTCCTTGCAGGAGTCTGGGAAGTCCAGCTAGGGCTAAATCTCACGTGGAGGACTGGGTCTCTCTAGAACTTCCACCTGGAACCTCAGGAGGACTGTGACACGGGAACGCAGTCCGAGGTCCAAAGTGCTTGCACACAAGAAATTCATTAGGCACAGCAGGCCACGGTCACGCATGAAAGGGGCCGCCGGACCTCAGTATCTTCCTACAAATCAAGAGGCCATTGGAAAACATTGGAGCCGGGTCAACATCGTCAAATGGTAGCTTTTCCTTTTTTTTTTTTTTTTTTTTTTTCCACTTTTTATCACGGCTCACAGTGGCGTTTCTGAAAAGGAAGAAAACAGCCGCCCGCGCTGCCAAGCCCTGTTTACTGGAGGGGAAGGAAAGGGGAGGAGGCTCCCTGGCTCTCCAGCGGCCTGCGTCGTCGGGCCCGCGCCGCGAGGAGACCCACTGCGGTTTCCAGCGCGGCGCCCTGACTCACGCCGCGCCCGTGTTTATTTATCCCACAACTGGTGCCGGGGCCGCCGGCACAGCGCCTTCTCCCCGCGCCCAGCTCTGCGCACGTGGGGCCGCACGGCGGGACCCCACGGGGGCGGCGGCGGCGCCCGGACCCGCCCCGCCAGCGCGCCAGCTGCGCGGCTATAATTAGCGAGCAGCCGCGGCCGCGCGCCCCGCCCGCGTGCCCGCGAGGACCGTGAGCGCGCGGCCCCGCCCGCATGCGTCCCCGGCCGCGCGCTCTGGACCGGTTACCGCGTCGTGAACCAAATAAAGTAAAGGTCTGGCTCCTGCGGGGCGCGGCGAGCGAGCGGCGTGCCAGCCACTCAGGGGCGTGGCGAGCCCTCGGCTGCCCAGAAAAGATCTCCCGCGCGTCAGCAGGCGCTTTGGCTGCCGCTGCGAGGGTCCCTGACGCGCTGCCGGCTGTCCTGGGTGGATTTTCTAAGTTGAGGAGGGCACATGACAAGAGCTGCCCCAAATGTCACTCCCTTTTTGGAAATCATGATGCTGCCTTCCCCCCCCACCCCTACGACTGTGGCTATAATAAGGCAAATGTTCCGTACTGGTGGAGTAAACACTCGCATTTAAGGGGCATCTGTCTTCGGCGAAAGCACACCGATGCACGGTGCGTGTCCATAAAAACGTGTTTATTAAGCAGGCCTCGGGACATGCCCATTTGGGTGCTGCAGAGTCAAAGTACTGTTCACAGCTGACTGCCTAAAAGGGAGTTGCCTTTTTACAGAGAAACCTTCCTTTCAATTAGAACAACACCAAAGAAATTTTTCTCTCATCGTCGTTAATTATTAAATCTAATACTCTGCAGGAGCATCTCGAAAAATATATACAAGCATGGCCCCCATCCTTTTAAAAAATGACACCGAAATGCCATTTGTTACCAACCTTGCGGTGGGGGCCAAGGAACCTCACTGTGGACTAAGCGTTGTATGATAATTTTAGTCATTGTTTAAAAGTGATTGCGGTAGATGGATGGGAAGCTAAAAAAAAAAAAAAAAAAAAGGAATAAATAAAGCTGTGCTCCAGGCTTGAGAATACCTAGACAGCAAAACACAAACATTTGAGAAGCTTGTGATGAATTCTGACAAAACAGCCCACTCCTCATATATTTTATCGAGGAACTCAGGAGGCTTCTCAGGTTGCCGATCGGTTCCTAGGAAGCTATTCTTGCCCTTTTCCTGTGACTGTTGCTCTTGACGTGGTGACACTCGAGTCTCCTGCTCAGCTCCTTCACGAAGATCTTTGAGAGGGAATTATGCTGAGAGAGGCTTTATGAGAACAGGCCTCAGGACTGTCCAATTCTGTACCAAATACACAACACCGGAGTAGAGGTCAGAAAATCTTCAGATGTTCTTGGGCTTTGTGTGGCCATTTCAGGTAATTCAATGAAGTTTGGTGCTTCTATTTGCAATTATTATTTTTTTAATTGCCATGTACTTAACTTTGTAGGGGCAAAGGGGTCAGATTGGGCTATCTTGATGACGGCTGTTTGATTTTTCATCTGTGAGCCAGACCTGAGAAAGCACTGGGTGTACGTGATACCCATTAGGACTTGGGCGCAGTGAATGTGTACCACTGAAAATATAGATTCTTGGTTATTGTATCAAAGGGGGAACTAGCAAACAGTCTTGAAACACTGGAGAGAAGGGGCTCCCCCTGCTGTCATCAGAGACGATGCGTCATCTTTCTGGCTAGATTCTGGTACCTAGGACACCCACCCAGTGTAAAGTGCAGCAGCAAATGATTCTTGAAGGTGTCATTCCCTTGGGGGATATACCGTTCTATTGGAAATAAAATAAAAATACAGAGCACAGATGAAGGAAATGAACACTTTCTTAATTTTCTAGGCTCTGACTCGTTTACTGAAGGTCCAGTTTCCATAACCCACCATAAACCACCAAAATGGCTAACCCAAGTCCATGGATGGCTCTAAAGGCAGGGGTGGTATTGGCCACCTGGTGGCAGGTTGGGGGTGGGGGGAGTGGATTGAGGATACATTTAAGCCTATCATGGTTTTTATTTATTTATTTATTTATTTATTTATTTATTTATTTATAAAAGATTTTATTTATTTATTTGACAGATCACAAGTAGGCAGAGAAGCAGGCGGAGGAGCAAGCAGGCTCCCCACTGAGCAGAGAGCCCGACACAGGGCTCGATCCCAGGACTTTGGGACCACGACCCGAGCCAAAGGCAGAGGCCCCAACCCACCGAGCCACCCAGGCACCCCCATCATGGTTTTTAAAACAATCAATCAATTTCTGATGAAAAAGGAAAACAATCCTTCCCTGAATTTTGACCTCGCTAAAAATGTCGGATGTGTAAAAAAGCGTTTCATTTTCTTGCAAATCACACTTCTCTGCACGTGGGTCTTTATACCCATAGATAGCCCTTTGGAGCTCATGACACCACATTTTTGTGGTCGTGGAAGGAACTCACTTGAGTCTCCACGGCACACGTTGCCTGAGCGGATTGTCAGCCATGACCAGACTGAGCCAGGGGTCCTTCATGTGTGTGTTTGCTGAGAGGCTGGGGGCTTCGATGGACTGAGTCCGGTCGGAGCTCTTGAGCTTCAACCCTGGCTCCATCTCTTCCTAACCTTAGCGTTTAACCCTCTGACCTCAATTTAATTATCTGCGAAATGGGTTAAGGATATTACTTACCTCATGGAATTGTTGCGGGGATTGAATGACAGAGGTCTAGAACACGCATACCTTGGGAGCCAGCACGTATGAGGGGCTTGGTGAATTTGGGCACATCATCCCACCATGCTGGGCTTTGGGTTGGAGTTCGAGAGTTATTTTGAAATGGTGTCTTCAGGTTGGCTCCAGAAACCCCCTTTTTTCTTCCCCAGCTCACTGAGTCACATTGCTGGATGGAGTGCCCTGGGCTCAGTCCTCAGATGGTTTTTCTCTCTGTCCACTTACTCTCGGTAATCTTGTCCAGAATCATGGTTTCAAAATAATATTTATGTGCTGACTCCAAATACCTCTGCCCTTGGTCTCCTGTCCCAAGTCCTGCACATCCAGCTCCCCTCCCCCAGTCCCCTTCTCTCAGGCCTTTTTCTCTTACTCAGTGGCAGTCCTTCCAGTTGCTTGGGCCACAGATCATGCAAGGCTGTTTACTTCAGTTTTTCTCACACACCTTCCATCCAATCTCTCAGCAAATCTTGGCTCTACCTTCAAAAAATGTAATCCTGGATCTGATCACCTCTTGCCACCTGGTTGAAACTGTCATCATCTCTTGTCTGAAGCAACGTAGAAGTTTCTGAACTGTTCTCCCAACTCCTGCCCTTCTTCTCTGCAGTCTATTTTCAATTTGGTAGCCAGAAAAAAAAACAAAACCTTAAAAATATTGGCCTGATCTTGTCTTTCCTTCATTCAAACCCCTGCAATACTTTTCTATCTCATTTAGAGTCAAATGTGTGGTCTTCCACGAGCCCGTGCTACCTCTCAGGCCTGGCTCGGATCCTTGCTTACTCCACTTTAGCCACACTGTCTTCACTGCTTCTGGCCTCAGGGCCTTTGCGTTTGCTCTTCTCGGTTTGGAATGGTCTTCTAAGATGTAGGCATAGCTCAGTTCCTCACTCCCTTCGGGTCTCCGCCCAATGTTCCTGTTGCTGCTGTAACAAATTACCACAAATTTAGTGCCTTCAAACAACACAAAATTACTATCTGAGAGTTCTGGATGTTGGAAGACTACATTGAAGATGTTGACAGGGTTGGTTCTTTCTGGAGACTTTGGCAGACCACCTGTCTCCTTGCCCTTTCCAGCTCCTAGAGACCGCCCGCATTCCTCAGCTCATGACCCCTTCCTGCCACCACTCTGCCCTTTTGCTTCTGTCCTCACATTGCCTCCTACCTCCTCTTAGAATTACATGGGGCTCAGCTGAGTAGTTCAGGATATTCTAGTCATCCCCAAATGCTTAACTTAATCAAAGTAAATTCTCTTAACCCAGTAGTATCCCATATATCCAGGTTCAGGGTGTTAGGACACATATATCTTTGGGGGGGTCATTATTCAGCTTAGCACATACCCTATATATTCAGCTTACCACATCCCACCTTACGCCCCATTCCTTCTTCACTTCTTCCCCTTAGCACTGTTCCCCATCAGACACTGAATATATCTGTTGGTTTATAACTTTTTGTCCCCCCACCGCACCCCAACCCCTGGATGCCTTAGAGTGTAAACCCCACAAGGCAGGACAAAGCATTCCCTGTGGCATCATAATGCGTGGTGTGTGAATGTTCTCAGTGAATATTTGTTAAAGCCATAAATTTAGTCTCTTATCTTATGAGGGAAGTGTGGTGCAAAATAGTAAACAATAAGAGAAGAGTCATAAAAATGTATTTGGAAACACAGTCATTCGGCTGGAGAGGACCAGGAAGACTGCATGGAGGAGGAAATTGAGCAGGGCCAGGCACAGGGCACGGCTTGCCAGAAGGGAGAAGGAACAGGGCTCAGCTCAGTGGGATGGATCGTGGGATGGTTAAGCAAGCACAGGGATCTTACAGAAACTGTTCAGCCAGGCAAGAGGGTCCATGCAGCAAAACCAGGAAGAAAAGGTCAGGGGCATATGCCCACAAAACACACCAGAGTCTGAGTCAGAAGGATGATGTACCCTGACCGCCATCATCTTCTCTCCCCCAACACCTGAGATCTCACTACTCAGGGCTTCCCCAGGGGCCCTCTGTGGACAGGATCTCTCTGATAGGCCTTCTTGAAATGCCCATTAAATCGCACCCCTCCACCTCCAGAGTTCTCAATCCAAACCCCACTGCACAGAACCTTCCCCCACTGCCTGGAGTGGGAATGCATTTCCAGCCATTTGTCCCTTCTGGCTTTAGTCACCAGTTTCCATGGCTCTCCTCCGCCCAGCCCCAACATGGGGATCTGTGGCCCATTCTTGGCCCTGGGAGAGAGAACAAAGGAAGGCAATCAGGTTCCAGGAACTGGAGAGAGACGGACGTGGAGAGGCCTGAGGGTGTCCAGTTTTGGTCTGTCTGTCTCTGGCAGCAAAGGCGAAGGCCAGTTATATCTAAATTAACTGAATGTATGTGTCACGAAGTGCACCGCGGGCAGGGAGGAAATGCAAATCCCTGTGGCATTAGGTCTAGAGTCAAGAATGTGACAAGGCACTGTAGGTTCCAGGGTCATGTGAAAAGACCGACTTTCATTGCTCACCCTGAGATTTCGCCACCCCTAAAAGCTTCACCTTACTTGAAGTTAGGGACTCACTACCCCTTACAGATAATTCACAAAAATATCAAGACAGAGACCAGCTTCTGGACAACTTTTCTCTGGTCGTCTGTGAAGTATTGACCCAATACTGTTCCTCCAAATCTCGAGCTCATCTTAAGGACACAGCTTTGCCCGGGAGTTGGCTTTGGTGCCAATTACAAAACCCAGGGTCACATTTCTATTCAGCCTTGTGGAAATTTTATGCTTGGGTTTGCCATGAGCTCCATAGTGGGGGACAGGAGGCCAGAGGCACCAGGAAAAACTTCAGACTTCCTCCCCACAAGGCTGGGAGAACCTATGGATAAGCTACCGGGCAGGCCAGTCCCCATAGGAAGGCCACAAGAGACCAAGAAGTCTGAAAACAGATCCCCAAAGAGGCTTCTTCCTTTGGGCACATCTGACAAGAGCCTGGAGGTCCCCTTGCTACTACATAAGGTGTGGTAAAGGGAGTGTATAAAACCAAGAGGGTCTTATTTCAATGCGCACTAATAATTGCATGTGGGATTGCTAATATGGGAGCTAGTGTCCAGCTGTTTTGTTTTCCCTGGACCACAATGAATGTATTTCTAGGTCACCGTGGACATTTGGGAAGACATGGTCACTTTACAAGGGTTGAGGGGAACAAGGGCGCTGCACTGAAACCCCTCTGCCCTGTGCTCCTATGTCCCACCAAGAAGGGTCATGTCTGCCTCAGTCCCTAGGCCAATCCAGGCATGATGAAGGACTTGGGAGTGCCTCTCTCATCCCAGGGTCACCTTGATCCATTGAGTTCCCATGTGAGTCCTTGAGCCTCCTTCCTTGCCCTGTCCTAGCACCACTGCCCCTGGAGAAGGCTTCTAGATGGCTCCATGGCTCCTCAGTCATAGCTTGAAGCTACTCCCTCACTTTCTTGGCCATGCTGCCCAAGTCCACAGCCTGGGCTCTCCCTTGGTCATACCCTCAGGTGCTTCTTGGTTGTCCTGGCCTCTAGGCCCCCTCTAGGGCTGGAAGTCTACCTTAAGCCTCAGTGCATGGTAAGGTCTCTGCTGCTTGCCTGGTTTCTTTCCCAACATCTCCTCAGGGATGGCTTTCTACCCCAGGTTCCCTGTCATCAGGCCATGCTCACCTGTTGAGACTCTGGGCTCCATGGTGACGATCTCTTGTGAGGTGGTGCTTGAGACTCTCAGAGATTAAGGCTCCCTGCCATCATCTCCCAAAGCAGACTTTGCCACCAAATAAGTTGAACTAAAGCTTGTCCTATCTTAGTGGACATGTCTTATGCTATCATATTGGTCAGGGTTCTTCAGAGAAACAGACACACACCGGCACATACATATGTATGTGTATCTCTCCTGTTCTGTGATGTATATTTTATATAGATGGATATAGACAGAGAGATAGAGAGATTTTTAATAAGTAGACTCAAGCAGATTGTGTGGCAGGCTGGAATTCCATGGAAGGGCTCATGCTGCAGCCTGGAGTCTGAAATCGTAGGCTGGAAAATCAGGCAGGGTTTCCACATTGCAGTCCCGGAGAGAATTCCCTCTTCTTCAGGAAACCTAAGTCTTGGCTTTTAGGGCCTTAAACTGATTAGACGAGGCCCACCCACATGACCGAGGGCAATCTGCTTTACTCAAAGTCCACTGATTGAAGTGTTCATTACATCTAAAACATACCTCTACAGCAACATTTAGACTGGTGTTTGTCCAAACAACAGGTAGGCATGGCCTACTCAATGGGACATGTAAAATTAATTGACAGGGCCACCTTCTAAGTTCCCTCTCCTCCTCCTCAGGTCTCCCCAGATCATGATGCTTCTATCAGTTATGATGCTTTCAAATGCAAAGTTGCAAGCAATCCTACTCAAATAGGCTTAGACTATAAAGGGGGCTCATTGGCTCTTGGAACTGAAAAACCCACGGGCAGGCCAGCTCCGAGTTTGACTCACTGCAGGTTTGAGACCACATCTCCCTGGCTGTCTTGGCTCCACCTTCCCTGTGTTGATGCTATCTTCAGGCAGGCTTCCCTTGGGATTGTGGCATGGTTGACCCACTTCTTTATTCACATCCAAGAGGAAAGAGAGCAGAGCATCCCTTCCAGAACAGGGAAGGGGGGAAGAGCACCAAGCTTCTCTCTGGTCGGCTGGGTCCTGACATCATCACGTGGCCAAGAGAATAGTCTGTTCTGATTGGCTTAGGTCTACCTCGCTCTATCTAACCCCAGGACAGGGGGCGGGGTTTGCCCTGACTGCCTTCTAGAATCCCAGCAAAATGAGCCGCTGAGGGGTGGGAGGCCAGGAGCTAACTTTCGTGCTCCACCTCAGCCGCCAAAGCCGAGCTGCGGTGTATTCAGTCCAAGAGCACAACGCTGCGGCCCACGGGAGGGGTGACCCCTGAGGCTGAGCATCTCAGCCTGCGGGTCACAGGAAGCAGCCCTCATCCCCGGAGAGGACAGCTTCTGGGAGGGAGGGTCTCCCTGCCGGGATGTCAGGGCAGAGCTGGCCCAGCATGGAGGAGCGGCGGGGGTTGGGAGGTGGGTGGCTGGTAAGGCTGGTAGACCGGTCCACGGGTACGTCTCTGCTCTGCATGGGTTCGCCTGTCTGCCACTGAGGGAGCGATCACCAGAACTGAACTCAGAGCAGTCCGCTCTGCAACCATTAGGACAAGGGCTGAACTGTGGGACACCATCGGCCGCGGAGGAGAGTGACTCAAGCCCTGCTGACAGGGACACCGTGGCCCAGACAGAGAAGGCAGGAAGAAGGTGGCTTGAAGACATGTTGGAACAGCCCAGGTGAGGGGGCTGCCTCTGAGATTTTGATCTGTAGTCTGTCTTTCTTTCTTTTTTTTTTTAAGTAGGCTCCACACCCAGCTTGGAGCCCAGCCTGGGGCTTGAACTCACGACCCTGAGATCAAGACCTGGGCTGAGATCAAGGGTCAGATGCTTCACCGATGGAGCCACCCAGGTGCCCCTGTAGTTTGTTTTTATGAAACAAAAGAAAACAAAACCTAAAGTGGCAAAACTTATATCTTCACAAGCTATTCAAATGCCTCTTTTGTTCCTCCCTCTGTGCCACTTCCCTCTCTACCAAGATGCCACTGTAACTACCGGCACAGGGATGTCACACAGGGTACTGTGGGAGGGATTGCACCTGCACCCTTGTTGAGAAGCCCACCAATCCTTCTTGTGCAGTGTTCTCCTCATACACGTGTATGGGGCGTGCGTGTTGGCCAGCCCAGCTTGGCCTTGTGTACTTGGCACTCCCATAAACCACTGGGCAACGAGAATCTTCCACAGGTTATGTGCCAATGTTGTGCTGAAGGAAGCAGCATAGACCTGAGATTTCAGAAGAAAAAAAATTAGCAGAGTTGTGCCTGGATATCATTCATTCCTGGCTATGGAGAGACACACTAGGGGCAAAATGTTGCTGGAATCAGATGAGGGTGTTGCCTACAGAAACAGGCACAGCTTTCTAAGTTGTGCAGAAAAAAACCATTATGCTGCTGAACACTCATGCAACACCATGTGATTTACGTGGCCTTTTGCTTCTCTCAGATCTTTGAAACAAAAGCATCAGAAACCCCTTTGCAGAACAGAAAACCAAGGCAAGGAAAAGTCACGCCTTGCTGGACATTACTGGGTGAAGCCTCCATTGAAATCCAGAACTTCTAACCCTAAATCCCATCTCCTTCTACCACTGGTGTTCAGCGTTTCAGGGTAACACTTTCAGGGGCCCTGCCAGTGTGGGGGAATATCAGTTAAGATGTGCCACAGAATGGATTAAACAAATCCCACCAAACCCTTTGCTTACCCATGGGTTCATTCTCATTCTTCATGCTTAGTTTGCTAATGTAGGAGTCACATGTTCCTGTTGTCTTTATTCTCCTGGTTTAATCAGGAAAACGAGCCAGAAGAGCTGAAATGATTAGCTGGGGAATCATTAGAAAAGGAAAGAATTTATATTCACAGTGACTATATTTCTAGTCCATTGATTAGGCAATTTTGCTTTTATGAATCAGTTTTGGTGATTGCTATCCCAAATAGAATATGGAATTGCTATCGCGAAGAAAACATAAATTATTAGCTTTAAAACATGTAGTGTCTCTGCATGGAGCTATGTATCCTATGGACTATTTCTCATTTCCTCTTCCAGAATTCTACCTGGTTTTCTCAGGGGGCACTCCCATAGGTTCCGTAGTTCTGCTGGGGCGGAGAGCAGCATGATCCAATAACATGCAGCATCCCGGTGCGTGACATTATTTAGCTTCCACTGACCTCCCGCTTATAGGTGCTGGATGATGTTCAGAGTCAACGGAGAGTGCTTTAGGTTAGAGATCAGTAACCATGCACAACCTGACCCTGCAACTTCAATCCAGAAGGCAAGGTGATTTTTAGAAATATATATTTAATCACCTTTGGAGATTCCTTTTTTCTTTTAAGATTTTATTTATTTATCTGACAGAGACAGAGAGAGAGAGAGAGCACAAACAGGGGGAGCGGGGGAGGGTGAAGCAGGGACTCAATCCCAGGATCCTGGGATCATGACCTGAGCCGAAGGCAGATGCTTAAATGACTGAGCCACCCAGGCGTCCCCACCTTTGGAGATTCTCGTAACAAATGCATCAACAATCTCATCTTCCATTAATATATTGAATTTTTTAATAGGATATACAGAGGTCATTTCCTAAATCGCCCATTTCCCACTGACCCATCTCTATGGATTGTCTCTTGCTATAGCAAATGTGATCATGTCCAATGAATATAACGAATAATCATGGAACTTTATTTAATAAGAGGGTGTTTTAAAAGCCAGATAATCACTATGAAGAGGACACCAGAAAATGGAATAGGACAGAATAGAGGTGGAAGGAAGAGGAGAAAATGGAGAAGACAGAGCAATAGATAAGTGCTCTAAGACTAAAACCTTGCAAGGCCAGTGTTCAGGCGTGAAGAACAAAGAAGGAGGTATGTGGCTTCAGTGGCATGGGATTTTGTGGATTTGAGGTACCAGAAGCTTCATGAATGAATTCATTTGACAAATGTTTATCATATACAATCTATACATTAGGGCACTGAGGATTTTAGATTGTTATAATTTTTTTAGGATCTAGCAGTCTCATAGCCTACCATAAAAGGACTGGCCTGCGAGAGAGTTGATGAGCATGAAAGAAAAGGGGAAGGAGAAGGAAAGAGAACAAGCAGAAATGAAAATAAGTAGGAGCGGCAGCCAGTGCCAACAAAATCCCCATGGCAAGCCCTTTCTTCCCCAAAGAAGAAATGTCGCCCACTTTTTAATTAACACGTTCCTAATTTTTCTCAGCAAAGATCAATCCTGAGCACCAGCTTCTGTAAACTCTTCCCTCCCCAGGCACTGTGAGAAACACAAGATAAATAAGATTCAGACCCTATTCTCAAAGAACTTAGAATCTATTTGGAAATTTCAAGCACTGCACACTGAATTATGGATCTGCTCTAAGACGGCATTCAAACAGGTGCGGAGGGGCGTGGTGCACACACTGGGTGTGCAGTTCCAAGAAGGGAACAGGCCAGACAAGGAGGGGAAGAGGCTAGGAGGGCTGCGTGATGAAGATGGACATCAGGGACGCCTAAGAGGAGGCACAGCAGAGGGGAGGCAAGAGGACCTCAGGCAGAGCAGAAATTAGCATGGTGTGTTTTGGGATCAAAAAGAAAAACCCATGACTTTTGTCACTGCAGGTTAATTACTGAGGGATAATGGGGAATCAAGCTTGACTGAATGAGGGAAGGTGGGACTTCCAAGGGCCCAGAGACTCAAGCACAGAGAGGCACCTGGAGTCCAGGGTGGTGGTGGGGAAGCCAGCTCTGGCCCGGATACTGATGGAGAAAGGAAGAACCAGCAGCGCCAGAGTTAAGATCACGGACTGGCTGTTTCTGTGGAACTGGACTGGGATGGCTGCAGAGAAGGAGCTAGGAGAAAATTTAAAAGAGATTTGTTGATAAGGTTTGGAGACGAACTGATTTCGGGCAGGGGTGAGAAAAGGGCGTGGAAGATGACTCCGAGGCTGCAAATTTGTCTCATTTCCGTAAACTAGAGCAGGGCTTATCTTGGCAAAAGATGACAAATGCCCAGATAAGAGAATCAGAATGACTTGAAGTGAGGCTGGGATAGCCTCGGGGTAAAAATCCCAGCTGCTCGGTCCTCCTTAACCCCCAGGGGTCAGGCAGGGATGCGAGGAGATGATGGAAAAGCTCCTCCCACCGCAAGCAGGCTAGGCTGCCGAGGTGCCAGGTAGGGCTGAGGATCTGTGTTTGCACCTGTGCGGCCTGGGCTCTGCCGCTTGTCTGCTTCCGCCGCTGCCGCTGCGGAGCCCGTTCAAGGAGCGCGACCTGCTCCCTTGGGCGCACCAAGCGCTGTGCTGGCTTCCCGGGATCCTGGCTACGCGCGCTCAGGATCTACACCGCAAGGCAGAGATGAGCACATTGGGGGATCTGAAAATAGGAGCAATTGATCCGAGGAAAGCATCCGAGATAGAAACTCTTCTCGTGTTTACTGGGCGATGCCGTGTTGAATTGGCACTGGGAGGGGGTGGGGGAAGTAAAGATTTCAGAGCACTGATCTCCCTTCAGAAATTCTTGGCAGGAGCAGAAAGTGGCATGATTTAGGGTGAGAAGTTTGTGTCTCAAAGTTGGATATGTAAGAGACTCGGGCTGTGGTCCTAGCACCTTGAGGAAATTAACCAGGTTGGCTCTGGGAGGCTAAGATGCAGAGTACAGCAGCCTCCCCTCACGACCCCTCCACCACCCTTATCCCGTGGGGGTTGCTTCCAATACCTGCAGGGGATGCCTGAAAACAGGAATAATACCTAATCTCTGTGTATACTATGCTTTTTCCTATCCATACATACTTACAATAAATACATATTTCATTTATAAATCAGGCACCATAAGAGACAAACACAAACAATAAGACAGAACAACTATAAGCATATAGTGTAATAAAAGTTATGTGAATGTGATCCCTTTCTCAAAATATCTTATTGTACTTCGTGTGATGACAGGAGATGATAAAACAGGAGATGAGATGAAGTGGCATTGAGTGATGTGGGCTCATGACCTGGCATCAGGCCACTGAGGTTGTGTCAGAAAGATCATTTACTTCCCACCTGATCGGCTGGTCGTGGGTAATAAACTAGGGAAAGTGAAACCGTGGATAAGGGGGACTGTTGTACATGCTTTTTAAAGCAGAGGCTGAGTGTTCAGGTTCCATAGTTGGTGGTTAGCACATCTGCCTTACATGCAGAAGCTGGTGGGTTCAGTTCCCAGTGGAATCACAAAGTTGCCTTAGTTCCCATTTAAATTGGAGGAAGAGATTGAGCAAAAGAAAACAGTCTTATTTTCATCTTTACCAATCAGGATCCTTTTATTTATTTTTATTTCTTTATTTTTAAAGATTTTATTTATTCATTTGAGAGAGAGAGCATGAGTGGGGAGAGGGGTAGAGGGAGAAGGATAAGCAGCTTCTCTGCCAGCAGGGGAGCCCCCCTCCAACCAGAGACCAGGACTTTGAGACCCGAGCCAAAGTCAGATGCTCAACCGACTGAGCCACCCAGGTGCCCCCAGAATCCTTTTAAATAATATTTCCGGGTGTGTATAAATGTCCTGAGATGCAGGTTTTCTTTTTATCAATTTATGGCACAGAGAATAAGCTGAAATCTCACCTCAATGGTCCCCAGCTTCAGGCCCAGATACTCCTGGTTTCTGTCCGACAGGACTGCCGGGCACTGAGAGCACAGAGGGGAGCAGGAGTCCAGGAACTCTTTCCTCCAGGACCAGTCCTGGGGTCTGTGTGGTACTATGACCTTCTTTCTCAGAGGGTCCTCTGACTTCACCCTGAGATAGCCTGAGTCCTAGCTGCATTGTGCGGTGCATGAGAGGGATGGGGAAAGGAAGACATTTAGCCAAGTCTGGAATAGCCTAGGTTTTGATATCAAGAAGTCTGGGTTCCAATTCTGCCTCCACAATGTCACTAGCTGTGTCATCTTGGACACGCTCAATTTTAAGCTTCTGTTCCCATGTGTGGACTGGGCATAAGAATAGCACCAGTCTCATAGGAAGTCTGTGCACATTGAATGAGATGATCTTTGCAGAGTGCTTGTTGGCACTGTGTCCTCTTCCTACTAGGCACTCAGCGTGTGCTCCTTGGTCCCTGGTATCAGAGCGCCACTGTATGCAGGTTCCGTGGAGTGCTAGGACTAAGCAGTGCTGCCTGTACCCTTCTCTGCTTCTCTCCCCTGGCCACCTGACTCAAATAACAGCCACTGAAACACTAAACCTCATTAACAGGTCAAGTCACCTCTGAGCTACCTCCACAGTGCAGCGTGAACCCCACTTTGTCCCCCACTGTTTTGATCTCTGGCTCATTTTCTGGTTAATCCAACAATTTGAACGAAAGTGTTCCCTTCCACCTCATCCCCCCCAACTCAAAAATTGGGGAGGTGGGACCATGGCAGCCCAGAGGTAAATCCTGCCCAAAAAGCCCTATAGGGGAACCCACAAAAGAAAGAGGCGCTTTGCCAAAGAAGATTTTTTATATTTTTATTTATTTACTTTTTTACTTACAGGCTCAGAATTCAAACAGAGGACGCTGAATGGCCAGAACCTTGGCCCACCCCCGAGTACCCAGGGCATGTGGCCAGCACCAGGAGTTCAAGTTTCTGCCCAGTAGGCTTGTAATCTGAACTTTCTATTTCTAAAATCCCAGTTCTTAGTAGCCAGCACACATTCTGAGCCACAGAGTTCTGAGAATTATTGCACTTGTCAGCTGCTAAGTCACATGTCCCTCAACCTGGTCCCTTCTACTGGCATAATAGTACTCGTGCTAGAGCCATGAACTTCACTGTCACATGAAAATTGGCATCCCTTATAATGCCACCCAAGGCTTGCCATAATCACTCAGAAATACACTGTCAGGTCTGTCACAATTAATCAATTTTCAGAATCCCTCAGGGTCTCCAAATACAATGACTAGTAGCAAATTAATAGATACTTTAGATCGTCCCATTTAACTTCATCAAAGCACTGACCCCATGGTGAAAATTGAGCTTAATTAGGATAATATCTCATACTTAAAGAGTGCCTCAAAGCATAGAAGCCCTCAGATTCTGTCTCTTAATTTTCAAAGCTGTAGCACATGTCACTTAGAGCCAAATTTCAATGAACAGGAATGTTTGTCCCCATTTTATGGATGAGAAGAGCTTCCTGCCCACTGACCAGTAAAAGAGACCTTTACAGAGCAAGGGGATGGAGAGATGAGCCCAGAGCTCGGGTTTCCCCCTTTGAGGTTGACTTTATTTGTTTTGATTTATGTTTATGAACTATCAGCAGCACAAAAATATATACAGAAAGATTTTTTTTTTTTTTTGGTGAGTACCTATTTCATGAATAGGGTATCCTGTGTACTCCGCAAGGCTGTAAATAGATGTCAGTAGTGGAAGGCTGGAGTGGACAAATATAGAATGTAGCTTGTGCTCAGAAATGCCACACACCCCCACAGAGCCCCATGCTGGTATGTTAACTGGTCTGTTTGGAAGCTTTTTTTCTTTCTTCTTCTTCTTTATTTTTTCTTTTAAGGTTTAGTTGCATGATAGTACAAAGAGCCTTGTGTTATGGTCTCAACACTACTATTTATACCCTGTGACCCATTAAGCACTGATTCCTTGGTTGGGGTTCTCCCAACATCTTGAGAAAAAAAAAGAAAGAGGGAAAAAAATAGCCTGACTGGGAAAGAAAAAAAAAAAAAAAAAACAGTTCTCATTTACAATACTTGAGTCAAGAATTTGGAAACATGACCCCAGCCAAACCCTTCAGAGGCCTCCTATCAAATGTTGTTATTTTTGGGTGGCTTGAAAATAAGGCCGGTTGAAGTGTGGGCACCCGAGTGGCTGTCTCAGGAAAGGAGGAGCCGGGGCGGGCAGGGGGCTCTCTCCCGCGAGGTCCCCGTGCGGGCCGGGGACAGCCAGCTGCCGAGGCGGGGTGGGGGTGGGGGGGGCTCGCCCCAGGCCTCAGGAGAGGAACTGGCAGCTTGGCCAGAGGAGAACTTCACCTTCGCTGGGTCGACCTCCCTCCCCTGCAGAACAGTGTTGGACATCAACATTCCCCTAATCTCCCAAAGGCAACCGGGCATCTTTTCCTTCCAAATACGCTAGGAAATGAACCCAGTTAAGTCTGACTCCCCCCTACCCTGCCCGTCCTACAGGGGACTTCACTTTATTTAAATAGGCAATATTTCCCCTAAAAGTTAATCCCCCCCCCACCTCATTTGGGGGAAATGTCCGCTGGAGATATTTTTACTCTGTCTGCAATGGGTGAAAGGGAATCCTGGCCTTAGCCATTCCCGGGGAATGCACCCCTCTGTGGTGTGTCACCCTCAGAAATGAGGCCCAGCCCATGTCTGGGAACACAGCTCACTGGGTCTGTCCCACTGCACGTCCCTTCCAACTCAGTCTGACCAGCACAAGCGCGCGCATGCGCACCCACGCTCACCCACGCACATGCGCACACGTTCACCCACGGGAGCGCGGACGTTTAGTGCGCGTCTGAAAATTACCTCTTAGGGGCCTGGCGGAGATGACTGTGCGCCTCCGGCCCTTCCTCCGGCACTCCTGCTTGTCCTGTCATCCGGCTGCAATCCCGCCGTCCCCGCATAACCTTCCACGGGCCCCACCGTAGAGACAGGTGCCAGCGCGAGGCAGGGGCCGCGTGAGAAGAGGAGGTGGCGAGGGCTGGGGCGGAGAGACGACGCACTTGAATTCCAGATGTTCTCCTCAGCCGCGCCTGAGGGGGTTTTGCTGGAACGGAGGGACAGCGGGAAGCTGCGATTTTAAGGAGACGGGTGAGTCGGTGCTGCTTGTGTCCTAAGGACGTAACTGGCGGTGCCGCCCGGACGTGTTTGAGCGGGAACCGTCGTGCAGCCTCTGAGAACCTCGGTGGCGGTGCTGCTCCCTGTTCCTCTTCGGCATTTGGAGATGCTGTGGTCTGAGCCCCGCTCCCAGTTCGTACGTTGACTCCCTGGCCCCCAGCATGACGGTGTTTGGAGGGGGAGGCCTTGCAGGGGATTAGGTGTAGATAATGTCCTGAGGGTAAGGCCCAAGGGCGAGGTGGGCTTAGGTCCTCACGAGAAGCATGAGGGAGACCAGAGCTCGCTCGCTCGCACGCTCTCAGACTCGCTCTTCATGCCCCATGAAGATGCACTGAGAAGGCAGCCTCTGCAAGCCAGGAAGCAGATCTCGCCGGGAACCGAATGTGCGGCACCTTGACCTTCCACTTCTGGCCTCCAGAACAGTGAGGAATAAGTACCTCTTGTTCAAACCGCACTGTAGAATTTTGTTAGAGCAGCTCGAGCCATCCCCAATGTGTTCATATAAATAAAAGTTATTTTTCGGTCAAGCACTCAGTTCCTCCTCGAAGTAGGCGTAGTATGAGCGGACACAGACCCGAAGACACGAGTGTTGCTGATTCTCTTGAAGAGGATGGCTCTCGTCTCTCTCTAAGGGATCGATCGGGCTCTTGGTCCGTCTCCCGAAACTCTCAGCAGAGGCGTGGGCCGCAGTCTCTGGGGCAGAACGGTCAAACCCTTTTCAGTACATCCGAGAAAAGATATCATGGGTTTAAAATGAATTAATGTGAATCTAATAAACAACAATTTTCAGCAAGTAACATGCTTTTCTGCCATTGTGATGCCAAGCACGGGTTTTGTCGGGTTTTGACTTCGCGTTGCTTGGGCTCACGAGCGCAGTGTAGTTTGACTAATAGGCACATTCCTCCGGAGAACAGTGTAGTTTGTCTTCATAGCCGTGCTGGGTGTACTGCAATTATATGTCAACACAGTTTTCCAGGGATTTTCTTTCTCAGGCCCAGATATTTTCTCTCCCATACCAGGTTGGTCAGTTTTCTAAGGAATTTTTTCTTGGACTTGGTGCTTTCTGCTGATTCTTGATGGTGTTGTTTAGTTTGGACAGTACAGCTCTCATATACAAGAGATTGGCAGCTTATAAATTGTTTCCTCAAAGACTATGGGAAGAAGAAACTCACTGTTCTTATTTCCATCTAGAACAGAAGTACTTGAGTTCTTTCTGCACATGCCAAAAAACTGTAGAGTATGTTCTATGAAATGTTCCATGAAATATGTTGTCCGTATATATCATTTCCTATGGAAGGAAGACATAAATCTTCATCTTTGCCTCTCGCGCCTAATAACCTCCAATGCCAAGAGTTGGTTTCCACCCAAGGCGATAGAAAGTCAGAGGGCCAAGAGGAAGGAAAGATCACGGGCATTCTTCATAACACCTGTGTGATGAGACATGCCCAGGACAGCGTCTGGGCATTCTGGAGACATAGGTGAGACTCCTAACTTGGATACTTCTGCCACTTCTTGTCGCCAGCAAGGGCTGGAGGCACTCAAGAACTGTGTAGGCTTGGTCAAAACTCCAACATCTTTTTTATACCTGAAGTGTCCTTTCCGAAACCTGTGTATTGTCTCAAGTTTAATTTATGTAGGTAGAGGGAAGGCTGACCTGAGCACAAATAAAACTTCCCTCTCTAAAAACAAAACAAACAACAACAAGACAGCCTTACACAAAAAATGTAAATCTCTGCCACCCCCAAGGACCCTTCTCTCAGCAGCACTAGAGGGGAGAGGTGGAGGTCCCTGGATTTCCTGACCCTCATGCCTCTGGCAGGGTCCAGGGTCCTTGAAGGCCTTCCTCTGTTGAGAGGCCATCAGCAGGCTCAGGAAGCAAAGCATGGGAAGTGATTTGGTTTTCTCAGCCTGAAAGGGAATTCACATCCTGCTCAAATGAGGCCACCAGGAAGGCATCCCTTCCAACTTGTTTGCTCAGGGCCAGGACCTCCACAGCTGTGTGCACGTGCTTGGCCCCCACTCCTGAGCCCCTGGCCACTCCTCCACGGAAGCTCATGCCCGCCTCCTCCTTTCTCCTCTGCCTCCCTGTCTGTCTGTCCCCTCCACAAAGCCTCCCAGAGAGACTCTCTGCTCCCACAGGTGACGGCTGTCCTCGTGACTGAGGACAGCAACACACCCTGCAACACTCACATGTGATTCTGGATGATGTGTGCAAAACCAGCTAAAATAGCGCACGGATGCTAAATAACACGGTGCACTCTTAACCTTGCTCAGAAAGACACTGGGCTTGCCTTCCCACAGCTCTGTTGGCCAGAGCTTCTCAACCTGCCATGTGCCTGTCTGTCGCCTGGGGAACCTGTTAAAAATCCAGACTCTGAATCAGTAGGTCTATGGTGGAGCCGGGGGTCGGGGGGTGGGGGGTAGGGAATCTGCATTTCCCACAAGCTTCCGGGCCATCCGAAGATCCCACTCTCAGGGGGAAGGGGTGGACCTCAAGCTCTTCCAGGCCACCGCCATGTCAAATGTGACTCTGCATCCTCAGTGTTGGGGATGGTAGCTGGCACACAGAGGGTTTTCTGATGGAAGGAAAGAAAGAAAGGGGGATGAATGGGAAGAGACAGCAGAGATTTTGAGTTTTCCATTGACTAAGTCTTTCATGTTCTTGACACTTACCGTCAAGTGATGGTTCTTGATCTTAAAGCCCAAGACAGGCACAGGCAAAGCGGATGGGCAACAGGCTCGTGGCAGGGCTTTTTATTCAGCAAATTTTTTTTTAAAGATTTTATTTATTTATTTGACAGACAGAAATCACAAGTAAGCAGAGAGAGAGAGAGGAGGAAGCAGGCTCCCCGCCAAGCAGAGAGCCCGATGCGGGGCTCGATCCCAGGGCCCTGGGATCACGACCTGAGCTGAAGGCAGAGGCTTTAACCCACTGAGCCACCCAGGTGATGGCAGGGCTTTTTAAAGAGAGTTTCATCCCAGCTTCTTAGCAGTTCTTCCTAGCTACTCACAGATGCTTTTATGGCCCTCAAGGCTGCTTACAATCTGGCACATCCCTGTGAGGGGGCCAGAATTCCCTCAAAGGCCTGGGAGCTGTGATGTGCCCAGAGGCACTGGTCACTACAGAGAGGAGGCGTTCTGATCACAAGCTGCTTTTATCTGGAGCTCACTGACCAAGTGGTGCAGTTCCATGTCCCAGGGAAGCATTTGATGGACAGCGTTGCCTTTAGAAAGTGCTAGAACTTTTCTTTTGGCAGAGTTTGTATTAAAACCTCAACACCCTTGGTTCTTTTCATCTCGGCTCCTAATTTATAAGACAAAGCCTAAAGTGCTTGATCTGTAAAATGCATCTTGCCAACAGCGGGCAGACTTATGGAGAGTCTCCTTGGCCAGGGTAGCTTTCATCCTAAAGAATGCACAGAGCCAGGGAGATAGTCATGTCATGCAACTGATTAGGTGGTAGCACAGATCATACGAAATTGGGCCCAAATCTATCATTATTATTTGCAGGAAAAAAAAATGCACCCTAAACAAATAATATGTTTTCGGTATGAAACTAACCTAATCCCAAACCATTTTAAAAATAGAATAAAAGAAAATAAAAGAAAAAAGAAAAAAAATCACTCTGGTGCATTAAAAATCTCTGTTAACTACCATCGCTATTAGCATTTAATTGTTAGTTTCTGTCTTTTTTCTTTTCCTGTGTGTCTATTTTCATGTGTATACTAATTTTTACCTAATTCTGGCATATGGTATGTGTAATTTTCTGTGCTTCTTTTTTTTCCACTTACTATTGTATCTGTTGTGTTTCCCATGTTTTGGTAGCTTTCATCACCAATATTCTGACCTCCTGTATGATATTCTGTTGAATGGTTACACCAACATTTATTAATTCAGTTCTTCATGTAGTGAACCGTATTGAATATTTAAATGCTTTCAAAAAGTTTTACAAATACAAGTATGGCAAAAATGTAATTTATCAAGTGTTTGCACATGGCATACGGCGTGTTGAGATTATTTAATGAGCCTGAAATCCCTAATAGATGTATCAATGCAGGTAGTTTTAAGAGGTATATAACAGGTGACACAATTCAAAGCATTTATCAGAGGATCTCTAGGAAGTAAACAAGAAACAGACATAGGCTGTTAGCCTTCTCCACGGAGACGGGGTGGGAGAGAGGGGAGGCGGGAAGTGATGGGGATGGTTGCAGAGAGATTTGGAGTCCCACAGGCCCAGGGTGAGGGACCGCTCATGTGGTCATCACACTGTGACCATGACTGAATAAAGTCCCTCCCTGCATCCCAGCCTCCCCATCTCAGTAAGAATGGTGCCCACCTCAAAGGCCTGTGGCTGGGATGAAGGAAGTACATGAAGGCACTTAGTAGGGTGCCCATCCAGGTGTGGCTACTCAATAAAGTTAGAAAACACCGTTGGGTCAGCAGCCTTAAAAGTCAGAGAGCTGCCTACTCCTGTCCTTCCCAGGCCTAGTGCTCTTGTACTGTATGTCTCGTTATTTAAAAGTTATAAGTCAAGCCAATAAACCATTTAAGAAATGTTCTGTCCACCCCCTTGATATGCCTTCACAACACAAAATAGAAAATGTTTGTAGAGCTATGTTTTTTCTATGACTAAAAATTCACAAAATATCAGAGGGGGAAGAATCCGATTTGTAAGCCTGTCTAGGATGTTGTTTGGCAAGCAATGTTTGGATGAGTAATAAGAATAAAGACATGAACTTACAAATTATTATATATTTATTTTAAAAAATTCATTTTCTTGCCTTCATTTTGGCAAAATCATTAATTATACTCTTATAATCAAGTTTTTCACAATTTGTGTTCCTTTGATAGCAATAATCTAACAGATTAAAAATAAATGTAATTATATTAAAATGTACAAAATTTGAATATATTTTAATCAGTATGTAGATGAACATTAATGTGAGAAGCTAAAATTTAATTATTTTCGGCAAAAAAAAACTTATTTTTCTTCACCAATAGTCAAAATTATCCATTGCAACCGAAATGCAAAATACAAAGTACTTAGTGAAATCAAAAGTTAAATAAAATTATTTAAGTAGATCTGATGGTTTTCAAAAGGTATTTATTAAAGATTTAATTTTAGAGAGAGGAAGAGGGACAGCAGTCAAGATGGCGGAGAAGTAGCAGCTGAGACTACATCAGGTAGCAGGAGATCAGCTAGATAGCTTATCAAACCATTGCGAACACCTACAAATCCAACGGGAGATCGAAGAGAGGAAGAACAGCAATTCTGGAAACAGAAAATCGGCCACTTTCTGAAAGGTAGGACCGGCGGAGAAGTGAATCGAAAGTGACGGGAGGATAGACCGCGGGGGAGGGGCGGCTCCCGGCGAGCGGCGGAGCAACGGAGCACTAAATCAGGACTTTTAAAAGTCTGCTCCACGGAGGGACATCGCTCCAGAGGCTAAACCGGGGTGAAGCCCACGTGGGGTCAGCGTGGCCCCAGGTCCCGCAGGGTCACAGAAGGGATCGGGGGTGTCTGAGTGTCGCAGAGCTAGCAGGTATCGGAGCGGGAAGCC